>CM076578.1:886603262-886878305 GCA_034641835.2 Pinus albicaulis
ATTCACCCCCCCTCTCAGTATTTTTCCAACAAAATCCTCAGATGAGGTGCTACAACTATATATAAAATTTGGAAGACCCTTACAACGTTATTTTATTAGATCTGCCATAGTATTTTATTATACATCAAATCTAGGGCTGATATGTGCCTCAAAAGATAGATCTATATCAGATATGAGCACTATACAAGCTCCTTTAAATAACCCCTTAAGGGTTTTCAGCAAAACATCAAGTACAAGTTGTAGAACTGAGATCTACTGAAAAAATATAGACTTGGAAAGTGTGGATGATCTGATATGATCAATAAAATAGCCTCCTCCAATATATCTTCAAAATGAAAGGCAGATCCCCTTCACTAGAAAATCAGCTCTCCAAATGGTGTGCCAAACCACCCTGCAACTCCTCCTACAGAAATAAAGCAGATATGGAAGTAAACTACGCTGTAGGGATCAAAATATGGTTGGCCTGATACCAATATCTGAAAATGTGCTCAATATCCTTCAATACTATCCTCCAAATGGAAAGGAAGCCTCCTCCACTGAAAATAAGAAATGAAATGGCCTAGATCTAGAGATCTAATCACCACTTGCTGCAACCTTCAAAAATAACCAAACCATCAATAGGATTTGCACTGTAGTTGAAAGAAGAAGCTTGGCCTTAAGCCTAATATTGGACAATGTATTACAAACTCTCCCAAGAGGCCTCTCAAGGAAAGAGGTGGGATTCTCGATCAAGAACACCCTGTGCTAAACAACACTCTATCTCAGCTAAACAACAAGAGAAAGATATATTTCTAAATAGACCATATATATTCAGAAATATAATAAACCCAAACATAATCAATATGGCTGCCATCCTCTTCCTTAAATAGAATATGAGCTTGCATACCCTAAGCCCCATCCAAAAATATCACGACATTCACACAAAGAATCTCCATCTAAAACTTCGCTATCCCTGATTGATGACCACTCCTCCATGACAACACTCTTGATTTGGTCAAGGTTGACCTAGTCAAGGTGATCCTGCCCCTTTCACACCAAGGGTGCTTTAATTAAGCTACCAAGATTTGTCTTTTTCACATTTGGCATTGATTTAATCATTATTAAGGAGAATTATGGACCTCCTTTGCCCTCTTATTATTTAAGAAAAGCAACAAAACAAAAGTGAATATTCCAACTAGATCATGGCTAATTGGGAATATTAAAGTCCTCCCTTACCAAATGTTACTTGTCCTCAAGAAATTGAAAAGGTGAGTGACGCAACTCTTCTCCTCCTCCATTGGTGACACCAACATGTGATAAGCTTCTCTCATCAGCTAAGTGTTCACCAATCCATCCCTCCATGAATTGCTCCTCCAAAGTTCTCATGAGATGCAAATAATCCATCCCATAAGGAGACAATAGTTCAAATGAAAGAAACATGGTTTTCCCAATGTTCTCCCTGAAACATGTAGCATAGTGAACATGGAGAATATACCTTCCATAGGGCACATACATACCTCCCATCCTCCCTCCATAAATTCCCATGAAAAGTATAAGTACATCATCAATGTATGGAATCAAAATTAAGTACATACAAACAAAAATTTGTGCATATGGAGGTGGGTCATAGTCCCACATGTGGAACTAGCGCAGTAAATATCCTGACTGCATCAGATATTGATATGGTAAGTGGTTTCCCCACAACTTTATTTCTTCCCAAGTCATCTCACTATGGATGAAAGTGTGAGATATATTTGGTGATTTTGGAATGCACCCACAATGATACAAAATATCCCTTTGATCTCCAAGGGAGTGGCCATGTTCACAAATTTTTGTGGCTCAAAGCTGTCCATGAAGTTTAAATGGAATAGTGCTCCTTCTTGGAGCTATGGCCTGCATATACATGGTGAAGGAATGAAAATAATAATCTAATGATACATTAGTTACACAAGCATGTTCTTCACCAACGTTTCTCCTCATACAAATGGAGTGGTGCGTAGATCTATCTCCTCTCATTCAAAAAAGAGGTGGTTGAATTAACTCCTTCATAGATTTATGTTGTTCTTCCAACTCCACATGGTTCATGCATATTTAAAAATGTTGATATAGTTCCTCTTCAAAGCCCTTCCAAGTGTAGCTTTCCATGATAGTGTTGTAGGACTTCATGGAATAAGTATGGTTGAAAAAGAACCCTTCGTAGGCCCTTTGTAGAAAATTCTCCTTGAGCTTGGAGGCTTTAGAGAAGAAGATCCTACCATGATAATAGATGACTCCCTCTTGGAATAAATAGACATCTTCATGTAGCTGGTCATCAAGTATCATGCATGTGTGAAGATCCTTGGAATAATCCACCAACAATTGGGATTTCCAATATGGATCAATCTTCCATGCTGACAACACTGATGATATATCACAAAGAACATCTGTCTTATGGATGTTCTTCTCCTTGACATCTCCCATGCCAAAGGTATATGTTGGAAGGTTGCTATCCCCTCATTTCTACCCTTCTTGCATATGCACATGCTCAAGTAGAAATTGAATCTTTTGAAGTTAGTCTCCCATGGGAGGCTATCATCCATCCAATACTTCCGTGGTTTAATCAAAGCATGCATGTGTGGCTACCATATTATATCATGTATGGAATATTTCTCTCTAAGTGAGATCATATTTTGAGTCTCCATAGCCAAAGAATGGACTCCTTTCCCTATGATGGTGTCATCTTCCAATTTTGCAACATTTCTTCTCATCGCAGTATGATATGAGAGAGTGAGTAATGGTGGTAGTGGAATAATATCTCCCTCCTCCTTGAGCCTACCGAAGACTCTTAGCGTTGTATTTTGGTCTTCTAATGCTCCCATCCTTCTTGGATCTATGAATGGAGCATTAAGGTGTGAGACATATTTCACCAAATCTATATCAGGTGGTCTCCTAGGTGGTTTACCACAAGATAATGATGTCTCATGGATCATGCTCATGTGCATAATAGATGGGATCATCATATCCCTGCTTCCACTGCACAGCTTCATCTCTTTTTCTTGTGTAGCATTTTCATGACAGTTGGGTATCACTCTTAATGATGCATGAGTGCCTCTAATTGGATCAATTGCTCCATCCTCACCTCTAGGTGGTGGTGGATCATCTCTTACTATGTCAGCGTTGTGACCCCTTCCTTGTTCATCTTATTCTTCCTCCTCGTCATCTAAGAAGACCTCTATGTAATGTGCTTTTACAGCTACACATCTATGTCCAGGAGCCCAAGCTTCTTGGCAAGTGAAGCAAATATTCCTCCTTCTCAAATATTTCTGGACATCATCATCAAGAGGTTTTTTATATTGACTCTTGTTTGAAGGAGGAGCCTCCTTTTCTTTTCCCTTTGATGGAAAAGAGGGCTTATGATGAAATGTTGCCTTTCTTTTGGCAAGGCATCTTGAACATCTCTAGCCCTTTAAATGGCATCTTGTAGGGTAGTGGGCTTGGTAGAATTAACCAACTCATGAAGAGGTTCATCTAACCCATCAATGAATATATACACCCTTCTTGCTACAGATACATCAGGAACCATAACAGAAAGTCTTAAGAATTCAGAAATGTAAGTTTTGAGTTTACCTGATTATTTTAGCTTTGCAAGCCCCATGAATGGTGCTTTAGGATCTCTTCTATCGAATCTTTCCACCAGCCTTCTAGTGAACTTTGAATAAGAAGTTACATTGGCATGACCCAATGTAGACAAGCCATGGAACTTCCAGTCATGTGCTTCACCCTCAAGGTGCAGCACTACAATCTTAATGGCCTCCATTTCTAGAACCTTGTTCAACTGAAAGTAGGTGTCAAGTTTTTCTACCCATGTTTTGGCAGTGCACTTGGATGACCCATCAAAATTGGGTAAAAAGAATCTGCCCATAGTGTGGTGTCGATCATGTTTGTGAATGAATCCACCACCTATACGATGATGTCTTGGTCGTCTATTGTCCTTGATTTGAAAAAAATCCTGAAAAATCAAGTGGTCCTTGAATCTCTGAGTTTGAGATTCATACTCCATAAAATAGTCTTCAAGGGATTCTTTCTCTTGAAACCCTTCATTTCCCACAGCCAAAAATGTAGGCATAGTAGAGCGTTGGGAAACTTGTGGTTGATGCATTGGTTGATCATTCCAGTGATGAGACATGCTAGAGCCTTCTCCATGATGAAATGATTTAGGGGATTCCTTGAATCTATCCATCCTCATTTCTTTTGTCTCTCTAGAAATATCTTGCATGGCTCTATGAAGGATCTTAGGGAAATCCTTCTCTTGATCTTCACCTCCAGATAAAGGGGTTTTACCCTTGTCTTCTTTGTCAGTTGTATAATCAAATTTATGATGTCTTCTTCTTTGATACTTACTCTCTCTATCAGTAAGAGTTTCTCCTTCTTCAGATGACATATTGGCTTTCAAAATGCACAGGTTGTGCCAAGATTATGCTATGATACCATTGTAATATTCCCAAATGGGAAAATCAGGAATATAGTGCAAAATTCTGGAATAATGTTGCATATCATTATATAAAAGCAAGAGGCCAATATGGATACCTTTCATATGTTATAATAGCAGCAAAATATGTATAAGAAATGGCCCATAAGATACATAACAAGAAAGTACAAGCCTCCAATGGACAAAATCCTCAAGATGAGGTGCTGCAACTATATATAAAATATGGAAGACCATTAAAATGTTATTTTATTAGCTCTTCTACAATAGTTGATTATGCATCAGATCTAGGGCTGATATGTGCCTCAAAAGATAAATCTATATCGGATCTGAGCACTATACAAGCTCCTTTGAAGAACCTCTTAAGGGTTTTCAGTAAAACACCAAGTACAAGTTGTAGATATGAGATCTAAGACTGTAGATCTACTGAAAAATATACATCTAGAAAGTGTGTCTTATCTGATATGATCAATAAAATAGCCTCCTCTAATATATCTTCAAAGTGAAAGGTAGATCCCCTTCACTAGAAAGTCAGCTCTCTTAATGGTGTGCCAAACCACCCTACAACTCCTCCTACAAAAATAACACAGATCTGGAAGTAAACTGCGCTGTAGGGATCAAAATATGGTTGGCCTGATGCAAAGATCTAAAAATATTCTCAATAGCCTTCAATACTATCCTCCCAATTGAAAGGAAGTCTCCTCCACTGAAAATACGTAATGAAATGGCCTAGATCTAGAGATCTAATCACCACTTGCTGCAACCTGCAAAAACAACAAAACCCTTAATAGGATCTACATTGTAGTTGAAAGAAGAAGCTTGGACTTAAGCCTGATATTGGAAAATTTAGTACAAACTCTCCCAAGAGGCCTCTCAAGGAAAGAGGTGGGATTCCTGATTAGGAACACCCTATGCTAAACAACACTCTATCTCAGCTAAATAGCAAGAGAAATATATATGTTTAAACAGACCATATATTCAGAAATATAATAAACCCAAACATAATAAATATGGTTGCCATCCTCTTCCTTAAATAGAATATGAGCTTGCAAACCCTAAGCCCCATCCAAAAGTATCACTACATTCACACAAAGCATCTCCATCTAAAAATGCGATGTCCCTCATTGATGACCACTCCTCCATGAAAATGCCATTGATTTGGTCAAGGTTGACCCAGTAAAGGTGATCCAACCCCTTTCACACCAAGGGTGCTTTAATTAAGATGCCAAGATTTGTTTTTTTTTCACATTTGGCATTGATTTATTCATTATTAAGGAGAATTATGGACCTCCTTTTCCCTCTTATTCTTTAAACAAAGCAAAAAAAAAAAAATTGAATATTCCAACGAGCTCATGGCTAATTGGGAATATTACACCTTTTGAAATGAAATAACATAATTACAAAATGTTACCAAGATGTACAAATATGTGCAAAATATGGTTTATGGGGGCCCTCCATTCTTCAGGAAGCACACTGAACAATGATCACACCTTGTAGATCAAAGCAACTATATGTTGGAGAATGGTTGATTTATTTATTGATTGGATGAATGAATGAATAGGTGAATGGAATTATTAGATAGATATATAGATAGATAGATGGGCACATTTGAAGGATTCACCCCGATTTATACAAAAAATGAGGATAAATGATCAATAAATACAGATCCCTCAAATATCTCCTAAATCCACATTTATCTCTTGTGGTTACAACCAATCATATCAAAATACAAGATACAAATCGTCTCCAAATTCTTTCATAATTTTGATAAGGACACATATAAAAGCATCCATGATTCTTCTCCTTTGAATGTGATTAACTTAATGATCCACATCTTCCTCAAATATTCTACAAATCCTCATGAGTTGGAATTTGAAATTAAAATTTGTATCTAGGTGGCCAAATAGTACCCTTCCAGAATATTCAAGTAGGCCTATGATATCACAAAACTCATAACACTTTTAGAGATATATGAAAACATGTTAATTTCCTAATATTTAATCATAAATTCTCTTAATATACTTAAACTAAATGACTTGGAAAATAATAATGATAGACCATATGGTCATGAGAATGGTTACTAATGTAGGGCTTATGGAATTACAGAGTTACAGAATGAGGGTAAAATGATGGAAATGAGGGTAAAAGTGGATGACATTTTGGAGGCCCTACATACCCCCAAAATGAAGATGTTGTATGTACTCATGCAACTATTGCATTGATTCCTTTAATCATAAGTTGATATTCTTTAAATGTTCTTCTTCTATATGAGCTTTGTTTTTGTATTGATTTTCTTTTAACTTTTCATAATCATATCATTTGAAAAACTTTATTCTTTTTGTAAAGTGTACTGTGAAATACATTTGATTGCAACATATTTTTTATGGTTTGTTCTTGTGTGACAACCAAAATTTATGAGTATTGGTTCTTGCGTAACAATACTTTTCTTATTTTTATTGCATCAAAATGCTTGAAAAACCATAGTGGCTATCAACCATTTAATATGCTCATCAATTGATCATTTCAAAACACATAATATTTTAGAATCAAAATGCAATAATAGTTGGTTGAGAAAAATATGTTTGTTAGAATGAAATGAAATGTGTCATGTGAATATGAATTGATGTCCTTTCCCCCTAAGTAAAGGTTTTTTCAATTTTTGACAAATGAGAAAGGGAATATGAATGTGGTGAGGGTTTTTCCAAAATCACAATTTTAGTATTTAAGGAATTACATGATTAAATATTAGAAAACAACATAACTTCACTTATATGAAAACTGGACAAGCTATGTATATCGAGAAGAGTGTGGTTGCTGCTGTTGGATCATGGAATATGTAGCAAAATAATTTGATCTGCTTATTTTTTCTCTTGGTTTTATGAACTAAGGATGAGATTGGAATATTTATTGCCACGACTGTTGAATTCTGAATTGAGTCCTCCCAAAAAATGATGAAATCATGTAGTATTAATTCATTTCCACTCAGTGGCATAATTATTATCTATGTGAATAGATGTGTCGATGTCGAACATAGAAAATAAATTTTTGGATTACTGGCCATTAATGAATTCCATTAGCCAACAAGAGACTACTCACCATTGATGTCAATGCAAGTCAAGATGCCTAATTACATCTTACTAGGTACGAATAGATGTGTCGTAGTCAAGTCACCTAGAAGATCTGGTAAGTAGGGGAAATTGATGTATTCCCACTATTTATTGGTGAGATAAATTTACATTAAGGCATGCAAGCCTCAAGGTACTTGAAAGATCTCTATTCTTGATCCTAGATGATGTGTTAGAGTCGATGATTCAAAACGTGTTAGAAGGGAGGCCTTAATGAATCCTCCATTATCTAACATGAGTATAAAACAATAATTTGAATGACTATAGATGAAATGTTTTCAGTGAAGAAAGGTTTATTCGATAGAAAGGAAGAGGAAAAATGGGGTGACTCAGCCTTGTAAGGGAGCTGAATGAGTTTATTTTTGGGTTAAGGGTGAGTGAAAATGAGGCAGGAAAATATGAATATTGCAAAGGGAAATGAGTTTTTAGTAGTAGAAAGATGGAATTTTATGAATCAATTATAGGCTTGGAACGAGTATAATGGTAAAACTGGTATCTATTTAATAGCAATGGTGTGATGGATCTGAAGATCATGTTCTATCTGAAAGACACTTGGTCTTTTAAGAGGAACTTATGCATATAGTGATATTCTTTCACCATCCTCGTACCTGCAAAAACTTAGCACTTTTCTGCAATAAAATGTAATTCTATCGATAGAGAGATGATTAGTCTCTCTTCATATGATATATACACAAAAAACTCAAAAATAGTACTAATAAAACAAATTCAAGGAAGACAAATTAAATGCACTTTTACCTGTTTAGAAAGAGATACCTTCTTCATTGTGTTTTTAACCAATTTTGAGCTTGAGACTTATTTTCCACACACTTAATTATTCGACAATAGATCATAAACAAAATTTGCATAAGATAATGAATTGTGTTGATTCTACAACTACCAAAAACAAGATGGATTGTTGCTATTATCACCAAATTTAACTTGATTGGTTGCTCATCAAACAACTCAGCGTAACTGTTTCAAACCACTTTTAACTGAAGATTAGCATCTTCAGTTTGAGAGGGCTCTCTCAAGGGGGTTTATGATTTTGAATAATGATAGTACTAGATGGCTAACTCTATAGAAATTGTAACCTTTTTTTTATGATTGCAGGTTGAAAAATGCAGGTTTGCTACCATTGGTCTTATGGAGTCAAAAATCAGTAGTTTTGGTGACAGTGGTTCTTCAAATGGAAGATAAAGAAGATAGAGGACTTTAACAAAGGCAACTCACAGACAAAACATAGGAAAACGCAGTAATTTCATCACTAAAGGAAGTCAGAGAATAAAATTATGAATTCTATGTAATAGAGATAAAATCTACTGCAAGTGCTAAAACATAAAGATATAGACCAATAAGATATCAAAAACCTCATGAGAATCTCAGGTCTGGAAATAAGAATGTCACTTTGTATTACTGATAATAGTCAAATGCATACAAGTAGTTGTTTGGTGCAAATGTTCTCCAACCCTTTACTACTTCGATGTTTTGTCTTTAAATAGACATTCTTTAAAACAAGGATGATTTTTATGGTGGCTAGATCCTCGAATTATCCTATGACACCTTTCATAATTGAAATACATAACTTTCAACAGAAAACTGATAACTACCCTTTAAAGAAACTATCTCCTAATAGGATTCTAAATCCTATTTATTACATTGCTCTATCCTATCTGTGAAACAGTTACATGATGGTTACAAAATAAATATCACATGCTCAAGAGGCACATGACCAAATTCACCTCCATTTTACATATTTAAAACATCCCTAGATTTGTGGAGCATAACCCTGTTTTTTAGGAATAGATGACCCTTGTCTTCAATGTTGTTTTGATTGATGACCTGGCTGAATGGCACTCCCTCTGAGTCATAAATATCTACTTATGAATTCCTATGACATGCTGGAGATCTCCAGCAGGAAAAGACAACTTTTAAGATGCTCAAAACCTTAAACAATTGCTCGCTATGAAAACATGACAATTTCGTAGTGAGTTTTGGTAGCGTGGGAAAAGTGGCTTCTCCATCTATCTTTTTCAATTCATTACTGTTCCATCATGTCAATAATGTCATAACACCTTAGCACCATGGATATCCCTCCTTGACTAATGAAAAAACTAACTTTAAAATAAAAAAGACACCTACAGGTTTTTTCGTAGCATATTTCTGGCTTCAAGCTCGAGGTATGCTACGAAACTATGTAAATACCTAGAAATTGCCCCTTTCAAAATTGTCTTCAAAAAATGACCTCCAGCTGCAAAATTTTGATTTTTTGCATGTTATGGACCTCCTAAGGCATATCTCATCTCAAGTTATTACTCCTGTGGTGTTTCTTCCTCATTAACAATCAGTTGGTTAATGGGCTCTTCTACCATAGTCATTTTCAATTCTTTCTTGTCCAACTCCTCATGAATCAACTCCAATTTCTCTTCAAGATCTTTCAGTTTGTCCTTTAATTTCCTGTTCTTGGATTGCAAGTGCAAGTTGACCTTTTTGATGTGCTTGACCTCTCCTCTTAGTGGCTGAGTCCACTTTATCATTTTTTGTGTATTGTCCAAGGTCTTTGAGATACTTGTGACTTGATCTTCTCATATCTTCCTCATTTCTTCAAATTGAACCTTCTCAGCTCTATGCTTCTTTGCCTCTTTCTTCAAAACTAATATCTCTTCACCTGCCTCTTTCAACTGCTCCTTAAGGGTTTCAATTTTCTGATTTTTTAGTGATTTCCTCTTTACCCTTCTTCTGTTTGATAACTAGCTCTTATTTTGCAGGTGAAGAGAGATATATGATGTTTGGTGGCTGGGAAGTTTCACTGACCTTCTGAGTCTCTTTGCTGCTTTCCATTACCTTTCTTGCATGCCTGGTCACTAGATTTCTAGGTTGAAACATGAAACCAACATTATCACCTGCAAACTCTAATTTTTTAGCTGTCTTGCCTTTCTTAAGCTTTCTTCAACCATCTTCTATGTCTTTAGCTTGGACAATGGGAGTTTCTTCAATGTCAATTGCATGCAAGATGTCCTCTAAGTTATCCTTAACCACTATTTGGCTCCTAGTAACTCTCTTGCTTCTCTGTTTGCTGACTGTTTTCTTCTATTTTCCAGGTGTAGTTTTATGTGTATCAATCTTCTGCAAATGCTCTGTCTCCATGCTCACTGGTCCTAGTGGGGATGATATATTCCCTTCTTCAATTTCCTCTGCCACTGTTGGTGATGAAATACTTCTAGGTTTTGGAACTCTTTTAGGAGTGACAACATCAACTTCAAAACCAATCATGAACAGAAAGGATGTCCAATCTTTTCCTAATATCTTGAACTCCTCTAACACCAAAAAATTAATCAAACCATGATGAAAGAGAAAAGTTTCATTTCCTTCTATTTTAACTTGAACCTTATCTAACATTTTACCTAGACTTCTATATAAGTAAAAGGGCAAGTCAAGAGACATCTTACCCACAAAATGTAGGAGAAGCCTAAGGTGGTAGGAGTAGACCATGTGAAATATTCCTTCACAAGTGAAATACTTCTAAATGATCATCAACAACTTTGAATAGTTGTCCTTCATGAAAATCCTAGGGATGGAATTTGTAAGATCAATTTCATTATGCTCTGGCTTAATAAACTCACTGCAATCTTGCATGGTGAATTTGATGCCTTTAAACCACTTTTCCTCTCATCTAGGGATTCCTGTTACTACTGAAATTTTTTCTGGTGTTACTATGGGGTTTAACATTCCCACCTTTGAAGTTATCCCAGTGAAATTGTTAGCAAAATATTTAGAAACTTGTAGATGACAACCCTGCAGCCTTTGAAATAATTGCAAACAACCTGTTCTTCTGAATACCTCCATGGCAGTTGGGTCTTCATTGAGAAAATTCATGTCCATGGGCTCATATCTGTGGCAATGGCCACCTTTGTTAGTTTTCTTCCTTACAACCATGGTGACTTTATATCTTCTTAGCCTCGCTTGCTTAATGACACCTGCAACCTTTGAAAATGCCAGCAACCTACTTGGCTCGATGAAGCAGCTCTCCAGAAATCAAATAACATGTAAAGATAAAGCAGAGTATGAAAAAAAGAATAATTGGCTAACCTTTTATGGTTTCAATGACAACTCATGCCTTAATCATGACACATGAATGCTAAAAGGTTAATGATGACTTCAGAGATGACTTTGTACATTTGAATTAACCCTAACAGACTCGAATGAACTCCACCCTAACTCCTCCAATCATGAACTGACACTTTGCATCGGATTTGACAAGATAGACAAAAAAAACATTTTTTCGAAGCGTATCTAGTTTATTCTTTGACAGTTTTGCTCCAAAACTATTAGGCAGTTTCGTCGTGAAAAATGCTATTTAATAGTATAAAATGCTACGAACATTTGTAAAACTGGCTTAAGTGTCCTTTTCAAATTAAACGCTTGGGAATGAAAACTGACACCTAAGGATGACTGATGGGACATGAAATGACCTAAATGGAGATGAATTTGAACCTTAGGATAGGTTAAACATGTAAAAATTGAAATTTTCCTATACCAACTTGAATGACTTAAGGAGACCTTTGATAAATGAACTGTATGACCATGTCAAGTAATGTTTCACATTTTTCTGAGTGATAACAGTAGCACTACCTTGCCACTTTACAACTTGCAATTAGACTCAGATGGTGGTTTGTCAATTATTGCAGTTGGGTTTTTATATTTGCAAGTTTTTATGAAGGTCTAAGCATCTAACTGTGTTATTCATTTTTCTCTTGTGCTCCACCCTTATCCATGATCCCATGGATCAAGAAAATGCTCAAAATTAATAATTATTGGATCAACTTGAAACCAAATCCAAAGTATATATCTCGTCACTCTGAATCCAACACAATTCATTTCACTAAAATCTGACTTCTGATTCTCCCGGAATTGCGTTCTCATCGTTTTGTGAAACAACTAAAAAATGAATTTTTGAGTTTTAGAATGTGCAATCAACAATACATATGCTAAATGAGTCATGACTTGGCAAGTTTTACTAGACCTTCATTGACCAATATATGATTGACACTAGGCAATGTTTGATTCATTGAATCATGGTTTTTTTCCATTGGTTCACGATTTTTTTTGTGGTGTTCCAATGTCAGAGTGCCATGTGGACCAACCATTGGTTGCCACATGGCCTCCTCATGGGGGACCAAACTTGTATGAGGAGAAAAAAAATCTGTAGGAATTGAACCTGTGACCTCATATCAATTGTTATCACTCAGATTGATCCTAAGGCTGAAATAGGCAATCTTGAGGTAACCTCAAACCAAACGTTGGACTCGGTATCTAGCCCTACCAAGTCAAAGAGGGATCTATCGATAGAATCATAGCCAATAGGGTTGGATTGAAAGGATTTTAGGCTAGCTATGGAAAACAAGGGGTTTTGATTTTGATTTTAGGGTTGGGCTCACTGAACCAGAATTAGGTCAAGAGGATAAAACAGGGCAAGAAGGATGAAATTACAGTCTTCTTGATGGGACAAGGTAGGTAAAAGGTTTAAAAATTCAAAGAGTATTAAATGTGATGGATAGACTAGTGAGGAGCTAATGAAATCATTTAAAATTTGTTTTCCCTAAACTAAAGAAATTGAACACATTATATTGAATTTCCCAAAACAGAGCATAACTAAATATGAATTATATATTTCAAACTTGAAATAAAGTATATTATAGATGTTAAATGGCTTATGAATTAACAACAAATTATAACAAATCAATCACAGAGAAGAAACAATGTTTAAAACTTGTACCATAGGGATCCCAAGAAAATAGCTGCAATTTTCCATTAATGTCCGAGCCAGAATGATACTTGTTCAATACAATCTCTTCAACTAATTCCAACCATTACAAAGACTGAAAAATTATACCTTATAGACCACAAAACCACTTGCTCTCATCCTCAGGGGTTGAATCCATGAGGTGAGAGAGTTGTTACACCAAAAACTGAACTAAATGCTAAAGCCTAGGATGAGGAAAGTGACTCATTCCTAAATTTTAGAACAGATACATTTGACTTCAAACTAATGATTTACCTAATGTATATACCTTAGGTAAAAGTTAAAACATGATAATTACAATGGTAAATTCTCATTTACCCAAGAAAAAACTATTTCAGAAGTGAAATTTCAAAATTTGAGTAAACTAGTAAAACTGTGAATTCCTTGGTAAATGCGCAGCGCCATGACAGAAAATTTGACTTGTTTTGTAAGCCACTCCTGGAGGAATTACCCTTGTCAAAATTAGCTACATGATAGCTCATTGGAAAGGTCTCTGAGTTTAGTTTCTAGATATGCTTTTAATTTCCAAAATGGTTCCCATCTTCCCTATCAAAAACCTGTTTTCCCAAGACTGGTAAATGCGCGGTGCCAAGGCCAAAAAGAGGGCAGAAACATTATTGTTTGATGGTTTTTGGCCTTTTTGAGGGACCAGTTTTGCTCCAAATCTCCTGAAACTTTCTGAGGTTGATTTAATCATCACTAGGAACATGAATATAATGACCATTTTCAATTTGGATGGCCCAAAAAATAGCGTAGTGCCAGTGGTGCTGCGCGTTTAGCATAATTTCCGAATGCTAAACTGTCCCTAAAAATCAAAATTTGCACAAAAGTGCCAAAATTGGAATTTTCTTTGTTGATAAAGGGTTGGAGGCATGGAGGGACACCTCAAAATAATATTCAACTTCTTCTTCTCCTTTGACTTGGTAAAGGTCTGAATCTTTGCATGGGCACGTTTGAGCTTGGCCGTTGTAGTCCTGTTTCTCATGGCATAATGCTTCGCCATCTTCCTTTGAATATCAATGTCTTTCTTTGCCTTCTCTAGTAGGCCCTCCAGATGAATTTTGGCTCTCTCAAGCCAATATAATCTGTCTCCATCAATCTCTATGGCAAGAAGCTCACTTGGAGTAAGTTTCTCTACCAATTTTGCCTCTTTCTACCTTTCCTGGGCTAAAGCCCTCTTCAGTCCAATGGTCCTCGGTATCTATCTAGGAATTTGATCTTTCTCATCATCACTGTCATCAAATCTGCCCAAAGTCTCATCCAGCAAGGCCTTGGCCTTTCTGGCCTCTCTCTAAGCTCTAATTGCCCTGACCTCACTGATGGTCTGCTTTGTCTTCAGTTGCTGATTATATAGCTCAAGAAAGTTAATCACATTCCTTGCTCTACCAAGATTATCTTGAAGCTCACTAATGTTGGCCTCCTTGCTTTTGATAAATGCAATGCTGATTCTGACCTCATCCTCATCATCAAGGTCAATTAAATAAAAATCCTGCTCAGTTTCATGTATATCCTCATCCTCAATAGGGATATGCTCTGTAGATTTTTCCTTGCCCTTATCTACCTATTTTTCTGATGAATAATGCATGGCCCCTTTCACACCATGTGAAGCAAACAAATTCATTTGGCCTCTCTGATATGTCAAGGAAAATTTCTCGATATTAGTCAATTTAGTGCCAGCTGCCCCAATGTCCCTTTCATTGCTCGATGCTCTATTATCATGATGTGATGGTGAAGGATTGTAGAAAGGTGACGAGGTAGGATCAACATGAGGTGAATGTATGTGAGTGGGTGGAGATGTATGAGCAACAGGATGTGATGGAGAAGGGGATATGGGAGGATGAGATGATGAAGGAACATTCTTCTCATGATGAATAGGCGCGGTAGTGAAAACCTCATTTGCAATGAATGCATCCCATGGAATGTTCTTTTTCTGAAGCTGATGCATAACCACCATCTTGATGAGTGAATGATGAAATAAGATTTTCATTTTCTGATTGTAATCCCTATTTTTCACAATGTAAGCCATCTTGTCAATGCTACGGAAAAGATAATAAGGCAAATGCAACATTCTAACTCCAGTGAAATACATGAGAAGACAAATATGGTATGAGTAGAGGCAGGAATGTTGGAAATATTGTCATTAATGGAAATAAGGCAATAAGGAAATGAGGCAAAGTAAAAAACATGAAATAAAGAGAGAGAGAATAAGACAAATAGCTACAGAGATAGAGCTATTATCATGGCAATGGCGACAACAAAGAAGCAAATGAAGGAAGTAAAGGAGACAGGAAGAGGCAGAGAAAGTGAATATAATAAGAGGCAGAACTGTTATCAGAAGCAGCAGAGGCAGGGGCAGAGCGACAAAAGCAGCAGAGGCAGAGGCAGAGGCAGAGCAATTATAAAATTCCAAGCTGGGCGTTATTTATATACATATAAAAGTCAGAGAATCATATCCTGTGTATGTATGAACTATGTAACGGAGCGATAATAAGTTCGGACGGAACCTTGTGTAAATAAGATGGAACCAGCGCATGTTTGATGTTGCCCGGAGTTAGTGTTAATGCGAAGGAATTATCGTTAAAACTATGTATTGAAATATTAAATTAAAACCCTGAGCGGAACCTGGAGCGTAGGAGAGGAGCAGAACCGAGACTAGTGAACATTAATGGTGGGTTGGAGCGAAACCGTGGTTTCTTCGCACCACCATTCGTCGAAAAGCGGTATTAGAGGAATGGGTAGCGATTCCACAGGATTGATAACACGTGTCCCGACCAACATTTCAAAACCATTGTTTAAAGGGCGCCTTCGCGAGTTATACCTCGACTGAAGATGTGGAGCGAAATTAACATACACCGTTGATCTAGAGGCTTGATATCTAACGGTGGTCGCTCTCTGAACTTGCCTGAGGTTTAATGGAAGAGCCTGGAGGATAAGCCAGGTATGGAGTATGCGTTCGTTTGATTGTATTGTGGGCTCCACGGACCTTGTACATATTATAATACGCATCGGGATTGTTATAAAGGTTATAAAGGTTATATGCGATGGTTTTTCATTTTGTTCGACTTATTCACTATATATAATACTTTGGGTTTAATAACTTGATGGATTGAACATTATGAGTTGTTTTATGGTTTGACCACAATTTTTAAGTGTGAGGTTGTGTTATGGCTGATTAAGGGGCGTGCACATGTGACTATTATATAACTACAATAAATGGGGAGCTGATAAAAGAGAAAACAAAAGGAGAATGTTGTTTTTGGATGGAGAGAAGTGAGAAAATAGAAAAGAGAGGAATGCTAGATGATCGAAATATATTTTACGCATGAGATATATGTATACATAAATCCCCATGCAATCATGGTGGCCAGAGGGAATTTGCACGGGGAATGAATTTGACGGGTGTACAAGCCACGGAAAGGTGAAAATAAAGCGAGCGGTGAACAAAGAGTATGCGAACGGACTCTTAACGACGGCGAGGAAAAGACAAATCCGGTAAAGCCAAAATCGAGAAAAGGAGGTAAAAAGGTAAAATTGAAATATGTAATTAAAAATGTGAATGTTAATGTTGTAATTAATTTCTTATT
This sequence comes from Pinus albicaulis, assembly GCA_034641835.2. NCBI lineage: Eukaryota > Viridiplantae > Streptophyta > Pinopsida > Pinales > Pinaceae > Pinus > Pinus albicaulis. The sequence goes on from CM076578.1 coordinate 886,620,216, forward strand.
GTTTGTGATGCAAAGGCAAGTATCCTAAGGAAAAGACAAAATCCCACTGTAGCATGGAAATTTGTACATATTATTATTATAATTGAGTTGGATAAAGGAATGAGAAGATAGAAGTCAAAAGGTCAGGACTATTCACTTCAAATTCTCTGAGGAATGTAAAGAGTCATGCGATGAACTATATATATATAATATCACATAGATATGAAAAGGTGTGCAGAGAGAGAGAGAGCAAAAATAGAGAATGCAGAATATAGAAGAATAAGGCAGAGAATATTAAGAGAAGAAGAGCAGAAAAAAGAAGCTACAGAACAGAGTTGATATCTGAAGTAAATCAGCAAACATTCAGTTTGATAAATTGAGGAAGTTGGAGCTTCCCTATCAAGTTGTAGCTTGATAGCTGTCAGTTGTAGCTGACTGAGGTTGAAGCCTCCTGTAGGTTGGTGCAAAAAATTGAAGGGAGTTGGTGCTTCCTTGCAAGTTGTAGCTTGCAGAATTGAAGTTGGAGCCTCCTGTGGGTTGGTGCCTGCAGAAAAACAGTGGTGAGAGGGAGTTGGAGCTTGCCTTTGCATCACAACAATAATAAGATGTGGTTTTCTCCCTTTATGGGTTTCCACTTATATTTGATGTCTCTGTGCATGATATTTATGTATTGATCTGATTTATATCATCTGCTTAATACCTGCTGCTCTCATATTAAGTCTACTGTTATATTATACTTGCTGCTTACATTCGAAGATTACTCACATATTAAATTAGATATGAAATGAAAGTGTAAATAAGTTTAATGAAAAGTTTTAAAATTTAAGGAATGTGTTAAACTTATTCACCCCCCCCTCTCATTTTAACTAAAGGTTCAATAATTGGTATCAGAGCAGGGTCCTTTTATATCAGTCTAACAACTGAAAGGAGATCCTAGGCTCTCAAGATGGCTAGTCAAGAAGGAAGCTCAACCAATAAAGCCCCTTTCTTTACAGGTGCAAATTATGCCTTCTGGAAAATCAGAATGAAAGCATATATAATGTCTTTAAGACTAGAAGTTTGGGATGCTGTGGAATTTGGATATGTCACAAAATCAACTGATTCAGAGAAAGAAGCTAAACAAAGCTTTGTAGCTAATGCAAAAGCAATGAATGCAATCTTAAATGGACTATGTGAAGTTGAGTTTATCAAAATAATGCACAGTAAGACTGCCAAAGATATGTGGGACACTCTAGAGAATATCCATGAGGGAAATAAAAAGGTAAAGACTGCCAAACTTCAAATATATAGAGCCCAGTTTGAAAATTTAAAAATGAATGATGATGAAGATATTGGCAGCTTCTTCTTACAAGTTGCAGAAATTGTTAACAATATGAAAGCTCTTGGAGAAACCATGCCAGAAAGTATAGTTGTGCAAAAGATTATAAGATCACTCCCATCCATATTTAATCCCAAGGTGTCTGCAATAGAAGAGACAACTGATTGGGAGACTTTGACCATGAACCAGCTACTTGGAAATCTAACAGCATATGAGATGAGGCTCCCACAGAAGAAGCCAAGTACGAGGGGAGCAGATTTTAAAACAGAAAAGAAGAAAGAAGAAAAAGAAGACATATGCTCTTGCTCTGATGAAGAAGAAGCTAAATTTGTCAAGAAACAAGATAGAGGCTCAGGTAGATACAAAGGTAAACTACCCTTCAAATTCTTTAACTGTGGAAGAGTTGGACATTATGCTGCTAAGTTTCCTCACAAGAAAGTAAGGAATCAGGCTCAAGAATAAGAGAAAAACACATCAAAGAACTGGCAGAAAGGAAAGAAATTCAGCAGAAAATCCTTCTATGCTCAACAAGACAGCAGTACATCTGAAGACTCTGATGAATCCTCCGGAGAAGAGGGAACCTATGAATTTTTACTGATGGCCATAGAAGATCTTGAAGGACTCTTACTAGAAGATGAAGAAGAAGAAGGGGAAGTTGACCTTGAGGGGGAGCTAAGAAGTGCTCTGGAGGAGATTGACAGGCTCAAACTAAAATGTAGAAAACAAAAAGAGATTCTCCTCAAATGTGTGAAAGAAGAACAAAATTCAGAATTCCTCATGCAGCTGAAGGTAAAGCTTGAAGAAGCTAAGAAGATAGAAGATATGTTACTTCAACAAATCAAGGATAAAACTCGAGAACAAGAGAAGCTCGAAGAAGAAATTGTATGTCTGAGGAAGAAATTAGAAAGAGCTCAACAGAAAGTGTATATGAACTCCTATCAAACAACAAGCTTTGGTAAGTTGGATGAAATTTTGGATGCTCAAAGATCTCCTTTGATAAAAACTGGAATAGGCTATGAAGGAGAATCAAGTAAAAGCAAAGAAAAGGAAAACAGAAAAATTATCTTTGTATAAGCAAAGAAGAATGATGAAGCACCTCAAATAATGCCTACAAAAGAAGAAGCAGGTAAGGAGGGAAACAGAACCCAGAAGAATCCTCGAATAACAAAGAATGAAATAAATACTCAGACAATAGGAAAAAGTTCATATACTCCTGGGTCTGTCAAGCTTGTAAGCCATCAAAGGAGATTCTTCCCTCCTATGAAGAATGCCACCTGTTATGTCTACCACAAGCTGGGACACATTGCTGCATATTGTCATACAAGGAGGAGTAATTCAAACCTGCAAAAGATGCAAACAGTGAAGATACTGCCTCAAACAAGCAACTGGAGAAGCTAACCTAACATCAGGTATGCAAACAGTTTCTATGGTTACTGTTTTTATTGTAAAGAATTTGGCCATAAAATCATTGAATGTAGAAATTATGGACAAAGATTGATTTTCAACACTTCAAGGAGGTTTATGAATCAAAGAAATTTTGTTCATACTAACAATTTTGCAAAAACTATGATCAAATGCTTCATGTGCAATCAAGCCGGACATATGCCTTCCAAATGTCCTCTAAAAGGATGCAATTCATCACTTTACAAAAGATATCAAACAGAAGGATGCCTCTAGTGGAAAAAGAAGGAGAATAAGTGTGACCTGGCTCTAACTGCTCAAGATCTGAAAAGCCAGTGGTATTTGGACAGTGGCTGCTCCAAACACATGACTGGAGACAGAAGCAAGTTTATAACTCTTGATGAAAATAAATCTGGCAATGTTACTTTTGGAAATGATAAATCAGGAAAGATCAAGGGAAAAGGCTCAGTCAGCATAGAAAATGGCAGAGGAAAGGCCCAAGATGTACTACTTGTGGATGGACTAAAAGCAAATTTACTGAGTGTCAGTCAGATGTGTGACAAAGGCTGTGAGGTTCTTTTTAGAGCACAATATTGTGTAGTCAGGTCAAGCACAACAGGAAAGACTCTGCTAAAAGGTGTTCAAATAGAGAGTAATGTGTACATACTGAAAGAAGAAGATGAAGCCTGCCATCTTAGAAAACTTGAGGAGTCATGGTTATGGCATAGGAGATTGGGACATCTCAGTTTCGACCATATCATTAGACTGAGCAAGAAGAAAGCTGTCAGAGATATGCTAGAAATAAAAAGACCTTCAAATACCATATGCAAATCTTGTCAATTTGGGAAACAGACTCGCACATCCTTTAAATCTAAAGATGAGCTATCAACAAGAAGACCACTCCAGCTTGTGCACATGGATCTGTGTGGATCTGCTAGAACTAAGACACCAAGTGGAGAATCCTACTTCATGCTGATAATAGATGATTTCTCCAAAATGACATGGGTTGCTTTTCTCAAGAACAAATCAGAAGCACTGGACAAGTTTAAGATATTCAAAGCATTAGCAGAAAATCAAACAGGATGCAAAATAAAATGTATCAGATCAGACAGAGGAGGAGAATTTACAAATTATGATTTTGCTGACCTATGCAATGAACATGGCATAAAACAACAATTCACTATTGCAGGAACACCTCAGCAGAATGGAGTAGCAGAAAGACAAAACAAATCTGTTCAAAAAATTTCCAGAGCCATGATGCAAGAGAATAATATAGCTCAAACCTTCTGGGCAGAAGCAGTGCACACAGCAGTACATATCCTTAATAAAGCTCACTTAAGGCCAAGTAGTGACAAGACTCCCTATGAACTATGGCATGGTAAACCTGCATCAATCAAACACTTTAGAGTCTTTGGCAGTAAGTGCTACATAAAGAATAATGATGAAAATATGGGGAAGTTTGATGCAAGAGAAGATGAAGGAATATTCTTGGGATATGCATCCAAGAGTAAAGGATATAGATGCTACAACAAGACTCTTTGAAAAATTGTAGAAAGTATTGATGTAAGATTTGATGAAGAACTCCCAAACAAGACAAGAGATATAGACTGCACCAGCTATTCATAAAATCATGAAGAAGAGGACCAAGATGATGATGAAACAAGCAAGACATCAGAAGATACTGGACTGAACTCGAAAACTCCCTCGAGATACACTCAAAAGAACCATCCATAAGATAAAATCATAGGAGACAAGAGTGTAGGAGTGCAAACAAGAAGGCAGCTAACTGAACAGACAGAAGAAGTATACATAGCCATGTTATCACAAATAGAGCCAAAGAAGTTTGAAGAAGCCAGCAAGGACAAGTATTGGGTAAAAGAAATGAATGAAGAATTGGACCAAATTGAGAAGAACAATACTTGGGAACTAGTTCCTAGACCAATTGAGAAGAATATCATTGGTTCAAAATGGGTATTCAAAAACAAAATGAATGAGCAAGGACAAGTAATCAGGAATAAATCCAGGCTGGTTTGCAAAGGATACTCACAAATTGAAGGACTTGATTATGAAGAAACATTTTCCCCAGTAGCCAGAATGGAAGCTATCAGAATGTTCCTCGCATTTGCATGCTACCAAGACTTCAAGGTATATCAAATGGGTGTAAAGTCTTCTTTTCTTAATGGAGATCTAGAAGAAGAAGTATACATGGAACAACCAGAAGGCTTCTCATTGACAGACAAAGAAGACTATGTATGCAGACTGAAGAAGGCCCTATATGGACTGAAACAGGCTCCTCGTGCTTGGTACTCAAGACTGGATAAATATTTTCAAAAACAGGGTTTTAAGAGAGGTGGAGTAGACAGCAATCTATACATAAAAGCCCATGAAAATGAACTCCTGATTGTTGTAGTGTATGTTGATGACATTATGTTTGGAAGCAACAAAGATGAACTAGCAAAAGGGTTTGCTAATGAGATGAAAACAAAGTTTGAAATGTCTATGATTGGAGAGCTCAGTTTCTACTTAGGACTGCAAATTCAACAAAAGAACACAGGCACCTTCATCTCTCAAGAAAAATACTTAAAAGAAATGCTGAAAAAATTCAAAATGGAAGACTGCAAACCTGTGACAACACCCATGATCACGGGATGCAAGCTATGTACTGATGATGGGACTGCAGATGTAGATAAAAAACTCTACAGATCCATGATAGGAAGCCTGCTGTATCTGACATCATCAAGACCAGACATCATGCTAGCAGTAGGACTAGTGGCTAGATATCAAGCAGCACCTAAACAAAATCACCTTCTTGCAGTCAAAAGAATATTCAGATATCTACAAGGAACAACACAGTATGGACTTTGGTATCCTAAAAGCAAAAACTTCACTTTATCAGCATACACAGATGCAGATTGGGCCAGCTGTGTGGATGACAGGAAGAGTACAAGTGGAGGTGCATTCTATCTAGGAGAAAGTCTGGTGGCATGGTTAAGGAAGAAACAAACATCTATCTCCCTATCTACAACAGAAGCAGAATATATTGCAACAGCAGCATGTTGTACACAAGTCATGTGGATGAAGAAAACTCTACAAGACATGAAGGTAAGCATTGATGAACCTATCTCAATTAAATGTGATAATACAAGTGCTATAAGTATATCTAAAAATCCCGTGCTTCACTCAAAAACTAAGCATATCCCAATCAAGTATCATTTTCTCCGAGAACAAGTGGCTCAGAAGATAGTAAAACTGGAATATGTACCACCAAAAGAACAGACAGCTGATATATTTACCAAACCTCTTGCTGGAGAACCATTCCAATATTTGAGAGATAAACTAGGGGTAGTATCTGCAGATGCTACTCTCTGATATAAAGAGAAAGCACAATTTCAGGGGAGAACAAAAACGAAAATATCATTCCAGGGGGAGAACAGCCAGCAAGGAAAGCATGAATCAGGTCCTCAGGATCAAAGGATTAAGGCAAAATAACACCAAGTTATTATCCTAAAGTTATCTGCATTATTCAAGCATCAAAAGGACAATTATAGAGAAAAAGGATCAATATTGTGTTCTGAAACATTATATTAAGAATCTGAAACACAAAATACAAGTAGTGATTATCATTTGAAGCCTCTCAGCATTTTAGTTGTTGAATCCAATCATACATCTCTGACTAGATAAAGTTGATACAATGCATTCTATGAAGTATCATTATTCTCACTTTTAGCTCTATACAAGTGAAATAACTGTATCAATTTACAGTGTATTAGCTCTATACAAGGAAATGCAAAAATCAACCCTTTTCCATTGATGTCAAAGGGGGAGGAAGAGAAAACAACAGGAGGAAGAGCAGGCAAACAGGAAGAGCAAGCAACAGGAGAAAGAGAAGGAAAACAGAGAAAATGTATTTCCATCAATGCCAAAGGGGGAGACTGTTGGAAATATTTTCATTAATGGAAATAAGGCAATAAGGCAATGAAGCAAAGTAAAAAACATGAAATAAAGAGAGAGAGCATAAGACAAATAGCTACAGAGATAGAGCTATTATCATGGCAATGGCGACAGCAAAGAAGCAAATGAAGGAAGTAAAGGAGACAGGCAGAGGCAGAGAAAGCGAATATAATAAGAGGCAGAACTGTTATCAAAAGCAGCAGAGGCAGGGGCAGAGTGACAGAAGTAGCAGAGGCAGAGACAGAGGCAGAGAAGTTATAAAATTCCAAGCTAGGCGTTAATTATATACATATAAAAGTTGGAGAATCATATCTTGTGTATGTATGAACTATGTAATGGAGCGATAATAGGTTCGGACGGAACCTTGTGTAAATAAGACGGAACCAGCGCATGTTTGATGTTGCCTAGAGTTAGTGTTAATGCGAAGGAATTAGCGTTAAAACGGTGTATTGAACTATTAAATTAAAACCCTGAGCGGAACCTGGAGCGTAGGAGAGGAGCGGAACTGAGACTAGTGAACAGTAACAGTGGGTTGGAGTGAAACCGTGGTTTCTTCGCACCACCATTCGTCAGAAATAGGTATTAGAGGAATGGGCAGCGATTCCACAGGATTGATAACACGTGTCCCGACCGACATTTCAAAACCATTGTTTAAAGTGCAACTTTGCGCGTTATACCTCGATTGAAGACATGGAGCGAAATTAACATACACCGTTGATCCAGAGGCTTGATATCTAACGGTGGTCGCTCTCTGAACTTGCTTGAGGTTTAATGGAAGAGCCTGGAGGATAAGCCAGGTACGGAGTATGCATTCGTTTGATTGTATTGTGGGCTCCACGGACCTTGTACATATTATAATACGCATCGGGATTGTTATAAAGGTTATAAAGGTTATATGCGATGGCGTTTCATTTGTTCAACTTATTCACTATATAATACCTTGGGTTTAATAACCAGCGGATTGAACATTATGAGTTGTTTTTTTATGGTTTGACCATAGTTTTTGAAAGTGTCGAGAGTTGTGTTATGGCTAATTAAAGGGCGGCTGCACATACAACTATTATATAACTACAATAAATGGGGAACTGAATAAAAGAGAAAACAAAAAGGAGAATGTTGTTTTTGGATGGATGAGTAGGGAAAATAGAAAGAGAGGAATGCTAGTCGAAATATATTTTAACGCAGATATATGTATACAGCAGACATACAATCACGATGAATAGGAATTTGCACAGGAACAAATTTGACAGGTGTACAAGCACATAAAATTGAAAATAAGCAGAAGACAGTGAACAAAGAGTATGCAGAACAAAATCTTAACAGCAGCAGGAAAAGACAAATCCAGTAAAGCCAAAATCCAGAAAAGGAGCTGAGTAAAATTGAAATATGTAATTAAAAATGTGAATGTTAATGTTGTAATTAATTTCTTATTGTTTGTGATGCAAAGGAAAGTATCCTAAGGAAAAGAAAAAATCCCACTGTAGCATGGAAATTTGTACATATTATTATTATAATTGAGTTGGATAAAGGAATGAGAAGACAAAAGTCAAAAGGTCAGGACTATTCACTTCAAATTCTCTGAGGAATGTAAAGAGTCAGGCGATGAACTCTATATATAGAATATCACATTGATATGAAAAGGTGTTCAGAGAGAGAGAGAGAAAAAATAGAGAATGCAGAATATAGAAGAGTAAGGCAGAGAAGATTAAGAGAAGAAGAGCAAAAAAGAGAAGCTACAGAACAAAGCTGATATCTGAAGTAAATCAGCAAACATTCAGTTTGATAAATTGAGGAAGTTGGAGCTTCCCTATCAAGTTGCAGCTTGATAGCTGTCAGTTGTAGCTGACTGAGGTTGAAGCCTCCTGTAGGTTGGTGCCTGCAGAAAATTGAAGGGAGTTGTTGCTTCCTTGCAAGTTGTAGCTTGCAGAATTGAGGTTGGAGCCTCCTGTAGGTTGGTGCCTGCAGAAAAACAGTGGTGAGAGGGAGTTGGAGCTTGCCTTTGCATCACAACAATAATAAGATGTGGTTTTCTCCCTTTATGGGTTTCCACTTATATCTGATGTCTCTGTGCATGATATTTATGTATTGATCTAATTTATATCATCTGCTTAATACTTGCTTCGCTCATATTAAGTCTACTGTTATATTATACTTGCTGCTTACATTCGAAGATTACTCACATATTAAATTAGATATGAAATGAAAGTGTAAATAAGTTTAATGAAAAGTTTTAAAAGTTAAGGAATGTGTTAAAATGTTTCACCCCCCCCCCCCCTCTCAGTTTAACTAAAGGTTCAACAAGGAAAACCTTCCCTCACAAATGAAATACTTCATTATTATCCTCATCATGGGCACATACTAGTCAAGGAGATGAGAAAAAGGGAAAATGGACTTGTTGTGATCTTTATACCTAGGTTTGAGGTATGGTTCAAAATAACTCATGTCCAAGTTTTCTTGTTTAAACCACCTCTCTCACACACTAGGTATCCCTGTAGCAGCTACAATGGCATTGGTGGACATTTCAAAAGTAACCCCAACAAGATTGACCTGCTTTTCATGTCGATTGATGATGAATAATCTTGTTAACTCAGGGTGATTTTGGACTTGCTGCACTCTTTCACATAACTCAAAGAAGCCCACATTTTTAAAGAAAGAAATAATGAGAGGAGAGGTCATGATTTCCCTTGTGGTGATGGGTTCAAATATATTTATTTTCCCTCCCTTGTGTTCATTTCTCCTTGGCATTTGTCCTCACAAACAATGCCATTGTCTTCTTCCTCTGACATCTTCAAATTCTAGTTTGGAAACCCTAGGGTGCAAGTGAAATGAGATGAGGGGAAGGGGATGAGATGGTTAACTTGAAAGGTGAAGGGAATGAGTGTGAGTGAAGGGACAAACTAGATGAATGAAAACCCTAAATTAAATTAAAATACCCTGCTTATGACTCATATTTCTTTTAGGAGGATGAAACAAGTGTAGAAATAGTGATTACAAGCTTGTAATTAGGGTTTCCTTTAGGGTTTAATTTCCATTCAATTAAAAATTTCCAATTAGATTAAAAATAGGGCTTATGTCACATATTTACCACTTTAAAGTTTTTGGAGGACTTTTGAAAAAATTTGGAGAAGTTTTGAAGTTGTTTGGATTGCTGGATTACTCATGAAGCTTTCTTGTCTAAGCATGGCGCGCCAGTGGTAAGCATGCAACGCTTCTGCAAACACGCAGTGCTAGTCTACAGGCGCGCAATGCCTTCACAAATTTTGTTGAATATTTGGGGCAAGGACACAGGGCCAAGGTCCAGGCGCGCAACGCCAAGTGCTGAACGTCCAACGCCAAGAAACTTAGCAGAATTTTGGTCAAAAAATCACAAACTTTTCCTTTACTGAATGCTTCTGATGTTTTAAGAGGCAACAATGACTCTTTTGAAAATTTTTATGGGCTTTTATATGCATGTGTATTTTTTATTTAGCTTGAAAAACCCACTTTCTAATGTTTTGAAGTCTTCTTCTTTCTCATTGATACTCTTTGACACTTTTTTCTTTGTAGGTTGCATCAGTCTGGAGCTGGATTTTCTTTTTCTCATTGAGGGTTGACATTTTCACTTTGACAACTTTGGGATTAAATTATTACATATAGTCGCATAAAATTACATAAGTGACTTTTTTTTTAATCAAAATGACATTTTGATAAAAAGTCATGAAACCGAAAAGACAATCTTTGAAGTATAATGAAACCGTAATGATGATCTTGTTTCAATCCCTCTTATATGTGTGTTGAACTCATCGAAATGAAGGAAATACCTTGAAAAATGAAAAACCCTAATGACCTAATGAAACTTCTTTTTTGACCTGAATTTGAATGAGATTTTGACTTAAAAACTTTCAAGTGAAAACAGAGCATTTTCATATGTTTTTATGCTCAAAGGGACATGGGAATGAGTCAAAAATATGAATCTTGGAGGGAGATAAAATTTTATTTGACAATGTCAACCACCAGCAGAGAAAATTTATTTCATGACCTAACGGAATGATAAAAAATTTATTAAATATGCGACACCTAAGATGCACATGCAAATGTGTTTTGATCCCTGGTGGATGTATGAAAATACTGACACTAACATTGGCTCCAGCTGGGGATGGTATCTCCTTGGAGGTGCCAAGAACACCATAGACCAAGTGCTTGTTTTATTAGGCAATGGAGTCAATAGCTAAAAACCAAACTGAATACTGAAAGAAACTTGACACAATAAACTTACTCAAAACCAACTCAAGGCCAACTGAAAAAAAACTTAAAAATTGAACTTACCCTACTTATTGATGGTAGTACATCACCAAGACTTGAGGGCTTCAAATCCTTTTGACAACCACCAGCCTGCTGAAGACATATATACAATCATGTGAAGTGATCCTTCCAGTGTAACTAATTCAGCAGAGGGTTATTTTCTTGAATTCTTCTCTCACTTTCCTCGAGGAGGAAGAATGATGTACATGTAGGCAACTTACAATAAAAACTAAAACCACGACTTATGCTGACAAATGAGACAACATTCATCTTCTCCAGTGCTTTCAAAATATTGTCAAAGGGATCTTGAAAATCAAGAAAATTTTCCTCTCGCTGATCTGGAATAAACAAGGTATATTTTTCTCTTAAATCTAATCTCTTTTCATAATATACCTCAAAAAGAGTGTGTTCTTGGTCTTCAAAAAATTTTTAACAAGTAAGTGAGCGGATTGCTTCTTGAAAAAAAATTTCAAAGTATGAGACATGGGAAGAAAAATCTGAATGATAGTCCTCAATGCTTTGGTCCTCTGCAATTTGAATATATTGTTGGTCATCTTCATATGGCATGGCAACCAGATTGTCATGTTTGTTATCACACTCATAATTCATAAGAGGGAAAACTTCAGATTGTTCTTGAAACCCAAAAATGACATTTCTATCATCTACCATAGATTCATCCAGAGAACATTTTCCACTTACTTGAACAAATATCTCATCTTGTTTTTCATAAAGGGAATGGATTACCTCCTCTTGAAGACTTTGTTCTAATGGGATGAGAACACTTAGGTCTATAACTTTGTTTTCTTCATTCGAGGTGACTTCAACAATAGAGCTCTCCCTCATGGGATCTGGAACAACATACTCTTCATCATTGCAATTTTAATATAGATCTAGATCATCCAACTTGACTTTATCACAATGTAATATTTGAACCTCATTTTCCTACATACCATCTTTTACTGCAATCAGATTTGAAATAAGACCTTTTCTTCCATCATTTTCAGTTGTACAAAGATTTTCAGCCTGCTGCAAAATTTCCTGAGCATATTGAAAATTATCCTCTAAGATTTATTTATGCTACTGAAATGGATTTTCATACAAGGCTTCCATGATATCATTGTCCATGAATTCATCATCTCCATAAAAATTCTCAAGATTTTCAATAAAACTATCAACATGTTTACAATAGGTCTGAACTAATATTAAGGATGGACAAGATTCTTATATCTTTTAAAGAATGTGGTATGAAAATCCCTTAAATAGTAAATACAAGGAGGTGGCAAACATTCATACCAAGATCGAGCTTCATCTGCCAGAGTGGCCATGAATACCTTCATCAAGGAGTCTTAAGGAAAATCAATCTTTAATCTACGCACATGCATGTGAAATCTCACTAGATGTAAAGCAACATCTTTCCATTTCACATTTTTGAATATAGGCAAATTCCTTTTCCAATCTACCTTAGGAATTTTATTTGGGAAACCTGGAATGTGAACTCGGATCATGGGAGAATACCTGCTTGCAACAATTTCCATCTTGAAATTTCTTGAAGCTACTGAGCTTTATTCAGTGGAGTCACCATGGGGTGTTGATTTTCTCGATATTTTAGTGAATGGAGTTGCCAGGTGAATGGTTCAACCTTCATATGTATCCAAATGTTTTTCACCATCAACAATCAGATCTAAAATTTGATGATCTTTCCCAGAGAAGATCTGATCTTACTTTTTCTCCCTAGTGGAGTCACCAAAATGTTATCACTCAGATTGATCCTAAGGGTGAAATAAGAAAATCTCGAGGTAACCTCAAACAAAAATTTGGACTTGGTATCTAGCCCTAACAAGTCAGAGAGGGATCTCTTGATAGAATCATAGCCAAGAGGGTTGGATTGAAAGGATTATAGGCTAGCTAAGGAAAACAAGGGGTTTTGATTTTGATTTTAGGGTTGGGCTCACTAAACCGGAATTAGGTCAAGAGGATAAAACAGGGCCAGAAGGATGAAATTGCAGTCTTCTTGATTGGTCAAGGTAGGTAAAAGGTTTAAATATTCAAAGAGTATTAAATGAGATGGATAGTCTAGTGAGGAGCTAAGGAAAGAATTTAAAATGTGTTTTCCCTAAACTGAAGAAATTGAACACATTATACTGAATTTCCCAAAACAGAGCATAAATAAATATGAATTATGTCTTTAAAACTTGAAATAAAGTATATTATAGATGTGAAATGGCTTATGAATTAACAATACATTCTAACAAATCAATCACAGAGAAGAAAAAATGTTTAAAACTCATACCACAGGGATACCAAGAAAATAGCTGCAATTTTCCATTAATGTCCAAGCCAGAATGATACTTGATAAATACAATCTCTTCAACTGATGCCAACCATTTCAAATATTACAAAGCTATACCTTATAGACCTCAAAACCACTTCCTCTCATCCTCAGGGGTCGAATCCATGAGGTGAGGGAGTTGTTACACCAAAAACTGAATTGAATGCTAAAGCCTAGGATGAGGAAAGTGACTCATTCCTAACTTTTAGAACATATACATTTGAATTCAAAATAATGATTTACCTAATGTGTCTACCTTAGGTAAAAGGTAAAAAATGATAATTAAAATGGTAACTTCTCATTTAACCAAGTAAAAATTAAATCAGAAGTGAAATTTCAAAAGTTGAGGTAAAACTGTGAATTCCTTGGTAAACGTGCAACGCCATGATAGAAAATTTGACCTGTTTTGAATGCCACTTTTGGAGGCCTTAAATTTGTCCAAATTAGCTCCAGGATAGCTCATTGGAAACGTCTCGGCGTCTAGTTTATATATATAATTTTACTTTCCAAAATGGTGCCAATCTGCCCTATCAAAAACCTGTTCTCACAAGACTGGTAAATGCGCAACACCAAGGCCAGAAAGATGGAAAAAACATGACTTTTTGATGGTTTTTGGCCTTTTTGAGGGACCGGTTTTTCTCCAAATATCCTGAAACGTTCTGAGGTTAATGTAAAAATCACTAGGAACATGAATATGATGACCATTTTCCATTTGGATGGCCCAAAAAAGAGCGCAACGCTAGTGGCACTGCGCATTTAGCACAATTTCTGAATGCTAAACTGTCCCAAAAAATCAAAATTTGCACAAATGTGCCAAAATTGGAATTTTCTTTTCTGATCAAGGGTTGGAGGCCTGGAGGTACACCTTAGCAAGAATATTCGGCTTCTCCTTCTCCTTTGACTCGGTCAAGGTTCGAATCTTTGCATGGGCACGTTTGAGCTTGACCCTTGCAATCTTGTTTCTCATGGCATAATGCTTTGCCATCTTCCTCTGAATATCATTGTATTTATTTGCCTTCTCTAGCAGGCCCTCCAGATGAAAATTAGCTTTCTCAAGCCAATATTATTTGTCTTCGTCAATCTCTATGGCAAGAAACTCACTTGGAGTAAGTTTCTTTGCCAATTCTACCTCTTTCTGCCTTTCCCAGGCTAAAGCCCTCTTTAGTCCAATGGTCCTCGGTCTCTGTCTAAGAAGTTGATCTTCGTCATCATCACTGTCATCAAATATTCCCAAAGTCTCATCCAGCAAGGCCTTGGCCTTTCTAGCCTCTCTAAGCTCTGATTTCCCTGACCTCACTGATGGTTTTCTTTGTCTTCAGTTGTTGATTCTCTAGGTCAATAAAGTTAATCACATTCCTTGCTCTACCAAGATTAGCTTGAAGCTCACTAATGTTGGCCTCCTTTATTTTGATAAATGCATTGGTGATTTTGACCTCATCCTCATCATTAGAAAAACAGGTAGATAAGGGCAAGGAAAAGGATACAGAGAAAACACATGCCTGTGGCCTATCTGATATGTCAAGGAAAATGGCTCAATATTAGTCAATTTAGTGCCAGCTGCCCCAATGTCCCTTTCGCTGCTTGATGCTCTGGTATTATGATGTGATGGTGAAGGATTGTAGAAAGGTGGAAAGGTAGGATCAAAATGAGGTGAATGGATGTGAGTGGGTGGAGATGTATGAGCAGCGGTATGTGATGGAGAAGGGGATACGGGAGGATGAGATGATGAAGGAACATTCTGCTCATGATGAATAGGTGTAGTAGTGAAATACTCATTTGCAATGAGTGCATCCCTTGGAATGTTCTTCTACTGAAGCTGATGCATGACCACCATCTTGATGAGTGAATGATGAAATAGGCTCTACATTTTTTGATTGTAATCCCTCTTTTGTACAATGTAATCCATCTTGTGAATTCTACGGAAAATATAAGAAGGAAAATGCAACATTATAACTCTAGTGAAATGCATGAGAAGACGAATATGCTATGAGTAGAGGTGGGAAAACCTTCCCTCACAAGCGAAATGATTCATTATTATCCTCATCATGGGCACATACCGATCAAGGAGATGAGATAAAGGGAAATTGGACTTCTTGTGATGTTTATACCTAGGTTTGAGGTATGGTTCATAATAACTCATGTCCAAGTTTTCTTGTTTAAACCACCTCTCTCCCACACTAGGTATCCATGTATCTACTACAATGGCATTGGTGGACATTTCAAAAGTAACCCCAACAAGATTGACCTTCTTTTCATGTCGATTGATGATGAATAATCTTGTTAACTCAGGGTGATTTTGGACTTGCTGCACTCTTTCACAGAACTCAAAGTAGCCCACATGTTTAAATCAAGAAATAGTGAGAGAAGAGGCCATGAGTTCCCTTGTGGTGATGGGTTCAAATCTATTTATTTTCCCTCCCTTGTGTTCATTTCTCCTTGGCATTTGTGCCTCACCAACAATGCCACTGTCTTCTTCCTTTGACATCTTCAAATTCTGATTTGGAAACCCTAGGGTGCAAGTGAAATGAGATGAGGGGAAGGGGATGAGATGGTTAACTTGAAAGGTGAAGGGAATGAGTGTGAGTGAAGGGACAAGCTAGATGAATGAAAACCCTAAATTAAACTAAAATACCCTGTTTATGACTGATATTTCTTTTAGGAGGATGAAACAAGTGTATAAATAGTGATTACAAGCTTGTAATTAGGGTTTCCTTTAGGGTTTCATTTCCATTCAATTAAGAATCACCAAATAGCTTAAAAATAGGGCTTCTGTCATGTACTTAACACTTTAAAGTATTTGGAGGACTTTCAAAAAAATTTGGAGAAGTTTTGAAGTTGTTTGGATTGCTGGATTACTCAGGAAGCTTTTCTTTCTAAGCGTGCAACGCTTCTACAAACATGCAGCACTAGTCTATAGGCATGCAACGCCTTCAAAAATTGCATTGAATATTTCGGGAAAGGGTGCAATGCCAAGGTCCAGGCATGTAGCACCGGTGCAAACGCGCAACACCAAGTGATGAACGCGCAATGCCAAGAAACTTAGCAGAATTTCGCTCAAAAACTCACAAAATTTTCCTTTGTTGAATGCTTCTAATGTTTTAAGAGGACAAAATGAATCTTTTGAAATGTTTGATGGGATTTTATAGGCATGTGGATTTTTTATTTAGCTTGAAAAAACCACTTTATAATGTTTTGAAGTCTTCTTCCTTTTCTCACTGATACTCTTTGACACTTTTTTCTTTGAAGATTGCATCAATCTGGAGCTGGCTTTTCTTTTGCTCATTGAGGCTTGAAATTTTCACTTTGATAGCTTTGGGATTAAATTATTACATATAGTAGCATAAAATTACATTTGAAAAAATAAAATAAATTACATAAGTGACATTTTTATCAAAATTACGTTTTGATAAAAAGTCATGAAACCGAAAATACAATCTTTGAAGTATAATGAAACCGTAATGATGATCTTGTTTCAGTCCCTCTTATATGTGTGCTAAACTCATCAAAATGAAGGAAAGATCTTGAAAAATGAAAAACCCTAATGACCTAATGAAACTTCTTTTTCGACCTGAATCTGAATGAGATTTTGACTTAAAAACTTTCAAGTGAAAACATAGCATTTTCATATGTTTTTATGCTCAAAGGGACATGGGAATGAGTCAGCAATATGAATGTTAGAGGGAGAAAAAGTTTATTTGAAAATGACAACCACCAGCGGAGCAAATTTATTTCATGACCTAACAGAATGATAAAAAAATTATTCAGTATGGGACACCTAAGATGCACGTGGAAATGTGTTTTGATCCCTGGTGGAAGTATGCAAATATTGACACTAACATCAACAAACAAAGCACCAATCTGCCTACAATTCTTCTTGTTAAATATAGTCCCCAAATTTTTATTTAAGGTTTGATGTGTGCACCATTGGGGAAAGGCGCCGGTTAAGCCCTAAGGCACATGGTGCCATATGACCACAGGCGTGGAGGAATTGGGGTCAGTTTTAACCGTACTTCAATTTTGACCGCCAATCGGGAATGTAGGCTAGGTTTTTGTGCCATTTCCACGTTCAGGGTTCACAAGTTGGGTTTAGGTCAAATTGTAGGATTATTAACAACAGAGTTTGGAAAAAAATTGAAACAATCATATTTTTTTCAATTTTTGGCCAAATTGATGGCGGTAGAGACCAAAGGCCTAAAACTTAACTATTACACACTCAAACTGAAGTTCATATGTAAAATCAATCTCTTCCAAAAAATTAATAATAAACAATATATTTACATATTTAGAGAGAACTTGGCCTCATTCTTGGCCTCTCCTCACACACACACACTCTTCTACCACTACCTCTCATATGTAAGATTACATTTATAGGAATAATTACATAGTTATGGATCATTCTAGACCCATGATCTTCTCCATAGCTTTCTCAAATATTTCCTAAAATATCTTAATGATCCCTCGATGATCTCAACAACTCAACTAAATCCTAATCTAGGATCTCCTAATCCCTAATATTTTTATGAGATCTTTACAAGTCTAATCTCTCTCGTATTCTCAATTATTTGAGAATATTTACATTAAAAACCTCACATACATACTTATCACTCAAATGATATAAAAATATACAAAATTCCTATAAGTAAATTAAATTATTTAATAAACATTAGACCCCCTAAGTCAACCAAAATAAAATTATTTTTCGAGCTGGATGCTCCTACATCAGACTCCCAAAGTTGAAAACATTCATGATATCCTGATCGTATGCTAATAGAAAAACCTTTAGGGTCCCAAACCTTAGTTTGCAATTGTCCAAATTCTCTACACCTTTACTGCTGCTGCATGTCTGCTATCTTCTGGATATTTTTCCTTTCTTCAATCAACTTCAAATTATAACTGATCATCCCTTATGTTGTCATTTTTCTCCATCTAAACTGTCCCATCATTAACTTCCACAGTTCATCGATCACAAAATCAATTTATGTTTTTCCCTGATTTCTTTCATTAACATCTTTTAGTAGATGTCTTTCTTCTTCCTTTAGTCCTATGATTGTCTTCTCTTTGTTCTGAGGTGCAACAAGAGTCAAAACATGGGTTTTCGATAGTGTTGGATCCATTGGAGACCTCAAATTTTATGTTTGAGCTTTGTAAAAGCCTTTTAATTACA
Organism: Pinus albicaulis; assembly: GCA_034641835.2. Taxonomy (NCBI): domain Eukaryota; kingdom Viridiplantae; phylum Streptophyta; class Pinopsida; order Pinales; family Pinaceae; genus Pinus; species Pinus albicaulis. The sequence goes on from CM076578.1 coordinate 886,638,639, forward strand.
CTTTTGAGTATGAATTTAGATCTCTTATCCAATTTTTATTGCAATATTTTAAAACAACTTTGTTCAATTTGATTTTTTGATCTTCCATATTGCATAGAGAACAAGAAGAGAACATACTCAATAATATTGGAACTCTTTATTCAAAAACAAAGCAAAAGGATTTGATGTCTAACTTAAAATTTTGGCTCTCGAAACTCTATTTGTTCTCCTTCTTCACAAATGTTCCTTCTCTTCCTTCATCTTCCTGCAAATGATTAGTGAGTGGGGTGGCTCTTATTGCACCACCAATAAATAAAATTTCAAATAAAATGAAATCTAACTTAAAAAATTAAAAAAACACATCGCCAAACTTGGTTTTGTTCATTGATCCTTTTCTACTCTACTGGAAATAGAAAAATTTGTTTTAAGTGTAAGCATATTTATAGTGTAACCATGTGCGTAAAAAGAGTAAAAATATATTCATGCTCAGTTTTGAAAAATATGCATTAAAACACATCAGAGCATGAAAAACAAGTTGTTTTTATAATGCACATAATAGGCAAGGAAGAATGAAAGAGTGACGTGACTTGATCCTTGAATGGAACCATATTTCAATAAAGCTATGATGTTCTTGATTCCTTTCTTGGTTCAGATCACATTGAATATCCTCCTTTATTATTTATTCCTCAATATTAGATTCTAGTGGTTTCGCCCCATCAAAATTATTACATGATTCTTTAGTCTCTTCAACAGATTGACAAGAGAATCAAAAGAGACTTGAAGATCTTCTTTTGGAGGTGGAGAAATATATGAGTTTTTGAATGTATTTAAAATATACTCTTCATGAGAAGCAGATATCCCAACTATTTATAGGATTCGATAAATTTATTATAAGGACATTCTTCAAACCCTTAATTGTCTGTGAATTACTCCAACTGGTTGATAATACCTGTCGTGCACAAATATTAGTACAAAGTATCAGATTTTTTTTTTTTGAAATTTAATATGAAAAATGATTCTAATATGATTTTAACCATGCATATAAGAATGAATACAACTATAATTAGTTTTCTAAACTTTCAAAATAAACACCTATGTATACCTTCTATGTAGGTTTTAACCCTATACAGAAATTATCTACAAATGAATCCTAAAGACAAAAAATAAACAGTAGCGAGAGTATAAAACATAAAATAGATAAACACAGAGATATTCCCCTTTATCCCAAATCGGGATGACCAGCTTGATTTTTCATTATGTTCCTTTTAGTGTTACAACACATATATATACATGCCGAAGCATACATAAACCCCAATCCATTAACCATGGATTAGAACATAACCATAGTTCCCTTGACCGGATCTACAAAATACCAGGGGCCGAAAACCATCGTACCCCAAAACCATGTGAAAAACCATGCACAAAACCATGGGCAGATCCACCCATCGGAAAATAAGGACCAAAAAAATTTTCTGGGGCACTGCCCCGAACCCTAATAGGGGGGGCTACCGCCCCCACATGACCCCCCCGCACATGATTAGTCATGGAAAGAATATAACACACCCAACATTCTAGGCAACGACACCAAAACGATGGGTGATTTAATTGTGAGTTAAATCCCTGTAATTTAATTGTCAACCCGAGGTTCGTGGAATGACGAGGTATACATGTACTATACGTACTAGGTGATTATTTATTAGAATAGATTAACCTAATTCAATTGAAACTAAGAAACCAAATCAATCCAATCTAGAGTCAACATAAAGAAATTTAAATCACACTTGCATAAAGGAAATCACACTTTTTTTAAATTAAAATCACACTTGCCAAATTGAAATCACACTTGTTTAAATGAAATCACACCACACTTGCATAATTGAAATCACACCACACTTTTATAATTGAAACTTGCAAAAATTAAATCACACTTGCTAGAATGGAAACACACTTGCTGGAATGAAAACACACTTGCTGGAAAGAAAATCACACCTGCTAAAATGAAATAACATAATTACGCAATGTTATCAATAAATACAAATATGTGCAAACTATCGTTTATGGGGGCCCTCTATTCCTCATCAAGAACACCTAACAATTATCAGATCTTGGAGATCAAAGAAGCTATATGTTGAAGAATGGTTAATTTATTTATTGATTGGATGAACGAATGAATGAATGAATAGATGAATAGAATTATTAGGTAGATAGATAGATATATGGGATCCTTTGAAGGATGCATCCCTATTTATACAAAAATTGATGATAAATGATCAATAAATATAGATCCCTCAAATCTTTCCTAAATCTAAATTTATCTCTTGTGGTTACAACCAATCATCTAAAAATATAACACATACCTGGACCCCGACAGGGGGGCTACCACCCCCCTGTGACCCCCCCGCACATGATTAGTCGTGGAAAGAATATAACACATACCCAAGATTCTCCCACTTGTTATTTTATTTACATAGGGGGCCACAGGAGAGCTTAGTCATTACCCAGTTCTGCAACACCCATTGTTTCTCTACACCAAGAGAACTTCTGAGTGCTTACAAACTTCATCAATGCATCTGCAACATTCTTCAAAGTGTCCACCTTTACCAGCAACACCCTTTTAGCCTCAACCATATCTCTCACAAAGTGATATTGAAAAAGAATGTGCTTTTTCTTTGAATGATAAGCAGGGTTCTTAGCCAAGAAAATTCCACTTTGGATATCACAATCTATCCTTATAGCTTGCTGCACCAACCCCATACTTGAACACAATCTCTACAACCAAACTGTTTCCTTGCTTGCATGAGTGGCTGCTATGTATTCTTCCTCTGTAGTTGAAAGAACCACTACAGACTGTCTTTTACTCATCCAACTGACTACACCTCCAAATAGGCCAAACACATACCCACTTGTAGATCTTCTTTGGTCTAGATCTCCAACCCAGTTTGCATCAACAAAACCATGAATTTCCAACACTCTTTCCAATCCTGGTCTTCCATGGTAGCACAAGCCATAATCACTAGTGCCATGTAAATATCTGAAAGCCCACTTCACTGCTGTCCAATGCTCCTTCCCTGGGTTTGACATAAACCTGCTCAATACTCCCACTACATGTGCAATGTCTGGTCTAGTACAGACCATTGCATACATCAAGCTACCCACTGCACTTGCATATGGAACACGACACATATCCTCTTCTTCTTGTGTCTTGGGACACTGTTCAACAGAAAAATTTGTACCTACAGGAATCGGAACATTCACCTGTTTACTATCCTGCATATTTAACCTCTACAATATAGTCTCGACATACTTCCTCTGCTTTAACTAGAGCTTCCTCTTTTCCCGATCTCTCTTAATTTCCATGCCCAAAATATAGTTTGCAGCACCAATATCCTTCATGTTGAATTTGGAGAACAACTTGGTCTTCAAATCTTGGATAATTTCTTTGTCATTTCCAATCAACAACATATCATCCACATACAAGACCAAATAAATAACACGGTCACCAATTAATTTAAAATAAACACAGTGATCCTGCTTGCTTCTGGTGAAGCCAAGTCCCCGTATGTAGGTATCAAATTTTTGATACCACATCCTTGGTGACTGTTTTAACCCATACAGAGACTTCTTTAACCTACATACTAGTTTTGTCTTCCCCTTCAACATAAAGCCTTCAGGTTGTTTCATGTAGATCTCCTCTTCCAGATCCCCGTGAAGAAATGCTATCTTCACATCCATCTATTCTACCTCAAAATCAAATGCAGCAGCAACAGATAAAAGTAATCTAATAGAAGTAACTTTGGCAACAGGAGAAAAAATATCACCAAAATCAATTTCCGACACCTGGGAATAACCTTTTTCTACCAACCAAGCTTTGTATTTCTCCACCTTGCCTTCTACATTCGTCTTCTTCTTAAACACCCATTTTCTCCCGATGGGCTTCCTTCCAGTCAGCAACTCCACCAGATCCCATGCCTCATTTTTATGCAAGGATGCCATTTCATCAACCATGGCCTCCTTCTAGAGTTTTCCATCCTCTGAACCTACTGCCTCCCTGACAGTTCTTGGATCATCATCAGTATAGTTAAAGCAAAATTTGAACAAAAATAAGATGGACTATACATTTCTAGTTGTCTTATTTCCCGAGCTGATCTTCTCACATATGAAGTTTGTGGCTCTTCCTCTTCTGAGTCTTCTTCTGTTGTAGAGTCTGATTCATCCTCATTTAGCTCAAACTCTATCTTCTCAGTTTCCTTTGGTAGGGCTTCATGTTTAACAACATCTTTCACCTCTCTAAACACCACATCTTAGTTGTACACAACCTTCCTTGTTTCCGGGTTCCAAAGCTTGTAACCCTTTAAACCATCCTTATACCCAATAAATATGCACCTTTCAGATTTATTATCCAACTTGGTCCTTTTCTCCTTTGGAACATGTACATATGAATCACATCCAAATACCCTCAGATGAGAAAGAGAGGGTTTCTTACTAGTCCATACCTCACGTGGAGTATTATCCTCCAATGTTGATGAAGGTGATCTGTTAACCAAGTAACATGCAGTCTCCACTGCCTCTGCCCAGAATTTTTGTCCTAACCCGGTACCACTGAGCATGCTTCTTTCCTTTTCCATCATCATTCTATTCATTCTTTTTGCAACTCCATTTTGATAAGGTGTTTATGGAGTAGTCTTCTGCCATGCTATACCACACTTCTTACAGAACTTTTCAAATTCCTTCTTGCAGAACTCCCCACCATTATTTGTCCTCAGCACCTTTATCTTCTTCTCTGTTTGGTTTTCCACTAGAGCCTTAAATTATTTAAATCTGTCAAAGAATTTAGATTTCTTCCTCAAGAAATATATCCATGTATTCCTTGAGAAGTCATCTATGAATGAAACATAGTACACAGACTTACCTAGTGATGGAGCTGACACGGGTCCAAACACATCACTATGCACAAGCTCTAATATCTTGTTCGCCCTCTTAGCACCATACGGAAAACTCACCCGATTTTGCTTCCCATATACACAATGTTGGGAAAAATACTGAGAGGGGGGGGGGGGGGTGAATCAGTATTTACTGCATAATCAAATCTTTTTACTTTTTCATTCCTTAAAACCCATACGCTACTTTCCTTCAGTAAACTAGCGTATATACGCGGATCCCCTTTATGAAACTAGCGTATACACGGAGATCTAGATATGTCATTAAATCTTCACTTCTATTGTTCCATCATTCATTCATCAGATGTTTAATAAACAGTAAACATGTGCAGTAAGAACAGAATAAACCATCACACAAAGCATCACACATGAACACCAGGATTTTTAGGTGGAAACCCAAATCGGAGAAAACCACCGCTGCAGTTGCTCAGCCTTCAATATTTTATTATAGAGAAAACATCTTACAACATATGTGCTGGTGCAGACTTGACCAGCACGCAGGCACCCTGGCAACTCGTTTACCGACCTCTCTGGAAGGGCTCCAACCACGACTGGATTTACCCGACCTCTCACGGAAGGGGAGCTCGACCCACGATCCTCGTTTACCGGCCTCACGGAAAGAGCTACGACCCCCGGTCTCGTTTACCGACCCCTCACACAGAAGGGAGCTACGACCCCACAGGCGAAGGCTGCAACCCTCGGCACCTCTACAACCCTCGGCACCTCCATGGACCACGTTTCGTGATTTTTCACCCCGGATCCAACCACTTCAAATAGAACAACACTTGCGAGCCACATTTTCATCATATTTTCATGCGGACCCTTTCCATGCTTTTAAGCACAACCATACATCATCAACAGATTCATATCAACACAGATCAGATAGCAGAAACACAGCAGAACAGATCAGATATTTCATACCCCTTGCTTCAGAAAACCCTAGTATGCATACGCGCTTTTACTTCACTGATGTCGCGTGTATACGCGCTTCCGTCCACACAAACCAGCGTATACCTCAGTGTATATTTTATTGCGCATACGCGCTTTCTCTTCGCTGAAGCTGCGTATATACGCGCTTCCTCCGCGGCGAAGTAGTGTATAGATCTTCAATCATTACAGAGCAGCATACTTCATCAGATCAGATATTCAGTTCAGATCTACCCTTTTGCTTCAGACAGATGTTCGCCTAGATGCTCGCCTCATCACGGATCTAAGCCTTCCATAATCAGATCTAGCAAATACAAGAGCAATTCAGATCTAGATCCCCTTCTTCATCATTGGTGCATCATACATTCAGATTTATCATTCAAGTGTAACCCTTTCCATTCAGATATACTTCAGAGAGAAGTATTCATTCAAGCTCAGACATCTTGCACACCACCCATATTTTGCACAATGAATTTCTTCTCCTTATATAGGTTTATCCTTTTTCAATACCATGAGCCCCTTTTTCAATACCATGGACCAAAACAATACCATAAGCCCAAAACTACCTGGACGGGGTCAATTAGGCGGATCATTACCCAATACCATGGGTTAATACCATGGTGGTTACCCTTGGTTTTGCACTTTTTGAGCGCTTTAGCCCATACGCGACTTGGCACGATCTTTTCCGCGTGCATACGCGACTTCCCTTAGGCCAATCCGCGTATACCAAGAGACATACTCTTTTTCATCATAGATTTAGCACTTGCTGACTTCTTTTCTTCACTGCCTTCTGTACACACTGCAGATACATCAGATTTACTTCATCAAGAACATATTCTATCAAGCACAACTTCATCAGGTGTATTGCCATCAAGGACAACACATGTCAACTGTCACATGTCTTCATCTTCATTCAGTGGGTTGCCATCAAGGACAACACTCTGCATCATATTTCCAACAATCTCCCCCTTTGGACTTGATGGCAACCATGATGGTGTTTGGTTACCACAACAGATAAGTACAGTGACACCATGTCACTCTCCCAATTCTTTGACACCATTATCTGCATTCAAACACCATTTCACTCTCCCCCTTTGACATCAAGGGCAACGGGCGGATCAAAACCAACGCACTCACCCCCTTTTCTCCTCATATAGAAGAAGCATTCTGTAGATCTGATGTAAACTGAAGTGACCAAGCTCCCCCTGAGTTCATGCTGAATATTTTTCAATGAAGTACATGACTCTATGAACTTCCTATCACCAAAAGACTCATACTTACATCAAATATCCAACCAAGTGGATTTACATATAAGACTCAAGTACCCAACCAAGAGGGTTTACACATTTCAACTCAGCTACCCAACCAAGTGGGTTTACAAACATGACTCAGCTACTCAACCAAGTGGGTTTACAAATATGACTCAGCTACTCAACCAAGTGGGTTTACAAATTGACAAGTCCTTACATGACTGAATATTACAATTTTACAACATAGGTCTCAACCAGACCTTTTCATCAAAGTACAAATATGAATTTTCATAATTAATACCAAAAAGACCTCAAGAGAGATCATGTATCAGAACCACCATAATGCCAACAATGCATTATACTCAGCAAAACTAATGCTCCCCTTGAATCTGTGCAACCAAGCAATCTTTCCAAAAGACTAAGGCTCCCCCTTAGTTTGTGCATCCTGAAAACTTCCACCAACAAATCATCAAGGCATCTTCATCAAAACATTAGAAACAGAATTATGAGAACTGGAACACCACCAGAGATACCAAACAGTATCAGAGATACCAAACATCATTGCAGTTGTGCTGAAGAGAGCTGAACCAACCAAAAATTGTCAGCAACCAACCATACGCGGTTTTCTGTGCAGGAACTCGCGTATATACGCGACTGTGTTTCAGGAAACCAGCGTATCCCAAGACATCTTCTAAATTTCAACCGGATCTGATTCTTTGTAAGGCAAAGACAGTGTTCAGCTTCTTTCTGAGACATTTGAGTGCTTCCCTGGACTACAGATAGATAGAACGTTGTAGTTGTGTCTTCAAGCGTCATCCAACGGTTGTGGCATCAGTACAATAGTAACCAAGCCTTCAGATTCTTTGTAGCATCAATACAATCTTTCCAAGAGAGATTATCATATCAGAACAACATCTTCACATCAGAGTCAAGAAATCATCCATGTGGTCCAAAATCACCATGATCTTCAAGATGTAACATGAAGTAACATATGTAGGCAAAAGATCTCAACCATAGCAACCAAACTCTACATGATCTGAAACAAATGATATCCAACTCAACCACACAAAGATACTTATCAGCAACCAGGGCTCAAAATCTCATCATAATAATCCATGTACCAAATCATCATCATTTGATCATGAGTATCACCAAGACCAAAGAATAAGCAATCATATTGCCGATAATGCAACCATTAGAATTCAACCTGCTACCAATGCTTCTTCCTTAACTTGTGCAATCTGAGACACCTTAACAGCAAGTCATCAACAACAATCTTTGCATAATCTGTCCTCATCTCTGAACTGTAAGACTTTCATCTCAACAATGAATGCTTTTCATCATAAAGCAACCAGGCTTCAACCATAATATTCAACACAAGAACCCATGTAGCATATCATCATTTGTTTAGAACTGAGAAACTAAGCTGATACTGAGACAATAATACAGACTGATGCTCCCCCTGGACCTCTGCTCCAGATATTCAGCTATCAGATAAATTCTCTTGTCAAAAATGCATACGCGGCTGTGTCAGCGAGAACTCGCGTGTATACGTGACTTTGTTTCATAGAACCCGCGTATAGAAAGTGAAATATAGAAAATTTCACACCTTCATCTCCTTCTGCAATTTTACCTTCTGTTCCTGTCTTTTCTTCACACCAGATGCACTGTCAGAAATACATATAACCAAAATAATCAAATCAAACATGAGAGACATCATACATTGCTCCCCCTGTGACGATACATTACTAATTCTCATAATGTATCTCACATCATTCCTGCAGTCAATCAGAGAAGTAAGCTTCAGAAGCGGATGACTGCAGTAGGGTCTGAATTCCCTACGTTTCTGATCGGTCCTCCTTCTTCTTCCAGATTTGTTTGGACTTTCTATCTGTGTGCTGGAAGTTATCCACTTTCCCAGATCTGTTCATCCTGCATTCTTTTTCTACATGTCCATACTTGTTACAAGCATAACATCTCATGTGGCCAGAGAAATAAGAATCATAATGAGTATTTTTATTCTTCCTCCTTTTACAATCAGCTGCTTTATGTCCATACATGTTACATGAGAAACAATATCCTTTGAAGAAACCAAAGTACCTTTCTATGTAGGAACTGTTGATTTGAGGCTGAAATGATCTCCTTCTGCAATTTGCTGCAACATGCCCATAGTTATGACATTTAAAACATTCAATGTTTTTGAATGAATTCCTTTGAGAGTTCATGATTGTTGGTTGATCTTTTGACTCTTTCAACACTTCAGATTTTGCATTGATGTCCTTTGATTCTTTAGCACCTCCTTGTGAGCTAGATTCTCCTTTAACAGTTTCATGGAAACCAAGACCAAGTTTGATGGCAGGAGACCTTTGATTACTTAGAATATTGTCCAAAATATTAGTACTATCATGAAACCTCAAAAGTTTTACCTTTTCTTCTAATTTACCTTTGAGAATGTTAACCTCAACCTCCAAGGCTTGACATTGCTTTGTCATGCTTTCTTCTTTCCTTCTTCCATCTTCTACTTGATCCTTCAGATTTAGGATCTCTTCTTTCAGCCAATTTTCGTTTTCTTCACATGTTTGTTCCAACTCTTCATTCTTCTTATTTGATTTTTCTAGATCTTCTTTGAGAGAGATGATTTCTGCTTCAAGGCCTTCCTTTTCAAATGATTGTAGAGGTTCCTCATATTTCTTACTTGATGCTTCAAGATCTGCTTTTAGAGAGATGATTTCTACTTCAATTTTTTCCCCTTGATTGGTTGCATAAGCGTACAACCCTTGATACTTGTCTATCTGTCCATTTAGTGTTTCTATCTTTTCATTCATCCTAGAGATCACATCTTTGTAGATAGATTCCTTTCTTTCAAATTGATGCCAATCATTACTTTCATCATTTGCTTCTAGATTTTTAGATGATTTCTGCTGTTCTTCAATCTTGACAGCTTCTTCTAGATCCATATTGTTACCTTCTCTATCTTTGCCTCTGTTTGCACAAAGAAGATTATAAGGACCGCAATCACTATCTGATTCATCTTCTTCAATTTCTGCTAAACCTGTTTTCTGAGCTATCTTCTTGTTTCGAGTAGCCTTCTTCTTTTGCTTCTTTGCCATGAGCACTTTCAGATCTTGGTCAGAATCATCTTCATCTTCACTGGACACTTCATCATCATCTTCTTTTGCATAATAACTCTTTCTCTTTTCAAATTGTTTTCCTTTACCATGTTTTTCTCTATAAGGACATCTAGTAGCATAGTGACCAACTTTTCCACACTCAAAACATTTGAAGGGAAGCTTACCTTTGAATCTCCCAGTACCTAGTTGGAGCTTTCTCACGAAGTTCGCTTCTTCTTCATCGGATATATAGCTGGAATCTTTGACAACTTTCTTTTATTTTCCTTTTGTAGATGCCTTAAAAACAACTTCTCGTATTTGAGAAGGACCTCCTTGTCTCATTTCAAAAGCAGTCAGAATACCATGTAATTGAACAATAGTAAGAGTTTGCAGATCTTGCCTTTCTTCAATAGCCGAAACTTTAGAGTCAAATTTCGAAGTCAAGGATCTTAAGACCTTTTCCACCAGAGTAGTATCAGTTATGGTTTCACCCAAATTTCTCATTCGATTTACAATATCATCCAGACGAAGAAAGAAACTGGCAACACTCTCATCACTATGCATCTTCAAATTTTCATATTCAATTCTAAGAGTTTGGAGTTTTGCACTTTTTACCTTTGTGTCTCCTTCATAGCTTAGAATTATTTTGTCCCATATATCTTTTGCTGAATGTAGCTGCATCACTTTAGCAAATTCTGATTCAGACATGCTTCCCAATAAGACATTCACTGCTTTGGCATTGATTTCATACTTCTTTCTTTCAGCTGCATCAGTAGGAATATTTGCCTGGTATTGATAACCTTCTTGCACGATTGCCCATACATCTGCACCAAGACTTTGCAGATATGCTTTTGTTCGTACCTTCCAGAATATCAGATTGCTTCCATTGAATAGAGGTGGCTTTATAGACATTACTCCATCTTGACTTCCCATTGCGATGGATCTCCTTTAAGCGATCAAGCTTCTGCACAAGGACCTGCTCTGATACCAATTGTTGGGAAAAATACTGAGAGGGGGGGGTGAATCAGTATTTACTGCATAATCAAATATTTTACTTTTTCATTCCTCTTAAAACCCATATGCTACTTTGCTTCAGTAAACTAGCGTATATACGCGGATCCCCTTTATGAAACTAGCGTATACACAGAGATCTAGATATGTCATTAAATCTTCACTTCTATTATTCCATCATTCATTCATCAGATGTTTAATAAACAGTAAACATGTGCAGTAAGAACAGAATAAACCATCACATAAAGCATCACACATGAACACCGGGATTTTTAGGTGGAAACCCAAATCGGGAGAAAACCATCGCTGCAGTTGCTCAGCCTTCAATATTTTATTGTAGAGAAAACATCTTACAACATATGTGCTGGCGCAGACTTGACCAGCACGCAGGCACCCACCTGCGCTCGTTTACCAGCCTCTCCTGGAAGGGAGCTCCAACCCCCTGACTCGTTTACCAGCCTCTTCTGGAAGGGAGCTACGACCCCCCGATCTCGTTTACCAGCCTCACCTGGAAGGGAGCTACGACCCCCTGATCTCGTTTACCAGCCTCACCTGGAAGGGAGCTACCACCCCCTGACTGAAGGCTACAACCCTCAGCACCTCTATGGACCACGTTTCATCAATTTTCACAATGGATCCAACAACTTCAATAGAACACAACTTGCAGGCCACATTTCATCATATTTTCAGACTGGACCCTTTCCATGCGCATAAGCAAGGTCAACCATGGAACGGATACATGTAACTCAACGACGGATATCGATAAACCGGCCCGAACGGATCGAGACATTTCTTACCCTGGGTCTTGGCAAACCCTGGTTTGCATGCGCGCTTTCTTTCACTGATGTCGCGTGTGTACGCGCTTTTCATCCACGAGCCGGCGTATACCTCAGTGTATTTTTTATTGCGCGTACGCGCTTTCTCTTCGCTGAAGCCGCGTATATACGCGCTTCCTCCGCGGCGAAGTAGCGTATAGATCTTCAATCATTACAGAGCAGCATACTTCATCGGATCAGATATTCAGTTCAGATCTACCCTTTTGCTTCAGACAGATGTTCGCCTAGATGCTCGCCTCATCACAGATCTAAGCCTTCCATAATCAGATCTAGCAAATACAAGAGCAATTCAGATCTAGATCCCCTTCTTCATCATTGGTTCATCATACATTCAGATTTATCATTCAAGTGTAACCCTTTCCATTCAGATATACTTCAGAGAGAAGTATTCATTCAAGCTCAGACATCTTGCACCCACACTCATATTTTGCACAATGAATTTCTTCTCCTTATATAGGTTTATCCTTTTTCAATACCATGAGCCCCTTTTTCAATACCATGGACCAAAACAATACCATAAGCCCAAAACTACCTGGACGGGGTCAATTAGGCGGATCATTACCCAATACAATGGGTCAATACCATGGTGGCTACCCTTGGTTTTGCACTTTTTGAGCGCTTTGGCCCATACGCGACTTGGCACGTTCCGTTCCGCGTGCATACGCGATTTCCCCTAGGCCAATCCGCGTATACCGAGAGACATACTCTTTTTCATCATTATTTAGCACTTAACGACTATGCCTATTCCGCGCATGCATGCTGCTATGGATACATCGGCGAAGTTTACTTCATCAAGAACATATTCTATCAAGCACAACTTCATCAGGTGTATTGCCATCAAGGACAACACATGTCAACTGTCACATGTCTTCATCTTCATTCAGTGGGTTGCCATCAAGGACAACACTCTGCATCATATTTCCAACACACAATGTTCATAGAAATCGAAATCCAGAGAGCTATTAGACATACCTTCTACCATACCATTTCCATGCAGTATCCGAAGACCCTTCTCTCCAATATGTCCAAGCCTTCGATGCCATAGCATGGTCTTTTCTCCAGAGACCACTAGGATTTCTGCTCCACTTTCGGGAACCACAGAACTATTGAACCCAACAATAATAGTGCTGCCATGAAGCTTGTACAGAGTTCCAATCCGAACTCCCTGCATTAATACCAGTGCTCCTCGAACCATCTTACAGGTATCTTTCGCGAACACTGTTTTTACACGTGCATCATCCATCTTGCTTACAAAAATCATATTTTTGGCCAATGCAGGAATGTGAAGAACACCAGGAAGTGTTCTAATCCTTCCACCTTGCAACTTCAGCTTTACTTTTCCACGTCCGATGATTTTTTCCTTCCTATCATCACCTAAGAAGACATGACCACCATCATATTTCTCATACTCGTAGAACCACTCCCTATGTGGAGTGAAGTGAAAGGATGCACCCAATTCAATCAACCCTGATTCATGATCTACATGTGCATTTGAAGAAGAAGCCAAATACACATCCCCACCTTCATCCGAGGTGGTTTTTTACTCTGCAGAAGGAGCATCATCAGATCCCTTTCCTTTCTCAGGAGCTTTAGATCTGCAGTCCTTTTTGTAGTTCCCTTCCTTTCCGCATTTTCAACACACCTTTACAAAATTTGTAGGAGATTTAGATCTCCCTCTAGATTTAGACCTCCCACTCGAAACCTTATTCTTGTTTCTGTCCTGGGACCTTCCTCATACAAATAAGGCATCTCCATTCTGACCATCCATATTTCTCCGTCTCATTTCCTCCGACAGCAAGGCTTAGACATTGTCATCAAAATTCAAGGTAGTTGTATTGCTACCTATTGCAATAACTAGAATGTCCCACGAATCTGGTAGAGAACACAACAAACTGATGCACTTATCTTCATTTGAGATTTTAATATCAACAGATGACAACTGACTTACCACAGTATTGAAGGCGTTCATATGCTCTGTCACTAAGTCTCCATCCTTCATCCTCAAGTTATACATCTTTTTCCGCAGGAAAAAATTATTCACCAGAGATTTAGATTGGTACAAAGTCCCTAGCTTGTCCCACAAGGTCTTTTCCATAGCTTCCCCATATACATTCAACAATACTGAATCTGAAACACACAACCGTATTGTGCTCTTTTCTTTCCAATCCAGTTTCTTCCAGTCTTCATTTGACATTGTCGTTGGTTTAGTACTCGGATCTACTGCGATCCAATGATCTTTCTCCACCAGCAGATCCTCCATCTTGAGCTTCCAAAACTCAAAACTCTAACCATTAAATTTCTCAATCTCTGTCTTCTCGCCGCTCGCCATATTCTTTCACCGCAATAATCGATCTCACAAATCTCCCAATGAACAGGGTCTACCTCAGGCCCGAGCAAAAAACCCCTTAGCAGCAAAGGCATCCCGTTGAAGCCGAAACTACTCTGATACCAAATGTAGGTTTTAACCCTGTACAGAAATGATCTGCAAATGAATCTTAAAGACAAAAAATAAATAGTAGCGAGAGCATAAAACATAAAATAGATAAACACAAAGATAACCTCCTGGATCCCAAATCGGGATGACCAGCTTGATTTTTCATTATATTCCTTTTAGTGTTACAACACATATATATACATGTCGAAGCATACATAAACCCCAATCCATTAACCCTAGATTAGAACATAACCGTAGTTCCCTTGACCGGATCTACAAAATACCAGGGGCCGAAAACCATCGTACCCCAAAACCATGTGCAAAACCATGCACAAAACCATGGGCGGATCCACCCACCAGAAAATAAGGACCAAAAAAATTTTCCGGGGCACTACCCCAGACCTTGATAGGGGGGGCTACCGCCCCCACTATGACCCCCCCGTTCATGATTAGTCATGGAAAGAATATAAGACATACCCAACATTCTAGGCAACGACACCAAAATGATGGGTGATTTAATTGTGAGTTAAATCCTTGTCATTTAATTGTCAACCCGAGGTTTGTGGAATGATGAGGTAGACATGTACTATATGTACTAGGTGATTATTTATTAGAATAGATTAACCTAATTCAATTGAAACTAAGAAACCAAATCAATCCAATCTAGAGTCAACATAAAGAAATTGAAATCACACTTGCATAAAGGAAATCACACTTGTTTTAAATTGAAATCACACTTGCCGAATTGAAATCACACTTGTTTAAATTAAATCACACCACACTTGCATAATTGAAATCACACCACACTTTTATAATTGAAACTTGCAGAAATTAAATGACACTTGCTAGAATGGAAACACACTTGCTGGAATGAAAACACACTTGCTGGAAAGAAAATCACACCTACTAGAATGAAATAACATAATCACACAATGTTACCAATAAATACAAATATGTGCAAACTGTCGTTTATGGAGGCCCTCTATTCCTCAACAAGCACACCTAAAAATTATCATATCTTGGAGATAAAAGAAGCTATATGTTGAAGAATGGTTAATTTATTTATTGATTGGATAAACAAATGAATGAATGAATAGATGAATAGAATTATTAGGTAGATAGATAGATATATGGGTTCCTTTATAGGATGCATCCCTATTCATACAAAAATTGATGATAAATGATCAATAAATATAGATCCCTCAAATCTTTCCTAAATCCAAATTTATCTCTTGTGGTTACAACCAATCATCTAAAAATACAAGATACAAATACTCTCCAAATTCTCTCATAGTTTTGATAAGGACACATATAAAAATGTCCATGATTCTTCTCCTTTGAATGTTATTAACTTAATGATCCACATCTTCCTCAAATATTCTACAAATCCTCATGAGTTGGAATTTGAAATTCGAATTTGTAGTTAGGTGGCCAATAGGACCCTACTAGAATCTTCAAGTAGGCCTACAATATCTCAAAACTCATAACACTTTTAGAGATATATTAAAACATGTTAATTTCAAAATATTTAAACATAAATTCTCTTAAAATACTTAAAATAAATGACCTGGAAAATAATAATGATAAAATCTATTGTCATGAGAATGGTTACTAATGTAGGGCTTATTGAGTTACAAAGTTACGAAATGAGGGTAAAATTAGATGACATTTTGGAGGCCCAACAAGGTCCTCCTTGCAAACCTGATCAACTTCTCATCACCTATCAATCTAAAATCATCAACATATAAAACAATGATAAGAAATTTACCTTCTACCAAAATATGATAGAAGTTTGCATCCACTTCACTTTTTGTGAAGCCCAAACTAGTGAGATAATTTTCGATCCTTGTGTACCAAGCTTGGGGTGAATGTTTGAGAATGTATAATTATTTCTTGAGTATGCACACCTGAGACTCTCGATCAAATGTATCAAAAAATTCTGGATGTTCGATGTATGTTTCCTCCTTCATAACACCATTGAGAAATGTTGTTTTTACATTCATCTAGTGGATCTTCCAGTCCATATGCACAACCAATGCAAGAATTGATCTAATGGATGAATGATTTAATATAGGAGAAAAGGTTTCCTCATAGTCAATTCCCTGAACATGGGAGAATCCTTTGTCCACAAATCTGGCCCTATACTTCTCAATGCTTCCATCTGTTGCATGCTTAATATTAAAGATCCATCTCAAACCCACAACTAATTTATCTGTCGGTCTTGGGACTACATCCCAAATGATGTTCTTCATGATGGATTAATATTTTTCCATGATTTCATCAACCTAAACTGGTTTCTCTACTTCTTCCTCAAATGAGGATGGATTAGTCTCTACAATCTCAGTCATTACAGCCATGTAACCAGTGCACCTATCAAGTGACCTCCTTTGTCTGTGAAAATTTGAAGGAGATGTCGCATTATTCCTCATATCCTGCACCAATATAGAATATTCCTTGGTTCTTTTTCTACCTTATCTGGATGGTTATGCTTGAGTGAATGTATCCACTCTGCCTCCTATATGCTCCTCTAATTGTGGCTTCTCCACAACCTCCTGATGCTCTTGCTAAGGTTCATGCTTTGGAGCTAAAATATCCTCTTATGGTGGGATTTGAAGCTCCCTCTTAAGATAGCACCACATCACTTTCTCCACATCAAACATCACATCCCCTTGGAAAACTATCATTCTAAGGGAATTTAAGTACAAATGGTAATTGTGTGGATTTTCGATGTAACCCAAAAAAACACCTAATTATGTAATTGCATCAAGATTCTTCCTCGAATATTTCAAGACATGGTAGTTAAAAAAGGCTCAAAAAATGATAAAGTGAGAAACATCCATGTTTCTCCTCAAGAAAGCTTCCTTAAGGGTAATCATACCAAGAATCCGATGAGGACTCTAGTTCTACAAGTAGAGTGTTTTGTTACATGCTTCTACCCAAAAATGTAGCGGCAAGCCTTGGTAATGTAGCATAGCTTCCACAACTCCCACAATGCTCTGGTTATTCGTCTCAACTATCCCATTCAGTTGTAGGTTTTGGGGAGATGTCAGTTCTCTTCGAATTCCTTCTTTGGTAAAAAATTCCTTGAAGTCATTCAAAACATACTCACTTCCATTTTTTCTCTTGAAAGCCTTTACCTTCTTGTGAGTCTCTTTCTCACATAGTGCCTTGAATTCTACAAACTTTGAGAATGTGTTATCCTTATTCCGCATGAAGAAAATCCTACACTTCCTTTATAAATCATCAATAAAAATAACAAAGTACTTATGTTTGGCAATGGAGGCTATCAAGAAGGGTCCACAGAAATTAGAGTGGATTCTCTCCATGAATGCATGAAATTTGTTTTCTCGATCATGGAATGTGGATTTCACATACTTACCCAAGGTACAACCTTTGTAGATATACTACTGATCAAGTGATACTTTAAGGAAACTAGTGGTTATTTGATGCATAATATTTAAGGTGCTATGATGCACATGGCCCATTATTCTATGTCAGAGATCATCGACATCATGACTCTGAAATTTCTCTTCCTTAATTCTTGTTGGCTTGAGGGATCCTGACCTAGCTTCAGATTTACGCGTAACCAACAAAAGCCCTATTACTATTGGCCCTTTCAGAAGTAACCTACTTGTGCAGGAAAAAGTCTCACGCAAAGCAGTATGGGGGTCGTTGAAACCATGTTTCCACACCCTAAGAGAGAATTAAATGATGTGGGTGTCTTCAGATCTATAATACTAGTGGAATGGCTTTCAAAATATAAACCCTAAACAGAAACCCTAAGTCAATTATCACAGGTTGTTTCAGTGCACGCACGTAGACAATAGATCTGTAGTTGCTTTAACTATATTAATGATACAATATTCAACCCTGAAAACAATAGATCCATGCAATTGACTTTCATATAAAGCAGTAAATAGGTCCGCACTCGATACAAAAACAAACAATATAATTGATGCAGTAAATGGAAATAATACACAGGAACAGATCAGAAAGAAAAACATAGATGCATTTGATACTCAGAATTGTCCAAAAATTTTCTTTATTCATCCACAGTTCATAATATCATTACAATACTTCAGTTATACTCATGCACATAGCCAGTGGGGTCCGCACACAAGAGGATTAAGGTCTCCATGCACACAGCCAATAGGAACCTTCTCTACCCAGACATAAAACACAGACTTATCTCAAAGAACTATCATTCATGAAATATTCATTAAAAACTCATCTTTTCTGAATCGATCTAGAATTATACTTATAATTTATCCTGCACTCATACTAAGGTCTATAAACTATGGTTTGAGACTCCTATATCTACCCTTTTTCCCATTAAAACTCATAAAGGGGCTTTGACCCACCCCAAAGCTCCTTGATCTGTGCATTGCTTAGCGTGCACGACTCAAAACTACAAAAATACTATATTTTTATCAAAATTGCAGTCCTAAGGGACCCTGACATTGAATTGTTTTAATCACTGTTAATTGACTAAGGCAATGCACATAAATTATCAATCCAGGGACCCATTTTATTTCAATGACAGTTGCACTATCTGTGTTGATACATCATACGAGAAGCAAACATAAAACAAGAATAAATTGTTGTTGAACCAATTTCTAAAAATTAACACTCATGCATGAATAAAAGATCTACAATAATGTAATCACACTTCAAATAAACTGGTATCTAGCACGCCACACGATAACTACACCAAATGGTATTTCTAATTGAATATGTGCAACAACATAATAAATACCTGAAACTAAAGCAGATCTATGTATATCCAATACAAAAATAGTAGCACTTCCAAAATACACAGAAGAAAATGCAATATATACTATAGCTACTTTATCACTTCAGTCCCTGTTAAAGTGGAGGGCCCTTCCTCCCTAACAGTGCGCAAGAGGAGATAGAAACAAAATAAGAATTAAATATATCAACACATGTAGTAACAACAATCCGATATTCTGTATTATGATGAGAAAAATTACAGTGTAAAAAGGATGATACTATTCTGTACGAACCCCGTGACCTTAGAGGTCTGAGTGCTTATATAAAAGTTGCATGTCCATAAAATGAGGAACAGCTAAGTCATGAG
The DNA here is from genome assembly GCA_034641835.2 of Pinus albicaulis. Taxonomy (NCBI): domain Eukaryota; kingdom Viridiplantae; phylum Streptophyta; class Pinopsida; order Pinales; family Pinaceae; genus Pinus; species Pinus albicaulis. Next base: position 886,658,221 of record CM076578.1, read on the forward strand.
AATCTTACGACTCTCACGCTGATTAAAAAAAGTAATTGTAGTTACAACTGATTCCCTCAATAGAGTCTTGACTCGGAAAATATTGTTTCCAATCAAAAATTCCTAAAGCTTTTATTCTGAATGACGAAATATAATCATGGCATACAATTGTCGTTATAATGCGACAGCTGTAACATAAAATATTTTGAAGACAGATTAGCATTTGGAAGTTGATAGTACGCAATCAACAGCGTGACTGTAACAAAATTCTATAATAATAGGCCTGTAACAACTTCGTAGTGTAACAACATCATGGTGTAACAACAGAGGTCATTACAGTGGAAGTGTCGACTCTTCGTGAGGTAGCAGTGCCATGTAACAGCACACTGTAACAAAATTCTCTCAACTGGTTCTACGTGCATGTATGCACGGGTCTCTTGTGCTTAAAGTGGTATTTGAAAGAATAACAAAAGGACCAAAGAACTTCCTCCAATATTCACCCCAGTTAGCCACAAAAAGGAAAAAATACATCATAATAATTAATGATAATGGAAATATAATAAACATGGTAAAGTTACATTGTTTTACAATAAGGAAAAATGAAGAAGGAAAATATTGTCCCAAGGTTGGAGGTCAAAAGGGTCGAAATGAGGGAAGAAAACATATGAAATGAGTACCAAGATGGCACCTAACATCTCCCCCCAGCTGAATTACTTGCATGTCCTCATGCATAAAAACTTAGCTTCCTCCATAATATCTCCTATCAAGATTAGTGAAGTCATTGGCGTCGACTGTGTCTTCATCTGGAAACATGTACCATTGAGTAGCCACCAACTGTCTTGGTAAGGACTCTTCTTCATAATGGTTCAACGCACACTGTTCCTAGAATTCCTCTACTGGTAGCCATATCAAAGGATATTTGAATTTCAGTCCAATCCAGGAAGTGCCGAGGGAATTTATTACCTGGGCGTATGCTGATACATGTGTAATAGCAACTACAAAATTTTGAAATGAAAAAGGATATCCTTCCAGCAATCTAGCACTACTAGCTTTAGTGCATTTGTGGCATCCTGTCAGTGCTTGGCTCTTCATCTGTGCAAACTTATTGAGGAAGAAATCCACAATTTTTGTCCTATAGGTAGCAGTTGGTTCCCTTATCCTAGGAGTACTTAAAGTTTTTCTGAATTCCTGCCTCAGTTCAACGGGCCTTCCTGGTTTAGCTCAAATCCATAGCGATGTATTCTCTTCATTAGTCTCCATTGATTTTGTGGACAGATGCCACTCGATATGATTTCTCATAAATGAAACAAAATCATGTAATTGCAAGTCTCCCATATACGATAATATAGTTTCTACCATCTGCATACTAGCGTGCTCACAAATAATGTTGTGCACAAACAGCTCGCACAACAAGCTCTATTCATCAAAATCAGAAGCATGAAAAACATCTAAAAAGGTGCAGGTAGAAGTACCCACATAGGGCATGTCTTCCATAATAGATTTTAACGTAAACAAATAGTAACTTTCCACATAAAAATAGGGTAGGACAGGGAACGTCTCCTGCACCCCAACAAGTTGAGGGCAAGGTCATGAAGCTTCCATTTATCATTAGTCATATCATGAACCTGCTACTGTAATAGCAACAACTGTTCCTCTTTTTTCTTTGTAGCTTCCTTCTACTTCCATTCCTCCCAGCCTCTCTTCAATTCTTCCTTTTTCCATTTCTCTTGTAGGGAACTTATCTAATATTAATGTTATTTTAATGAGATCATTGCCTCCTGCAGGGAAAGTGCCTCTTGTTTCCATTTCTGAAACTCAGATATCAGTGAAATCTTCTCATAACTCCATCCCATAGCAAGACTCGGTGTTCCACTACATGCAATATCATGGTGGGTATGACAATCTCTCTAGGGTGGGAATGCTCCACCTCAGCTGTTGGTTCTTGTGTAACAACAACGTCATAGGTCGGTTCTTGTGTAGCAGTCTTCTTCATTTTGCCTTGGTCAACCTCCATATTCACTGCTGGTTCTTCTATAATAGAAGTGGTCTCTACAAGTTCTTGTGTCTCGGCTTCAAGGTCGATTACCGCGGGAGGCTCTGTTTTAATTGCTGGTTCTTGTGTAACAACAATATCTTCAACAAGTTCTTGTGGAGTAGCCTCCCTAGGCTATGTTTTAGTCTCCCTTGAGTAGGTTCTTACCCGCCAAACTCTATACCCTACTGTTGCTAACTCTTGGCCACATGCCACACATACGGATCCTGGATTTTTCTCCTCCCCAACTTTCTTGACAACTCCAGCTATGGTATCTAGCCTTGAGGCTTCTGATGTAATATTCCTAAATTAGCATGCAGCTAATTGGAATATTAATTTTTCTCTTGACATCTAGTTAGATGAATAAATCGGTAAGGAGGCCCATAAATATATTTAGTAGGCATAAAACCCTCTTAATGTGAAAAGGGATCATATTCATAGCTGCATAAAGCACCCTCATGTGTGAACAGGGGCTAATGATTGTGGACAAGGTCAAGTTTGAACAATTCAACAACACTGGTATGGAGGGAGTGAATCATCAATAGAGACAACCCAGTGTGAATGTGGATCAGTTTAGATAGTCATAATAAAGCCACTTTGGATGTGAAAGGAGACAATGCATGGAGACTAAGTGTAATATTCCAAAAATTTAGCCTTCAAGCTAAATGGAATATTATAGTTGTTTTATCACTAGGTAGGAGAATAAGTGGGTGAGGAGGCCCATAAGTCTCTTGAGTAGCAATAAAAACACTTCAAGTGTGAAAGGAGACCTTTGTAGCAGCTAAATAAAGCTCCTCCATGTGTGAACAGGGTTTGGATCATGTTGATTTAGCCAAATTTGACCAAGTCAACAATGCTATTAAGGAGGAAGAAAGATTAATTAGAGCATAATGCAGTTTTGGAGGGAGATGAATCACATGAAGGAAATGACCTAATTGAGTGGGGCCAAGGACATGCAAGCTCAAATTATACTTAAGGAAGAGGATGGTAGCCATTTGAGATCATGTTTTGAGATTATTATTTGATATTGGTCTGCTTACACTATTGCTTCCTCTTGCTGTTTAGCAGGGTTGCTGTGCTATTTAGCACTGGGTGTTCCCAAGCGGGAATCCCACCTCCTCCCTTGAGAGTCCTCTTGGGAGAGTATTGCACTGTATTTCTCCACATCCAAGCTTGAGGCCAAGCATCAATATTCAACTACAACTTTATTTCTATAGAGTGTAACGTTGTGTTGCAGGGTGTTGCAGTGGAGGATTGATAACACCACTTCCGGGTCTATTTCTCAGTAGAGGGAGATTTCCTTCTCTTGAGACATTAGCTAGGAGGATTTTTGGGCTCATTTCACATCTTGGAACTTGTTCAAAGTATTTCTCATCTCCTACAGTGCTGTCCCTTGCAGGAACTGTGTCACTTTTCATAGAGTTGCAGCAACAGGGTTTAAGCCCTTGTTTTTGAGCTAGTTTCCTAAGGAAATGGCCAACCCTTCTCCTGGAAAGCTAGAAGAAGGGATTCTAATCCCTCTATTTTATTATTCAGCCATGTATATGTAATTTTGTAGTAATACTGTGTTATTTTCGAGCTGAATATTTACATCGGATCTTTTTTACTCAAGCTTTCAAGAAACCCTTGCTGGGTTACCTTTATAATGTATTATGGAGGCTAGATCTCTATTTTTTAGCACATTGTTCAATAAATTTATAGATCTATGAGTTTCTATAATAATTTTTAAGAAAACCTCATAGAATAATGCTATCATGTGCTTCAGAAATCCTGCATAGCTTAAGTCTTGGGGTTTGGACATTTTTAAACCAATTTGAGGCAAGGAGATTTATTTAACTTAGTAAAAGGGATTTGTTTCTGATCCCTTTTATATATGATGGCCAATATATATCTACTAAGGGATATAAGTGTTATTTCCCCTTGTTACTGCGTAAATATCTGGGAATAATATTTTTATGATCTGATTTCTGCATTCTCCCCACTTGGGATGATGTAGAGGAGCTCATTTTTGCTCCTGTTACATTCATTTGATGGCTAGGTGTTCCTCTCATATTTTATGAGGTGATTTATCACTGCTATTTCCAAAATAATGTTCAAATATTGATGCTTCCCCATTTGGTAATATTACAGTGGTATCATAGCATAATCTTGGCTCCGCCTATGGATCTCATCCATTATGCTATCAAGAGAAGAAGGAGAAGAGAATATGTACAGAAAATATAATGCTCCATTATATGGAGGAAGTAAGGAGGAGCGGCTCTCAAAGCTTCTTCCTAAATCTATGCAGAGCATTAAAGAAGATCTCAAGAAAATGAGAAGGGAGATGGAATCACCAGAGGAGTTTGGATATACAGCGAAATCTAGATTTTCACATGATAGATGTGAGCATGCAGCTACACCCTATATGCACTGTGTAGTCAAATGCCCAGATCTATCATGAGAGAGATGAAAGAAGGAGGAATGCCTAAGAGGGAAACTCTTAGTGATTTTCTGCAGGAGTATGAATCTCAAACTGAGAAGTTTAGAGATCATATCACTTTCCAAGGGTTTTGCAAGATCAAAGTGGAGAGGAGAAGGTAGCATGACATGGATATATTTTCTCTATCTACTTGTGATGGATCACCAACATGTTCAGCCAAATCTTGGGTGGAGGAGCTACACACCTATTTGCAGCAGCACCAAGTTTCTGACGATGAAGCCATCAGAGTTGCAGCACTTCACTTTGAAGGTAAGGCCTATGCTTGGTGGATATTTGATTTTCATTAAAAAATGACAATATTTCTTCTCATGCAAGGTTCACTAAGAGATTAGTGGAGAGGTTCGATGGAAAACATTTTAGAACATTCTTGGTGAAACCAAACAAACCAAGACAAACATAACTTTTGCATGGGTTGGAAAGGCCTCTAAACTCAAATCCAATTTAGAAAAATATTGAAGAGGTTCACATCTTACATAACACCTTGTTAGAGGCAATATATATATCTCATACTCTTGAGGGCATGGAGATCTTCTTTCCAAAAGAAGATCCTCTTATTGAGCAGAGGACTCCCATTCATATTGAAAAGGGAGAGAAGGATGGGGGAAATAGTGTTGTCACATCTAGAGCATATCTAGTCCCTCATGCAAAGGAAGGAGGAGCACACACTCCAATAGGAGGAATTCTTGTATCATTGCTAGAAATTCCCCAAGATATCACATACGGAGGACAAAGAAAAATCAATGAGCAGCATGATTGTGAGACATTGAATATGAAAGGAGAAGGTAGGGAGGAAGGTCAACATCACTTGATGAGGAGCACACACCCCTACCTATTTCAGAGTGGTAGTGAAAAGAAGAGGTAGACTGATTGGCGCTATGACGGCAAGGGCACAATTTCCCAACCATATGTACAGTCTACTCTTGACATTGATGTCTCATTACATGGAGGCATTCCACCCGGGAGGCCACCCGATCTGAAGTTGGTAAGAGACATCTTGCCATTTGGTTCACCCCTCTTAGACTTCGGAGAGGTGAAGAATTTGGAGGAGTCTAGTACAATGTAGAGAGTTTGGGATAGACTCAAGGAGGAGGAAGACATTCTCCCATTTTCAGCACCACCCACTCTCACTATATGTACTGCGCTGACAGAAGTTGTTGCAGTGATGGAGGATGGCACCTTCATGGTGCAAGAGAGCTGCTCCATGTATTTGGAGAAATAGAGGGTACTTCCTTTGAGGAAGTAATCCTCCATACTTTGGAGTAGCTGGAGGCCACTCATGCTCACATTGTCCAAGATTAGGAGTTTCTTTTTGGATAGTAGCTTCTCATGGGGGGCCCACTTGCAAAGGTCACCACTACTATTTGAGCATGAGAAACTGCATGATGAGCATGAAAACACTTTGGAGGATGAATTTGGCATGAGGGATGTCAAAGGAGAAGACAACAACTTGTTTGGAGCTTCACATTTTAGATCTTTAGCGCTGTCTCTTAGGAGGATTGATCCATATTGGAGGTCTCAACTCTTGGTAGAGTACTCCAAGGATCTTGGTGCTTGCATGATTCTTGATGACCCAGATGGAGATGATAGATATATGGTGGATGATGTGGTCATCTATTCTTATGGCAGAGTCTTCTTGACTAGAGCTTCTGAGCTCAAGGAGAAGCTGCTACATGCAGCACATGAGGACTTCCTTTCCATGCACTTTGATGCATATCTTTCTTTGACAGGGGAGTTCATTTGGGAGGGCATCCAGCATGATATATTTCAGCATATGGAGAGATGTATAGGCCAGATGGTGATATAGAGGATGTCACAACCACTTCCCTACTCTTTGGAGGTGAGGGAGAATTTCTGGTTGATCCATTCCAGCTCAAGGTCCCAAGTACATGGTGGAGAAGGTATAATTTCACATTATGTTTTGTACTTATTTACTTTATATGAGTAGCATGTTGTGCCAAGGAGGATTATCCCTTCTTGTATATTATATTATGATGATGTACTTGAAGCCACTTTCAGCATTGAGATTAGCTATTTTATTAGTGGTTTGTGGGGGAAGCCACATGATTTTTGGTGTGCACCATTGACACCACATTGTACTTTCATGTTTTTATCTTATAGAATGATTGTGGTAGAAAAAAAGTGGCTGGGAGAGCACTTGTTATTACTTTTTTTTATGCAGGAAAGATATGCACTGCGCTGGTTCCATGTGTGGAACTATGATCCACTCTCCGGTTGTCATATGGCAACTTGTTTTAATTGGTTTTTTCTTCCATATTCTGCTGATATTCTTATTTTCATGGGGAGCTTTGTTTGGAGAGTGCTAGATGAGTTTGAGATTCCCATTAGGAGTATGATTCTCCCTACTTTACATGTTTTATGTTTCAGGAGATACAATGGGAAAACCTTGATTGCCACATCACACCTCTTGTCTTCATATGGGAGAAGCCATTTGAAGAACTTGTGTTCTTGGAGGAGGCACTTCATGGCTGATTTATCTTGTGGGGTAACTTGGGCCATTCTTGGAGGCCATGAAATTTCAGCCCAAGATCAGAAAAATCCCCATACTTACCATAAATGGATAGAGAAACAACTTGGATGGAAAAATATGATCTCTCCATGCAACCCCAATACATTGCATAAACCGGGGGTTAATGATTTCTTTGATGAGCTACCTAGAATGGCTCATTTCATTTGGATGATATCATGGGTGTGGGAGTCACTAATTGGGAATGATATTTCCCATGTTTTTCATCACTCCTACCTTGAGGAGGCCATTGGACATCAATAAGGTTTCCACTTACACCTTCTACCCTTTTATGATGTGAGCCATGTGGTTTTGCATACTTGGGAGGAAACATTGGAGGGCAGATTTATTGCATATTATTTTTGGCAGTGGTGGGGACTATTGATGAGGAGGCCACAAGAGGAGGAGGGGATGAATTTTTCTCTCCTTGTAAAATTTCTTGAGGACAAGAAACATTTTGGAGGGGAGGACTGTAATATTCCAAAAAATTAGCTTTCAATCTAAATGGAATATTATAGTTGTTTTATCACTAGGTAGGAGAATAAGTGGGTGAGGAGGCCCATAAGTCTCTTGAGCAGCAACAAAAACACTTCAAGTGTGAAAGGAGACCTTTGTAGAAGCTAAATAAAGCTCCTTAATGTGTGAATAGGGTTTGGATCATGCTGATTCAGTCAACTTTGACCAAGTCAACAACGTTGTTAAGGAGGAGTGGAGATTAATTAGAGCATAACATAGTTTTGGAGGGAGATCACATGAAGAAAATGACCTAATTGAGTGGGTCCAAGGACATGCAAGCTCACATTATACTTAAGGAAGAGGATTGCAGCCATTTTAGATCATTTTTTGACATTATTATTTGATATTGTTCTGCTTAGACTATTGCTTCCTCTTGCTATTTAGCAGGGTTGCTGTGCTGTTTAGCATCGGGTGTTCCCGAGCAGGAATCCCACCTCTTCCCTTGAGAGGCCTCTTGGGAGAGTATTGAACTGTATTTATCCACATCCAAGCTTGAGGACAAGTGTCAGTATTCAAATACAACTTATTTCTGTAGAGTGTAATGTTGTGTTGCATGGTGTTGTAGTGGAGGATTGATAACACCACTTCTGGGTCTGTTTCTCATTAGAGGGAGATTCCATTCTCTTGAGAGATCATCTAGGAGGATTTCTAGGCTCATTTCACATCTTGGCACTTGGCCAAAGTACTCCTCATCTCCTATAGTGCATTCCCTTGCAGGAACTACATCATTTTTTATGTAGTTGCAGCAATAGGGTTTAAGCCCTTGTTTTTGAGCTAGTTTCCTAGGGAAAGGGCCAACCCTTCTCCCGGAAAGCTAGAAGAAGGGATTCTCATCCCTATATTGTATTATTCAGCCATGTCTATGTAATTTTGCAGTAATACGGTGTTATTTCTGAGCTGAATATTCAGATCTTCTCTTTTTTACTCAAGCTTTCAAGAAACCCTTGCCAGGTTACCTTTATAATGTATTAAGGAGGTCAGATCTCTATTTTTTTAGCATATTGTTCAATAAATTTCCATATCTATGAGTTTATATCATAATTTTTCAAAAAACCTCACAGAATAATGCTATCATGTGCCTCAGAAATTCTGCATAGCTTAAGTCATGGGGTTTGGACAATTTTAAACCAATTTGAGGCGGGGAGATCTGTTTAACTTAGTAAAAGGGATTTGTTTATGATACCCTTTTATATATGAGGGAAAATATATATATGCTAAGGGTTAAGTGTTATTTCCCCTTGTTACATCGTAAATATCTGGGAATAACATTTTTATGATCTAATTTTTGCATTTTCCCCACTTGGGATGATGTAGAGGAGCTCATTTTTGCTGTTGTTACATTAATTTGATGACAAGGTGTTCTTCTCATATTTTATGAGGTGATTTATCACTTCTATTTCCAGAATTTTGTTCAAATATTGCTTCTTACCCATTTGGGAATATTACACTAAGTCAAAGTTGACCAAATCAAACTGCGTTGTAAATGAGAGAGTGGAGCTAGTGGAGACAGCGTAATTTTGGAGAAGGAGACTTTGCATGGAAGTAACCTCATAAATGGGTGGCACCCATGGTGAGGAAGCTCATAAATTATATAATGGAGGGGAGGGAAACCTTATGGGGTATTGAGTATATTATTTTATGTTTGATTCTTATGACTTATTGCATGCTTCAATTGTTTAGCTGGGTTTGTTGTACTATTTAGTACAAGGGGATTCTCATGCTGGAATTCCACACTCTTTCTTGGAGGACTTGTTGAAGGAACCTAAGAGGAGAATTATGGGCTTAATTTCCACCATCCAACATTGGGCCAAGCAGTCACCTACAGCCACAACACAGTCTCCTTGAGGAACTATGTTATTTTTCATGGTGTTGCAGTGGAAGGGTCAAAACCCCTGATTGTGAGCTAGTTTCCTAGTGAAAGGATTAGCCTTTCACCTGGAGAGTTAGTAAGGAGGAGCTAAAAACTGTTACAGGTCAAAATACCTCCTCATCAGCTCAGAGGGGAAGACAAATATGGAAGGAGTACAAAGACCTAAATTAAACCTATTTCTGCCAGGGTAACGCCTATCTATAACAACACAAGAGCGTTATAACGTAGCTAATCAGTGAATGGGCCGCGTTAGTGGCTAGGGAAATGCTCTGTTTACACTGGAGGGAAGCGTTACCTATGTTTTAAGTTTGAATCGGGAAAAGCCCGCGGAGAATGATTTGAATCTCCGGCTTTCCCTCACAAGAGAGTCAGTTCACAAAAGAAACTGCAGAGCACCAGTTCATTATTGGTCATTGCTATAACAAGACTGAACTCCAAAGGAGGAAAAAGCATAGAGATTAAAGAAACATCTACGATTTTTCCATTCCAAACTAGTGGAAAGAGAAAGGAAACAATGGCTTTCTCCCTCTCCTATAAGAAGGAGCTGAAGGCTCTTAATTGAAGGTCGAAGGATTGCCAAAGGTTTTGGAATACTTGTGGAATAAAGAATAGTGTTATATTGTGAAGGCCAAGAGTCAAAGAGGTTCCTAGAGAGCTAGTTGACTTGGAATTCTTCACTTGAGAGATAAAAGAGATTGGGAGACTGAGGAGGGCTTGGTACAACCGACGGTTGTAATCCTCCTTCTTTCAAAATCAATAGAACTGTGTTCGTTTTGTCCATTCAATGCTTAATATTGTCATTATCATTTGAATGTTTACATTGCATGATATGAATGGCTCAGATGTGTATAATTTAGTAGTTTGTTATATATTGACTTGATTGATAGGATATATGTTATGTTAGAAATTACACGGGTGCTTTGACTGATTGCAGGACTAAGATTTGGAGCCGGCGAAGAAGGACTCTTGTTTTGCTGCCTAGCGCTCTCCAAGGGACTCTGATATCATCAAAGAGGTAATTCTCTATTGCATTCCATCAAGTTATTTTAAGTTGATATGAACATGCTCATGCCATCTTTTTGAATAGCACAGCTAATCTTACTGTCTGCCTCGGGCACCGGAAAGCCCTGAGAGGGATATTCGAAAACCAACAACCCAAGAAGTTTACCCTATAGCAGAATTGGAAACTACACTGGGGAGTTTCCCCATAGTTTCCAGACTATTTCTTCCCTCCTCTCTTCTTTCCTCTATTCACAGACCCTTCCGACCATTTTTGATGCCCAGTAGACATATCAAACGCTCACAGAGTTCAATCCTGTTTCTGTTTGACCAACTGAAGAACTTTTCCTTGGCTAACGCTACCTCTGTAGGTTGTCCAGTGTGTTATAACGCTGTCTCTAATCATATATAGTGTGTTAGTCACTGTCTTTACTCACAGACAGAGTGTTACTCAACCAAAACCTTGCTGTTCACTGGTGTGATGGTGTTTTAGTTGCAGAGTTTTTTGGCAATCAGTACCTTTTGCTGACTGAATCCCTGTGCTTGTCTTCTAAGCTGGCATTTCTATTTGTTTCTCTTGTTTGAAAATTCAGTGTCCAAAGCATTTACTTTTAAGAGAATTTTTTTTTTTTATTATTATTTTTCTGCATCTAGCTGAGTTTATTCTGAAATTTTCAGTTCATAGACTGTTTAAAAGAGGTAGATAGAAGTCTGAATCTTTAAAAGTTGAACTGAGCTATTTGAATGTTAGTGCATGGATGTTGAAAATAAACCTCTCCCTGTAGAAACACTCTTCATCGAATTTAATATCTAGAGCATGTTTTGCATGGTTTCTTGAGTCAGAGTCTCATCACATTTCATACGTCCACTCCCCCTCCGCAAAACTAATAATCAAGTACACTAAGAATAAAGTGATAATAAAATCAATCAACTCTTTTTTTGAACTCACACAAACAGTAGTTCAGGCTAGGATCTTGGGTTAGGAAGAGTGAGAAAATTACCCAAGATCTCAAAACTTGAGACTAGAGTCATTAACGAGCGAAATCCTACTGCACTCATATTATCGGGACCATTCCTTTACCGGAGCTTAGCGCGAGACAACACTTGGGTGCACAAGAAGGTAGCCCGCCTTCGATTGCATCATGTGGGTGTGTTATATATTGGGGTTCCCTTCGGGGATGTCGAAACTAGATCGGGGATCTAGGTATTCTGCCCATATAGCACACTGTCCTTGACCGTGGACCCCCCTGATGATGTCTGTGATTTGAGGTATCTTTAGTGGCCATAATTTTTAGGGACTTACACAAGGTGACTAGGACGGGCTGTCCTGGTACCTGAAATAGATGGATCCACTCTGTCTTCGGTCTTTAGGAGGGTACTCGTCTTCACTAGAGTGCTTACACCTATCGTCTGAGGTTCGGGCAAAGCTCTAGAGTGACCGTAACTGTACTTTCGACCAACCCTCTCTGTATACTATTGTGATATTAGATTTCATCACCAGCGAACGGTATTACTTAGACAGGGCACCCTATTCTGGCTGCTTGCTGATTGATTTTAGAGAGTTTTTTTTCTTTTTTAGGTGTTTGGTTACTATCACTGAGACTTTATAATACATCACGATTTCTTAAAATTTGTTAAAATTAAGCAGGTCACCGTGGCATCCCCCGACCCACGCCGTCTGTCTAGACGACAGCAAGGTCTACCTCCTCTAACTATTAAGGAAGAACTGAACCTTGGTGACCCTGTGCCTTCTACGGAAGAGCAGTCTCCCCTGACTAATCTTGATTATCACATAGCCTCATATCATCCGGAATTTCTGGAGGACCCTTTCACTGAAGGGGTTGTACCTCATTACAATCCTCCGCTCACTGATCCGTTGGGGCTTGTGATAATTCAGATTCCACCATGCCAGGATATGTCTTCGGCCGCACCAACATCCATTTCACCACCAGCATCCACTGGGTTGATGCCAATGGCAACCATCCCAGGTTCGCCACCATCCTCCCCGTAGGTGGCCAGTTCTATGCCATCACTGGGTAACTCCAGTAGTCAACATATACCTATTCCCAACCCTATGGTCATCATAACTGTCAGTAGCTTACCGAATCCTTCGACATCTACTTCTATCGTGACCACGTTGGGACCCACGGTAGCTCCTCCCACGAGTATGACTACTTCGGTACCTTTTAGTAACCATTTCGGTTGGAACCCTCTGCTGAGTTCAAACCCCTTGGCCTCTATGTCAGGGGGCAGTGTCACCAGCACTCAAGTAGCAGGGAACATTTCACTTCCTCTGCAATCCTTAGGACAAATAGCACAACCTATTGTTAATACTTTTCCCTTCAGTGGTTCAAATATAGGTGTAGGGTCTATACCATTGCCAAAATATGCAAGTAGTAGCATGCCTCTGGGAAACTCTATTGCATCCATTTGGACTAACCAACCCCAACCTCCATATGGAATTGGAGGGCACTTTGATACTGGGGGCAACCAACAGTTCGCCCCGCAATACAACATGCCCTATGGACAACAACCGTATGTCCCTACTCCTTCGCCTATAGGAAGTTTTTTCCAAAGTCCTACTTATCCTCCTGGTAACACATTGATGGGTGGACCCTATGGTCTAAATAGTCAGCCCATACTGCCTTGGTTAGATTCGGGGGCAAATCCACAATTGCCATTCTTGGCATCTTTGGACATCCCCGATATCCATAAACTGACTAATGATCCCTCTTTGGCCTCCAGTGCCGCATAAGATTCCTTTCAAGATCCCGAAGTTCGACGGGAAACAAGGGGACGGCCCAGCCACACACATCACTACCTTTCACATATGGTCTATATCCAATTCCATGGTAGATGATAGTGTCCGACTTCGACTGTTTCCCCGCACACTTACAGGCAATGCTGCCAAGTGGTACATTGAATTACCACGCGCCACCATCAATACGTTTGATGCTTTAGCAATGGAGCTTCTAAATAACTTCCAACTACCAATTAGATTTGAGACCAGAACGGAACTATTAACCTTGCTCCGCCAAGACACCGCCACCCACATCTCCGATCACATTCATGAATGGAGACGTAGGAGGAGGCTAGTCAAAGCGCCAATTCCGGATCATCTCTTAGCCAATTGGTTTTGCAAGTCTCTCTTACCTCACATAGCTAAAGACATTGGCCTGTCTGGTGTGGTTACAGAAGATCAATGCATTCACCATGCCCAACATTTAGATTTAATCTATTCACAATCTGGCATGCTGTATGATTTGCTCCCCCATGCCCCTGGCAACCCAAATCCTCCGGCTACTCAGAAAACCAGAGCTCATGCCGATGGTCTCGTTGGCACGATCTCTGGCGTAGCCACAAAATAGTCTCGGGGGCAAGCCTCCCAGCCATCTTTGGCTGCCACTGCCCTTCACCAAACGACTACTCTTCCCACCGCTGAGGTAAATTCAGTGCAAACCTCACAAAAACCTAGCGGGAAAAATAAGAAGATAAAGAAAAAGTCATCTTCTTCGGAAGAGCAGTCGGATAATCAGAATAACACTAATCAGAAAAACGCCGCCAAAAATGACAAAGGGAAGGATAAACCCATGAAATTTCCTTGTAAAATCTGTGCGGAGGACCACTTGACATACAAATGTCCTTGGCTGCAGGAATGCACCGATTTTATTGCCAACAAGGATTCTGGGAGAACACCTGCCGTTCTTCATAATCCTTTCCCTAATCAACAATAGCAACATCAACAAATGGTTGACAATCCTCCACAACCCCATCAACGGGGCAATGGTGGTTCATATCCTTCCGGCGAAGGACCATCTGCCATTTATGGCATTGAGAGTGTTGACCTTAAAACTCGAGCTAAGCTTTATGGAAACCCTACCATAGATGCTCAAGAACCTGGTACTAGTTCAAATTCACCGCCGCCAAACGATTTGCATATTGAACGGCCTACTGCTGACCCCGTGATTCGTCCCCCCAAAGGGACACTTCGACGCACGACTCATAACACCTCTACACGTGCAGCCCAAAACTACAACATTGTAGAAGATTTGGCGCAGACACCGTTAGCTATGTCTGCTCTCGAAGTATTACAAACCTGTCCAGCACAAAGGAAAGCCTTGCTTTCGGCCATTGGTGGAATAGACCCCCAGGATTCCATGCTAGCTATCTTTGATATGGAAAAGGCTAAACCTCGCCTCTCACACCAACTCGCATTCCAGGTGCAGGTTGTGTCGAAAGGGAGACCAATCCATTGCACTGTCATAGACGAAGGTGCTTCGACCTGTGTTATGTCACAAGCTTGCTGGCTCAATTTAGGTTCTCCTACCCTCACCCCGCCATAGAATTCCATCAAAGCTTTCGATGGCCACACTTTCCTCCCAAAAGGATACCTTGCTAGCTTTCCCATCACTCTGAGTGGGAAAATGGTAAACGTGGACGTTGAAGTTGTAGAGCACCATCTAGACTATAATCTATTGCTTGGTCACAATTGGTCTTATGCCATGACTGCCATTGTGTCTTCGGTCTTCTGACTAATCCTATTTCCATTGGATGGGAAAATAGTCACAGTGGATCAGTTATCCTTCTGCACCCTTGATTATGCCACGTTGCCAAGTAGCACTGTACCCCTGATAGGAAGCTTTCCTGACTCTTACGTCAGTGTCGGTACCGGTCTTCTGAAGGCATCTTCCCTACTGGGTTGTTTTCCTCTCCCGCCGCCATCGATCCCAAACACAGTTGCAATGATATCCACCACTTTGGATGGCTCTATCGACCCATGGATCATTCCGGCACCTTCAGACATTGATTCCTACAGAGATCAGATGTCGCTCTCACCGGCCGAGTTGGCTTACCAAGCCATCCAAACCGCATCTGAACCCTCCACTACTATGGTTTCGACCAACGGTACAAACCTCCCACCCATAACCGTTCTCTCCAAGGATCTCCTCAATGAAGTCTTGCCTACAGAAAAAGCTATTCGAGAGATCATGTCTCTAGAAGAACGACCTTGGGGAGAGTTTCACCATCACGCTTCGATGATTGACTCGGAGGCGATAAAAACTGAAATCCCATCCTTTGACCAACCTGAGGTGGTTCCCTCTGCTTATACGACTGTTCAAACTATCGATTCAGAAGGGAAAATGGGTAATATTTCTAAGACAATGCTCATTGATATCTCGGTCAAAACAAGTATCGTGGAAAATATTCAAATTGGAGAAGCTTGCAATCCTGAAGAAATTGCGCGCTTCACATCCATTTTTAAAGAATTCTGCGATGTGTTTGCTTGGTCTCACAAGAAAATTCCCGACATATATCCTTCTATTGACGAGAAAGAGATTAAGAAATTCCGAGAATTTTTTTTATGGTATTTTTCTTGCTCGTTAATCTGAAAAACCTCGAGTCCTCTTCTTCGGGCTCGTTAAACTTACACGAATAAGCATCGAGCATTCTTTTTATGGTATTTTTCTTTCTCGTTAATCCGAAAAACCTCGAGTTCCATTCTTCGGACTCGTTAAAATTATACGAAGTTGAAATCCAGCGTTCTTTTTGTATGGTCTTTTTCTTGCTCGTTAATCCGAAAAACCTAGAGTTTTCTTCTTCAGACTCGTTAAAATCATGAAGAAGCACTGAGATTTCTTTTTAGGAATCTTTTTCTCGCTCATAAAATTGAAAAAACCCCGAGTTGCATTTTTTAGGCTCGCTAAACTACCACGACAGAAATGATGGAGCCATTATTTTCTCTTTTTCAAAGCTCTTTAAACTGAAAAAGTAACCCAGTTTTCTCTGCGTGACTCGTTAAAATTTCATGGAGGTAATCGAGTTTTCTCCGCGCGACTCGTTAAAATTTCACAGAGGGCACCGAGTTTTTCTTTGTTGGACTCGTTAAAATTTCACAAAGAATACTGAGTTCACTCCGTCTCCTCGTACTCATAACAAAATGAGGTAGACGTCTATCGAACATAGATTTCTCACTTTTCCGGTTTCGATGGACTAACTTACGGAAAGTGAACTGTTTCGGGCTTACTATTATCCCTTTGCCGTGCCCAGTTATCAAGACATGACAAAGGTACCCGAATGTAGTTGTCTTTTATGATATTTTTCAGACTCTCTAAACATGAAAAATTCACCGAGTTTACTTGTCTGGACTCGTTAAACCTAATTAGATGGGACGCAGAGTTGTCTTTTCTAACATTTTTCAGACTCTCTGAACATGAAAAATTCACCGAGTTTACTCATCTGGACTCGTTAAACCTAATCAGATGGGATGCAGAGTTGTCTTTTCTAACATTTTTCAGACTCTCTAAACATGAAAAATTCACCGAGTTTACTCATCTGGACTCGTTAAAACTAATCAGATGGGGCACAGAGTTGTCTTTCCTGACATTTTTCAGACTCTCTAAACATGAAAAATTCACCGATTTTACTCGTCTGGACTCGTTAAACTTAATCAGACGGGGAAAAATTTGGACAAAATGGATACTACCTCTGTTACATTTTCAAAAAGGTCGATTTGGCAGAAAAATTCTTGAACATGGCACTTCCCAGAAAACTCTTTCGCAGTTAGCCGAACCCTACCATCTATGAGTATTAGCCTTCATTTCCCAGTGTCCCTGCACCGGTAAAATCCTAACACACTCTTTGGTGTTCATCAAAGCTTCAGCTGCCTAGTACCCTGCTAGAGTGCCTTCTATTGTTCAAGCAGATCTCGTTATCTACTGCTCTTGTTATCAACCAAACTACTCATTATGCCAAAAATTATTTGTCGTCCGACGTTCCCATTTACTCTTCATTATCTCAATCATAAAAAAAATCATTTGGTTTCCGTTTCATGTTGACTGATGTAGGACGCCTCAGTGCCTACCTTTTGACAGATCTCTTCCTATCGACTTCAACATCTTATCTAGGAAGTTGATCCAGAAACCCATAAGTGCCTGAACACTTGCAGACATCAGTGGCAGGTAGTCTTGTGTTTGATCAGGGGTCTTCATCATTGGCTCCTGGTTGAATAATTCTACGAGTGTTCGACTTCAACGCATTTTATTCACACTCGCTAGATTGTACTGTGCATCTTAGGGACCATCATCATTATCGGTGGCCACCTTCGCGTCTGTTAACAATTTTCATTATCAACTGGTAATCAGATGATTTCTCACATGTTCGACGACAACTCATTCATTCACATGTTGAGGAATATGCAGTTTAAGTGAATCGGCGGTCAAGACCTTGGGGCAAAGGCTACATCATTTAAGTTGTGTTTCCTTCCCCAAGTTGCGATATTGTTTATGGAGACAGCTTCTTCAGCCTGATCCTGTTATGACAGACACTTCCACATTGTGCGTATCAGTGGGCAGATTCTTCATATCTCTATTCTAGATAAATCATGTTTTTTAAGCTATTGAGCATGGGACATGCCTGACTCAAGGCAGATACTATATTTTCTGACATATGTTGTTGTTTCAGGTTTTCCTCAGTCCTTCAATCTCTTTATCTCTATACAAATTATAAAGTATTTCAGCCATCGTCTTCATCTCTGACCTCACACATTAGGGGGCATCTGTTACAGGTCAAAATACCTCCTCATCAAATCAGAGGGGAAGACAACTATGGAAGGAGTACAAAGACCTAAATTAAACCTATTTCTACTAGGGTAACACCTATCTATAACCACACAAGAGCATTATAACGCATATAATTAGTGAATGGGCCACGTTAGTGGCTAGGGAAACGCTCAGTTTACACTGGAGGGAAGCATTACCCCTGTTTTAAGTTTGAATCGGGAAAAGACCGCGGAGAATGATTTGAATCTCCGGCTTTCCCTCACAAGAGAGTCAGTTCACAAAAGAAACTGCAGGGCACCAGTTCATTATTGGTCATTGCTATAAAAAGACTGAACTCCAAAGGAGGCAAAAGCATAGAGATTAAAGAAACATCTAAGATTTTTCCATTCCAAACTAGTGGAAAGAGAAAGGCAACAATGGATTTCTCCCTCTCCTATAAGAAGGAGCTGAAGGCTCTTAATTGAAGGTCGAAGGATTGCCAAAGGTTTTGGCATACTTGTGGAATAGAGAATAGTGTTATATTGTGAAGGCCAAGAGTCAAAGAGGTTCCTAGAGAGCTTGTTGACTTGGACTTCTTCACTTGAGAGATAAAAGAGATTGGGAGACTGAGGAGGGCTTGGTACAACCGACGGTTGTAATCCTCATTCTTTCAAAATCAATAGAACTGTGTTTGTTTTGTCCATTTAATGCTTAATATTGTCATTATCATTTGAACGTTTACATTGCATGATATGAATGGCTCAGATGTGTAGAATTTAGTAGTTCGTTATATATTGACTTGATTGATAGGGTATATGTTACGTTAGAAATTACACGGGTGCTTTGACTGATTGCAGGACTAAGATTTGGAGTCGGCGAAGAAGGACTCTTGTTTCACTGCCTAGCGCTCTCCAAGGGACTCCGAGATCATCAAAGAGGTAATTCTCTATTGCATTCCATCAAGTTATTTTAAGTTGATATGAACATGCTCATGCCATCTTTGTGAACAACACAGCTAATCTTACTATCTACCTCGGGCACCGGAAAGCCCTGAGAGGGATATTCGAAAACCAACGACCCAAGCAGTTTACCCTATAGCACAAACATTTCTTTGTCTTTTCTGCGATATTGATGCACAACTTGAGTCAAACAGCGTGATTCAACCATAGGTATGCAGCATATACTTCTTGTATCTCATGTTTATGAAGAAACCCTTGCCAGGTTATCTTGTATTTGTGTAAAAGAGACTAGATATTTTTTTTTCAGCTCTCTTGAGTAATATATTAGAAGATCCATTTGTCTCTCTATTTCTATAGTATAAACCCTAATTAAACTACGTTGTTACTTGATTCAGAATTTTTGTGTTGTAGTAGTCATGTGGTTGTAGTGTTTTTTTGTTGTTCTAGGCTTGCGAGGTCTGTTTAACTAAGCTATAATGTTTTTTTTCTAATATCCTTGCATATTCGGTTGCTATAATGTATAATATAATGGATCCATGGGTTGTTATTAACTGTTATAGCATACTTTTCTGAAAAATGTGTTTTTGGTGTCTATATTGTTGATTTTCCCCATTTGGGAATATTATAGTGGTATCAGAGCTTTGATATCGGCTCAGCCTGTGTAATTCAGCCATTAAGTCAATATTGTCTTGGGCAAGATCAGCTGCAAGAGAGGCAGCAAAAGTGGAGTAACTACACTCCAACATGTGGATTTTGCATTGAGCATGTCAAAGAGGAGACTAATGATATGACAAGTTCTTCATTTCATATTTCAATAGCGTTGTCATTGTTGGGAAGCCTAGATCCATATTGGGAGTCCCAATTGTTGGTAGATTATTCCAAGAACCTCTTCACATGTAAGGTTCTTGATGGGAAAGTGATGGATAGGAGGTATAGAGTGGTTGATGGTGTCATCTATTTTCATGATCAGATCTACTTGACTAAAGACTCCAAGCTCAAGAAGGAGATTCTACATTTAGCTAATGAGGCACTCTTTTCAGGACATGTAGATTCCATTGAGTCTTATCACACCATCATTGAGAGATTCTATTGGGAGGATCTCAAAGAATATGTGCACCAACATATCAAGAGATATGTAGCTTGTTTGAAGTATGAGGAGGGGAACAACCACCTTGCAAGGTTGTCACAATCACTTTCCCTTTTGATGGAGAAATGGGAAGGATCATCTATGGACCTCTTCACCAACTTGTCTTCAATACATGGTAAAAGTTGTGTATTGATGCTTATTTATCAACTAACAATGTATGTGTATTTCTTTACCATGCATTTGCAGTACATTGCTCCACAAGAGGGAAAGCCTCTCTTTGGGTATCACAGTCTTATTGGAACTACATTCAATGATGGGAATAACCACTTCATGGAGGGCTTTGGGCAAGACATGTTTTGTTTGGTTCATATTCAGCCAACACCTAATATCCTCTACTATTTTCAAGCTTTTGAGAAGCTTATGGCAGAAAGTAAGTGGTTGGATGGCCACTTATCACATTATTTTTTGAGACAATAAGAAGAAGAACAATGCTGGTCTCACTTAAAGGACTATTATCACCATCCAACATGCTACATGACACATAGTCCATTTTTATTTTGGATCCCATATGGTGATGATACTCTATTCACTATATGTAGGATGGATTGGGCAAGAGTGATTCTTGGAACCAAAGAATGGGGTCATGAGAGTCCAAGTGCATTTTGTCTCCTTAATGACGATATCAGTGCAACCCAATATCAGCAGTTCCATATCTATCATAAATGGAGAGAGAGACAACGTGAGTTGAACAAAATCATCTCTAATTTTCAGCCATGCAGCCCTATACATTGCAGAACTAGGGAATTGATGATTGTTTCAATGAGCTACCAAGGATGGCTCATTTTATTTGGATGATAACATGGAGATTGGAGTTTCTCATTGAGATTGGGACACCTAACATTTACCATCTCTTATGCCTTAAGGAGGCCAATGGAAAGCATATAACTCTTTCCATATATCTCCCACTTTTCCATAATGATAGCTATTTGGTTTTTCTACCAAAGGCTAACTTGTATGTTTGGGAGGAGAAATATCCATTGGAGATTTTTCAGTACCCTTGTAGTTGCTTGAGGACAAGCAACATTTGGGAGGGGAAGATTGTAATATTCCTAAATTAGCATGCAGCTAATTGGAATATTAATTTTTCTCTTGACATCTAGTTAGATGAATAAATGGGTAAGGAGGCCCATAAATCTCTTTAATAGGCATAAAATCCCTCTTAATGTGAAAATGGATCATATTCATAGCTAGATAAAGCACCCTCATGTGTGAACATGGGCTAATGCTTGTGGACAAGGTCAAGTTTGAGAAAGTCAACAACAATAGTATGGAGGGAGTGGATCATCAATAGAGACAACCCAGTGTGAATGTGGATCATTTTAGATAGTTAGAATAAAGCCACTTTGGATGTGAAAGGAGACAATGCATGGAGACTAGGTCAAAGTTGACCAAATCGAACAACCCTATAAATGAGGGAGTGGAGCTAGTGGAGACAACGTAATTTTGGAGGAGGATTCTTTGCATGGAAGTAGCCTCATAAATGGGTGGGACCCATGGTGAGGAAGCTCATAAATTATATAATGGAGGGGATGGCAGCCTTACGGTGTATTGAGAATATTATTTTATGTTTGAGTCTTATGAGTTATGCACTGTTTAGTACAAGGGGATTATCATGCGGGAATTCCACACTCTTTCTTGGAGGACTTGTTGAAGGAACCTGAGAGGAGTATTCTGGGCTTCATTTCCACCATCCGGCATTAGGCCAAGCAGTCACATACAGCCACAACATATTATTCTTGAGGAACTACATTATTTTTCATTGGGTTGCAGTGGAAGGGTCAAAACCCCTGATTGTGAGGTAGTTTCCTAGTGAAAGGATTAGCCTTTCACCTGGAGAGTTAGTAAGGAGGAGCTACAGAAATTTCTTTGTATTTTCTGCCATATTGATGCACAACTTGAGTCATACAGTGTGATTCAGCCATATATCTACAACATATACTTCTTGTATCTCATGTTTATCAAGAAACCCTTGTTGGGTTATCTTGTATTTGTGTAAAAGAGACTAGATCTTAGTTTTTCAGCTCTCTTGAGTAATATATTAGTAGATCCATTTGTCTCTCTATTTCTATAGTATAAACCCTCATTAAACTATGCTGTTACTTGCTTCATAATTTCTGTGTTGCAGTAGTCATGGGGTTGTAGTCTTTTTGGGCCATTCTGGGCTTGGGAGGCCTATTTAACTAAGCTATAATGATTTGTTTCCGATATCCTTGCATATTTGGTTGCTATAATGTATAATATAATGGATCCATGGGTTGTTCTTAACTTTTTTAGCATAATTTTCTGAAAAATGTGTTTTTGGTGCCTATATTGTTGATTTTCCCCATTTAGGAATATTACATCTGATTTCCTAGCTTCAGCTAATCTCTTCTTTAACTGTTCATTTTATTTCTTTAATTTTTCAATTTATGATAGAAAATTATGAGTTTCGTTCCTACCCGTTTAGGAGGGTTCTTTTTCTTCTTCTTCCATCTCTTCTGCATTCTCCTACTTCTCAGCTACTGGAGATGGTTTCGTTGGCATCCTAATTTTCACCCTTTGTTTCGGGCATTTGTCTCCAATTGGATTATCAATGGGCCTTTTTTTAATTCTGGCCTCGGTGGACTAGGTTTGGACTCCAGCCTCTTCAGGACATTTTCCTGAAGTCTTAGCTTGTTTCCCCCAGATCATCTTGGGTCTTTTCCATTTGAACTCTTCCCAACTCTTTCCTTGTTGGTTTAAGGCATCCAACACAATCAGTTTGATAAGACCATGGTTAGTAACAAAAGCTTTGAGATGTGCTGCCATTTTTATTGCTGCAGCCATATGCTTTATATTTCCCAGTAGGAAATATGGAATATTGATCTTTGTTGGTGTCGAAGATGGTTCAATAAAGGAAAGTGGTAATTGAAGAAAATTGTAGAATTTCCCTCACAGGTAATGTACTTTATCAAATTTAGGGCAACATCTGCCCAAGGTTGGGGAAATGATAGTCTATCAAACCCTATTCCTTTCTTCTCCAACTTTTCTTCTATTACAAGGAAATCCTCCTTCATAGAAGGATCATTAAGCTTCCTGTTAAACCATCTTCTGCACTTGGCCACCAATGTGGTGACTCGGGAGACAAATTATTCTGTAACTTTGATCCTCAAATACCTAACTTGGGTTTTATGGTCGTTCAAATTCCTGGCCAATTCCATCGCAATTGTTTCATCTGAGCCTTTCAACCTATGAAATTACTCAGGCCACCCAACGCCCCTAAAGATCTGATATGATTCTGGGAAACTATGTATGCTTCAATGGAGTCTGGCTCATGTCTCACTCTTGATCCTCCCATATTGTTGTTAACACCAACTAATCCTTAACCTTAGTGAACCTAAATATTGATGCACACCTTACTATCTCCCAGCAACTTGCTCTGCTATCTTGGATTTGAGAATTTCGACTGAGGGTGCAAGAAATTCTGGTTGAGGGAGATGATGGAATGTCATGGTGTCAGGTGAAAATATTTTAAATCACCGATTCGTACTTGCACATACCTTTAATGCCCAATTATGTAAAGTTACGTGCTTCAAGTACGAATCCCCTTGTCAGCAAGATCCGGTCATGATTGGTTGTCATAATATTCAATTCAATGCATGCGGGATTTAATGGCGGCTTTAGGGCTAACAGATTTCTTGTAATCATGAAAATATTCAACCCCCCTAGTTTAGTTATGATGGTAGTCCATGACCGTCAAAAGGATTGTTATTAATATTTCCATAATTATCTAATTATTAGAGGATGGTGATGTTACCTTTTCGGTGACGTACCTGAGAAGACGTGGAGGCAGAACTTGATATAATGGTGTGATTGCTCCAATGGTGGCGGTCTCCTCTAAATATAATAATAATTTATGCATGTTAGGATGGTGGCCAAGATTCAAAAAAATGTTCACAACTGTCGACTGTTACATATGTAACAGCCAAGAGAACCACTGCGCTATCCTTCATAAAAAATTATGGTTAGGAAAAATAAATACTGAAAACAATTTGATAACATCATCTTTATAGAATATGCAGGAAAGAAAGGATGATGTTCTGGAAAAAATGGGTGTAGAAACCACCACAGGAATGGTTTTCAACTGCTACCAATCGCCTGGCTGTGCCCCAAAAGAATTTTTCTTAGTCAGGGTCTTTTATTATTATTATTATTATTATTTTAATTTTTTTTCATAGGTGTAACAGCCACCACAAGTGTGGTTTTCAGCTGTTACACTTATTGGAAATTCAAAGTTTAAGCTGCATAGGGGAACATCCCCCTACTGCTGTAACATGAAGACTAGAGTCCGTGACAATGTTAATAAATGAATCCTTTGAATCAGGTTGATAATATAACCTTAAACAGTGCAAATTAACCAGTAACAGTGTCTTAGCACTATCATTGGTGACCAAATTTACAGACCCAATTTCAAATACTATGTCTACTTCGTAAGGACCTAACCATCTGGTGTAGAGCTTGCCCTTGAAATCCTTGAATATTAAATTGTACAGGAGAGCCAGATCTCCTTTCTGAAATTTCTTCTTCTTAATGAACATGTCATGCCATCTAGCTCTTTGCTGCTGAATGATATTTGTCTGCTGAATGGTAGCCAACCATTTCTCTTCCAACTCATTGAGTTCATTCAACCTTTGTCTTTGTATTGTACTTAAATCTAGATTGACCTGTAATGTGGTTCTCAATGTTTTTATTTCAATCTCTATGAGGAATAAGGGATTCTTACCGTACATCAATTCATATGGTGAGAAGCCCGTAGTATTCCTCCAAGTTTTTCTGTAAGCCCATAGTACCTATGGAATTTTTTCATCCCAATTCCTTCGGTGGCTGGCTACTGTCTTTGTCAAAATTCCCTCAATAACTTTGTTGGTTCTCTCCACTTGACCATTCGATTGTGGATGATAAGGTGAAGTGGCCATGTGATGAATTCCATACTTCTCAACTAGTTTATGAATCAAATGAGATGTAAATTGGGGCCCCCCATTCATAACTATCTCCCTAGGTATTCCAAAATGAACAAAAATATATTCGAACAAGAAGTATGAAACAACCTGCTCTGTAGCTCTAGTTAATGCCTTCACTTCGACCCACTTTGTGATGTAATATATAAAAACCAATATATATGATATCTGTTGTGATGAAGGATTAATTGGCCCTACAAAATCTAGGGCCCACTTCTTAAATGGCTTTATCACTACTTGAGGCTGTAATGGCATCTCGTCTGATTGTAGAGGTTCGCCCATCCTTTGGCAGCTATCACACCCCTTTACAAACTTCTTTGGAAACCTGGAATAAATTTGGCCAGTAGTACCCTATTGAGAGCACTTTATACCCTATTCTCTTGTATGTGAGAAAGTCTAGCACAATGTGATAGAGATTGCCCTCTATCCAGGAGTAATTTGCACTCTGTTGTATGATCTTCCTTCTTTCTCTGGAAGATAAGTAGTGTGGGAATTTACTTGCAGCAAGATAGTTGGATATATCTGCATACCACGGTGAGTGAGTAGATATGGAAAAAATATACTCATTCAGAAAAGAATCCTTAGTGGGAGTGCAATTATCACCTATAGATAACCTAGAAAGGAAATCAACAACTACATTTTCTTTTCCAGGTTTATCCAGAATAGTGATATCAAATTCCTCTAACAACAATAACCATCATGTAACTATACCATTATTAATAGTATTATTCATTAGAAATCGAATGGAATAGTGGTTAGTGTGTAAAAATACTTGATACTTGGTGATGTAATGCCGAAAATTATTGATCGCATGCACTACTGCTAAGAATTTTTTCTCGATCACTATGTAATTAAGCTCGAAAGGAGTTATATTCTTGTTGATATAATAGATGGCATAAGGCTTATTTTCCTCCAGCTGACCCAAAACAACATCTACAACTATGTTAGATGCATCTGTAGATATATGAAATGGCAGTTTCTAGTTTGGTCCTTGTAGAATAGGTGATGCTATTACATAGTGCTTCAGCTTCAAAAAGGCTTTCTCACACTTCTCTATCCACACAAATTCCATAACTTTCATAAGCAAAGAAAAAAAAGGAGATGCAATATTTGAAATTCTTTTTATAAATCTCCTATAGTACCCTGCATGTCCCAGAAAGCTACGTACCTCCTTTTGAGTCCTTGGAGTTGGGATTTTTGAGGTTACCTCAATTTTTTAAGGGTCTACATTGATTCCATTTTCCAAAATGAAGTGTCCCAACACAATTCCCTCAGTCATCATCATGTGCCACTTCTCAGTGCTCAAAGCAACATTAGTTTGTACACAACGTTCCAACACCTTTTCCAAATTCACTAATGCTGTTTCAAAAGCATATATGTAGGGTGTAAAATCATCCATGAAAATTTCAAGGAAGTCATTCAACAGATCCAAAAATATACCCAATATTTCCCTTTGAAAGGTTGCAGATGCCTTGCAGAGGACAAAATGAAGGAATTTTTATGCAAAAGTACCCCATGGGAAAGTAAAGGTTGTCTTGTCTTGGTCTTCCGGAGAAATCCTTATTTGGTTATAGCCACTGAATCTGGCCAGGAATGGATTTTTTTTTTCACAGACAGAGTATCGAAGACTTGGTCTATAAATGGTAAATGAAAATGGTCCTTCTAGGTGGCCTTGATAAGTACTCTATAATCTACATAGACTCTCCATTTGTCGTTCTTTTTCGAAACAATGACGAGCAGAGACACCTACTGACTATCAAAGATGGGATATATGAAGTCAGCATTAAGGATTTTCTATAATTCCTCCTTCACTATCTCCTTAAGTGCGGGATTCATTCGGCGTTGCGGTTGTCTAAGTGGTTTTCCTCCATCTTCAAGGTAAATGTGGTGAGTGCATAGGAAAGGATGGATTCCTTTCATATCAGTTTAAACCTATGCAAATTAATTTTTATACTTCTCTGACAACTGTGTCAGCAATCTGTTATGTTCAAAGTCAAATTAGGATTAATGTTTAAATGTTTACCTAGCTCAATCTCAATGGGACTACTGTCAGTATGTGGCGTGGTTCTCATATGTTCAATATTTACACCATCTACCTCATCCTTATCCCCTGAATATCTAATGGAAGCAATAGAGAGGGAATTTCTAATAAAACCATTAATAATATCATCCTCTTTCTAATCCTTGAAATATTGTGCTTTTCCAAGTGTGAGGAGAGGTAGGGAGAAATCATATTCAAGTTCAAATTCGTCCCACTAGGGACTAGTCAAATCCATGTGTGGTTTTGCTGGGGGATAAAGGTTCATATTCTTAGTGGTTTGCCCATCTGAGATCATCATAGATCCGGATCTACACCCAATAAATGAATTTGTAGTGGCTAGCCATGGTCTCCCCAAAATCAAAGGATGACCCCCCAGGTTGGATTTGGTTTGAAAAATGAGAAAAATAGTTGGATATCTCCAAGAAGCTACAGCAATCACCACATCTTCTATGAATCCTTCAGTTTTGACATAGGACATATCTCCTAATTCAAGTACTGTAGGTGTAGGTCTGAGTCCATGAAGTCCAAGGGAGATAAAAATATCCTTGGTCATTACATTAATGACTTCCCCCAAATCGATCAGAGTATTAGTTATGGGCTCGCCATCAATATGAACTGTAACTGTAGGATTTCCTGGGTCTTTATATTTAGTTAAAAAAGGCTGATCAATCATTAGTTTGGATAGTTTCCCCATAACATGTATAATTCCAGGGTCCTTCGGCTTCCTTCCAGGGTTTTTGACACACAGATCTCTCATTATTTTGGCATAAATAGGTACTTCCTTGAGAGCTTGTAACAGTGGAATCCGCACATACAAATTCTGTAATTCCTTGAGAAAATCCGATTCAGTTTGTGAGGTTGGGCCAATTTCAATTAATCATTGAGGGTATGGAGGATATAAGTCAAATATCACAGATGCACTAGCCCTGCTCGAATATGCTGTTGTAGGAACAATAGATATTTCTGAGTTGGCTACTACAGGTGTAACAGTTGGTCCTGTATCAGTTGTTACAGGTGTAACAACCATTTCAGAATCGACTATACTCCTTCTAGGTGACTCACTTTATTCCTCGGTAATGATAGGAGTATGGCCAAGTTTGATTACTTTTCCTGATCTAAGTTGAATCTCATTGAGCCCAATAGGAGTAATAAGGTAATTATAGAAAGTAGACGGAGTGTCTATGCTCTAGGCTTCCTTGTTATTAATATTGGGGTTAGGTTTCACAGGAAATTGGGGTTAGATAAGAGGTGTAGGAGTTTGGAGAGGAAGAATTTGTAAATGCTGCTTCATTGGTAGTGCAGAGGGGGCTGGACCTTAGCCATTACCTCTCCAATTCTAACTCCAAGGATAATATTGTGATATAGGATATTGCATTGGTGGACGGGAGGGCCATTGGTTCCAGGGTGAAGGAAATTGTGTTGAGGAAGGAGTAGGATATGGACATGGAAATTGCTGACCATTATAAGCATTATTCCAAGGATTAAAAGAGGAAAAATCTAGAGGCATACCTGTAGGTCACGACTGCCATGGTTTCTTTGATCCTATGAAGTAGGAAGACTTGACTTCCTCGGTTAATTCCTTAAGCACTGCTTTCAGTTTGGGTAGTTCTGGGCATTGACTAGTGGAATGTGGCAACTCATAAATATTTCAAAACCTAACTTTGTTCAATTCACATTCCCTTTGTAGATGTTTCTTTTTGCATCGAGGAAAAAATATTTCCAAATATGCTTCAGCCTCTGCTTGTGCTTTCTTGACTTGTACTGTGGTAATTTGGGCAGAGAGAGTACTAAGGAGCTTGGTTTTAAAATCTTCAAATAGATTCCCTATCTCTGCTCAAGTTACTCCTCCACTTGTGGACTTCTGTATCCAGACTAAAGGGTCCCAAACTGAAATCCTTCCCTTGGTTGATCCTCTTGAACTCCACCAAAAAATATTAATTATTTCTTCAAGCGATTCCTGCGATATGTCTCCTTTTCCCAACAGATTCAAATGTTCCATACATTCCTCTCTCATACCTCTTAGAAATATTTTTTTTAGGATTTCTGGGGCTAAGTAAACAAACTTAGACCTTTGTAAATTATAATGGAATCGTTCCATGTAGTCTTCCAATATTTCCTCTTCCTTATGTGTAATTCTGAATATTTCTTCCTTTAAATCCCTGGTTCAACATTAATACTTATACTTAGAGAGGAATTCCTCCTTCATGTCACTCTAGGTTTGGATTGAGCCAACACCCAGTCTCATGAACCATCTTAGCGCTGCTCCTTTCAGAGTATCAGGAAACAACTTTAGCTTTTGGCTATCCAAAGTGTAGTCATAACTTCTACATAGGACATAAAACTCGAACATAAAAGTGTCAGGATCTTCGAGGGCCATCCCTTGAAAGTGTCGTAGATATGATAAGGGAATATTTTTCATAGGAACTTCATCTCTTGTTTCAGGTATTTTGAATTCAAAAGTAACAGGGGATTGACAGATGGATAAGGGATCAGGCTATTCCATGAAAAAATGTTTCACTGCACTACTCGAATCCATATGATGATAATCAAATAATATTTGTTCCTGTTCAGGCCTTGGCTTACCTTCACTGGTTTCCCCTTGTCCTTCAATTCTCAGATTTTGATCAATAGCTTTCCACTGTTGTTTATGATCTGGAGTCTTAATCTGAAGAGTGGATATGCTGGGTGAAGGATGGTGAGGTCTAGATACTGAAGGTGCATATTCCTTTGGCCTTGATATAGTGGAAAATTTCTATGGTCTTATCTTCCTGGTGTCCTTGTATGAAGTGGACTATTCTTTTTCTATTTTTAAAATCAAATCCCCAAAGAATTTCTTCCTTCCCAAATCTTCACTTTTCTTTTCCTTTTTACGACCTGTCTTTCCTGTATTTAGTTAGAGTGGGGTTTTTTTTGGTTTCTCTAATGTCCTAAATGCACACATTGACCCTATGTTTATCAATCCTGACTATGAGTACCTTAGTTCTACAGTGGTGAGCCCGCTTAGGTATGTTAGAGCTATGCACAAGTTCTTACCTCTCGTCTTACTGCCCAACAACTGTATAGCCAAAGGCATGTTCTAGAAAAACAACACCCAAAACCCACACTTCTAGTTGACCCAGTGTAGCAACAGTGAGCCCGATCAGGTATGTTAGAGTGATGCTCAAGTTCTTACCTCTCGTCTTACCACCCAACCATTGCTGATTAAGAACACCCTACCATCAAACAAACAATTCTGGCTAATTGTGTCGTCACTACCATCCCTGACAATGACACCAAAATGTTGAATTGTTTTAATCACTATTAATTGACTAAAGCAGTGCACATAAATGATCAATCCATGGACATATTTTATTTCAATGACAGTTGCATTGTCTGTGCCGATACATCATACTAGAAGCAGAAATAAAAAAATAAGAAATCGTTGCTGAAATAATTGCTGAAAATTAACACTCATGCAGGAATAAAAGATCTAGAAGAACGTAATCACACTTCAGATAAACCAGTATCTAGTGCACCACATGATAACTACACCAGCTGGTATTTCTAATTGAATATGTGCAACAACATAATAAATACCTGAAACTGAAGCAGATCTATGTACAACCAATACAAAAAAAGTAGCACTTCCCAAATACACAGAAGCAAATACGATATATAGTATAGCTACTTTATCACTACAGTCCATGTTAAATAGGAGGGCCCTTCCTCCCTAATAGGGCACAGGAGGAGATAGAAACTAAATAAGAATTAAATCTGTTAACACATGTAACAACATCAATTCGATATTCTATATTATGATGAGAAAAATTACAGAGTCAGAAGGATGATATTGTTCTATGCTAACCCCCTGACCTTAGAGGTCCGAGTGCTTATATAAAATTTGTATGTCCTGAAAATGAGGAAAAAATCAGCCATGAGAATCTTACGATTCTCATGATGATCAAAATAAATTAATTATAGATACAACTGATTCTCTCAATGGAGTCTTGACTGGGAAAATATTGATTTCAATCAAAAATACCTAAATCTTTTATTCTAAATGACGATATATAATGACTCCTACAACTATCGTTGGAATGTGAGAGCTATAGCATAACAACTTTTTAAGACAGATCAACATCCAAAAGTTGACAGTATGCAATCAATAGTGCGACTGTAACATCAGTCTGTAAAAACAGGCCTGTAACAGTGTCGCGGTGTAACAACATCGTGCTGTAACAATAGAGGTCATGACAGTGGAGGTGTTGAATCTTCATGAGGCAGCAGCATCATGTAACAACACATTGTAACAACATGCTCCCAATTAGTTCTATGCAGCTATATGTTCTGGGTCTCTTGTGTTTAAAGTGGTACCTGAAAGAATAGAAAAGGGACCAAAGAACTTCCTCCAATATTCACCCCAGTTAGCCACAAAAAGGAAATAATACATCATAACAATTAATTAGAATGACAAGATAATAAACACGGTAAAGTTACACTATTTTACAATAAGGAAAAAAGGAAAAAGGCAAAGATAGTCCCAAGGTTGGAGGTCAAAAGGGTCGAAGTGAGGGAAGAAAACATAGGAAATGAGTACAAAAATGACACCCAACACCCGCTCCAACACTTATTAATGTAGAACAATCTTCCACATCAAGTTTTTACAGGTTCTTTATAATATTCCAAATCTGGAAATTTCTACTCCATCGGGAATATCTTAAGATATTCCATTTTCCCTTCAATAAAAAGACCACAAGTCCATTCTAGAGATTGAATGTTGGGGCATTTACAGGATGTGACTCCTTCCAAATAAGGGAGAAATCCTGAGGCTAGCTAGCCCTTCACAGACTCTGTCTATGGATATGAAATATTTCCACTTCGGGAATTTCTGCTACAGGGTCCTTGAGGACACTGTATAAGGAAGCTACTACATAAATAAGGCATACCAACATTGGGATGCCCTAGAAAAGACCCAATACAACTCCCCTGTAGAATATGAGCTCAAAGAAATGCATCTATAGGGGTTATTCGGATCTCCCCAAACTAGATCTCTAAAACAATGCCTAATGAGAGAGCTTACATCAATATGCAAAACATCAATCTACAACTCTGAAAATATGAATATATCATGAGAGGGTAAATACTACAGCCATCATCTTATTATTTTATCATAAATATTATACATAAATTTCATGAGGAACAAATCCCTCAAGCATTAGAACCAATCTCCAATGAATAGACAATGTAATGCCGGAGTAGCTGCAGCTACACAGAAATGCTAGAAAACCATAAATGCGTAGTCTCTATGAGAAATGCAGCTGCTGAATACATAATAAATGATGATAGAGCTGAAGGAATATAAATAAATTCCCATACATGAGAAATTGGGCTGAACATAGGATTTCTAGCCAATCTCAGGGAGATTGCTAGAAATGCCGGACAAAATACAATAGTGACAACTGAATTGTCACTGTAGCTAGAACCAATAAACATGAGGCTGTGGCTAATCTGAAATAATGATGCCCTCCTCTGATTGAATTCCTCAAGGGAAAAGGGGCTGATAACCCTTCACTCAAAGCACTCCTTCTGATGAGCACAAGAGCCCCTCACAACACCGTCCTCATGGAATAATGCAGTTTCTCCAAGTGACTGCATAGTGGGAGTTGGTGAATGAGTGGTCAGATGACACAGATATGAAATATGCTCTCAGAGCCTTCTCTATGGCTCCTCCAATGAAGAAATCCATCCTCCACTGAAAAGGCAAGTAAGGAAGAACTCTATGAGTTCCTCTGCTGCTACCCCAGCAACACAGCACCAACCTGCTTCAGGAAAATGCTGAAACTGAAGGAGTAAGCTTGGCCAAATGCCGAAATGAGTAAATGCAGCCAAATCCTCTCCTCCCATGAGGAAGAGGTGTTGTATCCCCACCGGGAACTCCCCCAGTGCTCAAGAGCACTGCAATCCTGCTAAACAGCTTGGATATGCAAGTCCTTGGCCTCACCACGAAATTTTTGAATCAAAGAATTATCCAAATGAGCTTCTCCTTCATTCTTATAAATAAAATGAAATCACTTTCACCAGAGGCCCCACAATTAGGGTTTGCATTCACTTTTGAATGCTTTCCCTCCAAAAGCTGCATTATCTTCTCAAGTAAGCTAACCCTCTAAAGCAGCGCTGTTGACTTGGTCAAAATAGCCAACTCAAGGTGATACTCATCATGTTCACACCATGGGGTGTTCATTTCAGCTTCTTTATTATGTCTCCTTTCACACAAGGAGTTTTATTCTCCATCAGAAGGGGTTAAGGGGGCTCCTTACCCATATTTTATTTAACACAATAAAATTATGCCACTATAATGTCCATTTTAACTTGAGGCTAAAATTGGGACATTACAGTCCTCCCCTCCCACATGTTGCTTGTCCTCAAGAAATTGCAAAGAGAGAACAAAAATTTATCCCCTTTCTTCTCTTATGGCCTCCACATCAACAATCTCCACCGCTACTCAAGATATGCTGCAATAAAATTTTCCTCCAATGCCTCCTCCCAAGTATGCAAACCGGAATGGTGTACACCTTGAAAGATAGAAGGTGTAGGTGGAAATATCCTTGCTAAAACATGGCCTCCTCAAGGTAGGAGTGATGACATGCATGGGAAAATATAATCCCATTAGTGATCTCCTCATCCATGCTATCATCAAATGGAAATCTTGCCCCTGATCCTGCAATGTAATGGGGCTGAATGGAGAGTTTTTCTACTTCCCTAATAAGATTTTATCTCCCTCTGTAGAACATATGGGGCTTTCTCTATCCTTGGGCTGAAGTGATATGGCCTCCAAGAGTGGCCCAAGTTACCCCATAAAAATATCCAACCATGAAATGCCTCTGCAAATTCTCCAAGTGGTTTGCCCCACAAGAAGAGAAAAGTGATAGTATGGCAATCATGGTTTTCCCATGGTATCTCCTGCAAAATAGAACATGTGTAATGGGGATAATAGTGCTCCCAATGGGTTTTCCCAATCATATAATTCACTCTCCACATAGTGCTCCCTGTGAAAATAAGCATCAGCAATACAAGGTAGCATAATACAGTGAAAACAAGCTGCCATAGGACAACTAGTGATCCGGATTTATGCAGGAACGCAACAGAATAAACACATAACCATAAATACAGAGATGCAGTGGAAATAACCCTTCATTTCATTAATATCAAAATAACAGAAAGATGCTTACAAACATAATGGAAATAAAATAGCTAGGGTGCTGGTAGCGAATCTCTGAGAAGAGATGTGGTGGCTACAGACCTCTGAACTGAGTTACAATGAGGCTCGAGGGCCTATTTATTATTGAGAAACAATTGAGAGCCCTCAACATCCCAAAAACCTAACCCTAGGAGATGAAGCGCCAAAACTATGGGCCCCGTTTGGGTAAATTGGTGTTTCAACTTCCCAGGGACGTAACTTTGGCATACTATCTCCGTTTGATGCACATGATACGTCATTAGAAAGCTCTATCCGAGGACTAAAACTTTTGTGACGATTTTGATGATCAAAATCGCAACAAATTTTCATACCAAAAAACGTCGTTTAGGGCCTCAAAACGGCTCCGGAAGTTCAGGACCCGAAAAACTGCTAAAAATAGTAAGTTATGCAAAAACTGAAAAACTGAAAGAGACAATGGTGGGGGCCCAAGTGGAATAGGCGGGTGGCCACCAATATCCACCTGGATCATTCCTCCTCCCTTAGGAAGCAATGGTCCCCATTGCGTTAAGTTCCTCCATGAGATGAGGAAATTTCTGCTGAACTTGGTCCCTGGTGAACCACTTTCCTTGGTGCAGGAGTTGGCCAGCTTTGACAACCCGATACAGTTGGATCTTCTGTTGACGAGTGTTCTTGATTTTCATGTCCATGATACAATCTGTGGTGGCCTGTTCCATGCAGTCTGGGTTTAACTCTGTTGGTGTGAGTTGTTCTGCAATGTCCGAGGTGTCCAGTAGAGGTGGAAAGTAAGGACGAAGGCGATCCACATTGAAGACTGGGTGCAGACCAAGGAATGGTGGAACACTAAGCTCGAAGGCATTGTTACCTACAACCTTGGTGATGGTGTACGGCCCGTATCGGAGCGGGCGAAGCTTGCGGTGAGGTCCAGTGAGGCGCTCCTTCTGCAAATGTAGCCATACTTTGTCGCCCACCTGGAAGTGGTGTGGCACCCGGTGTTGATCATGGCGCCGCTTGTACTTCGCATTGGCTCTGTCCAATATATCATGAACCTGTTGGCGGATGTGTTGAATGCGCTCGATGAAGCTACTTGCTTTGTCAACTTCAGACTGGACATGAGCTGAATCGGCCTGAGCAGCTGCAAACGGCATGGCTATGTCAATGGGACATAGTGGCTGGAATCCCAAGCCCACCTGAAAGGGGCTATGGCCAATTGAACCGTGGAGAGCCCGGTTATAACTGTGTTGTACATAGGGGAGGCTCTCGTCCCATGTGCGTGGATGCTTTGAGTTGTACATGCGCAGAATGTGTACAATCATTCTGTTGACTACCTCTGTCTGGCCATCTGTTTGGGGATGGAAAGCTGTGGACTTGGTGAGCTTTGTGTCCAACATTGACCAGAGGCTGGACCAAAATGTGCCGAGGAACCTGCTATCTCGATATGATATGATAGACTGTGGGATCCCAAAGTGCACCCACACTCGTTCAAAGAAGAGTTTAGCAGTGGCTTCTGCTGTGATATTCTTCTTACAGGCCGCCATGATGGCCATCTTCGAGAATCTGTCAACGACCACGAAAACACAGTCATTTCCATTCTTAGTAGAAGGCATGCCCGACATGTAATCCATGGAGATGGATTCCCACGGTCGACTAGGGGTAGGTAGTGGAGTATATAGGCCTTGCTTCTTGATGGTCGGTTTGGCAATGGCACAAGCAGTGCAGGATCTGATGTGCTTCTCGACATCCTTTCGAAGGTTCGGCCAATAGAAATACTTCTGTAGTATTGCAACTGTTTTCTCGACCCCGAAATGCCCAGCGAGTCGACTGTAGTGTGCTTCCCATATCATCTTGGCACGCTCGCTTGAAGGAACACAAAGGTGTCCTAGGTGACATAAAAGTGCATCTTGGAGGTGAAAATTTGGAACTTGTGTGCCCCCTAAGAGTGCCTTGTAAGTGTGGCCGAATTCTGGGTCACTCTCATAGAGAAGCGGCCAATCAGAAGTCTCGTGCCCACAAGAGTTGAGCACGGTGGTGAGCGCCACGATCGGTGGTCGGCTGAGGCAGTCTGCAACATTATCGGTGCTACCCTTCTTGTACTTGATGTTCAAATGAAA
Organism: Pinus albicaulis; assembly: GCA_034641835.2. Classification (NCBI taxonomy): domain Eukaryota; kingdom Viridiplantae; phylum Streptophyta; class Pinopsida; order Pinales; family Pinaceae; genus Pinus; species Pinus albicaulis. The sequence continues at coordinate 886,694,587 of CM076578.1, forward strand.
CTGTTGCAGATATGTGGACCACTTCTGATGGCGATCATTCTGCAACTTCCCTTGTGTCTGTATGAACTGTAGGGGCCGGTGGTCCGTGTGGATGATTGTTTCCTTCCCCAAAATGTAATGCTTCTATTGTCGACAGGCTTGCACAATGGAATACATTTCCTTGTCATAGGTGGATCGCCGCAACTCGGCTCCTGCATAATGTCTCACTGCAGATATGCCACTGATGTCCCCTTGCTGAGTAAGGCTAGAATCGCGCCAATAGCATAGTCGTAGGGACCGTCTCGATCTCAAAATGGTCAGCTGCAGTCCGGTAAGGTGAGCATCGGGGCAACAGTAGGCTATTTTTCAATTCTTTGAACGCCTCTCTGTCGAGGTTCGACAGTCAATGTTCTTTCTTCGCTCCTTTGGTGACTTGACTCAAGAGCCAAGTGATATGAGAGAATCCCAACACGAATCTACGGTAGAAATGAGCAAGACCCAGAAAGCTACGAAGCTCTGTTATAGTAGTCGGGGCTGGCCAATCCCGAATGACTTGGATCTTGGCTGGATCCACATGCACCCCCCTTTTCATCAATAATGTATCCTAGATATTGAACCTGGGTCATGCCAAACGTGCACTTCTCCAAATTGGCACACAACTTGTGTTGCCGCAGTGTTTGGAGGACTTGTCGGATGTGATGAAGGTGCTCTTCCAAAGTCTTGCTGAAGATCAGAATGTCATCCAAGTACACCACTACGAATGAGTTGGTGAATGGCCGCAAGATGTCGTCCATCATCCTCATGAAGGTTGCGGGAGCATTCGTTAACCCGAAAGGCATGACCAGCCATTCAAAAAGGCCTTCCTTAGCTTTGAAGGCAGTCTTCCACACATCAGAGGGTTCAATTGGTACCTGGTGATACCCAGACTTCAGGTCGATCTTACTGAAATATTTTGCACCTTGGAGTTGGTCCAGAAGGTCATCAATCCGTGGATTGGGTACCTATTCCGGAAAGTGATCTTGTTCAGCGCCCGATAGTCAATACAGAGTCTCCATGTCCCATCCTTTTTCTGTACCAACACGATCGGGCTCCCACAGGGCGATGAACTTGGTCTGATGTGACCTTTCTGCAACAGCTCCTGAATCTGCCTCTTGATTTCATCATTTTCCAGAACAGAGCGTCGATAGATCGGTCCATTGGGTAGTGGTGCACCTGGGGTCAGATCAATCGGGTGCTTGACCTGGCAGTGCAGAGGAACCCCTGTGGGTGAGGTGAAGATGTCCCCGTACTCCTCCACGACCTTATCCATTTGCTGTTGTCGTGCAGAGGGGCCCTGTCTGGAGGTCGTGGCCACAGTCTCCTTCTTTCCCTGGGGGCGGATCATCAGAAAAACGAATTTCCTGGTTTGGGAAATGAGCTTACTACATTGTTTTGCAGTAACCAAAGAGATAGTCGTAGGAGGTGGTACCTCTGGTATCCCGTACAACTTATTTCCCAAAGTAATAATAACAGCACGAGGTCGAGACTCATACACAGCATGACGCTTCCACAAGTATGGTTGTCCTAATAATACATCATAAACATCAATAGGAGCAACGTCACATAATACCTCATCCGTGAAGGGCTTGATGCTATAGGGAAGGCGGCACTGCTGGCTGACGCGGAGATCTCGTCCTTGGTGAAGCCACCCGATGGTGTATGGATGTGGGTGAGCTGTGTCGGCAAGCCCAACCACTTCACGGCGTCTGCTGAAATGAGGTTCTTTTGGCTCCCATTGTCGACAATGAACTGTACAGGGGAGCCCTTTACCCACATCTGGGAGTGGAAGAGACGTTCCTCCTCCTCTGGATCTTCCGGTTCCTCCTTCCGGACCTTTGTAGTGGCAACAGTGGCGTTGGGCTCCGCATCAATAATCTGTTTCCCTTTTTCATTCCCCTTTTCAGGTTCTGATTCGGAGTCAGAGCATGCATCTGACTCAGAAGCCCTCATCTCGGCCACTAGCGACTGCTTGGCCCGACACTCACTTGTGTTGTGAGTGGAGCTCATATGGAACTCACACCACTTTCCCGTGTCCTTCTTTGGCTTTACGGTGTTGTTCTTTTCTTGTGGCTTTGACGGGTTGTCTTTAGCCGCCATGCCTTGGCTCTGTCCTTTGTTCTGCGGTTTGGAAGCACCTTTTCCTTTCTTTTGATTCGCAGATCCAAAGTCTCGCTTCTTCTGTTTGAATTTATGCTCAATCTTGGCAGCATACCGGTATGCCGTACCAAGCGAGGAGATGTCGAGGAACTCCATTTCCTCCTGAATGTATCTGTGCAGACAACCGCGATACTTTAGCACCAAATGTTTCTCTGAATCTTTGATACCCAACTTTGTGCGCAGGGTATGGAACAGATTCGTCAGCTCGTGCACATCTTGATCCCTTTGTTGTCGCAGCGTGGTCCATTGTATGTACTTGTCTTCATAGCTCCCCACAGGATAGTACTGTTCCTTGACGGCGTCTCGGAAAGAATTCCAAGTTGGTACGGCCGAGAACAGAGAGGGTTCTGTCTGGTCCTTGTTCTCACAGTAGGTTTCCCACCAGTCCTTAACATGGGGGGTAGTTTTGAGGAGTGCAAAAATAATCTTCTCCCGGTCTGAAAAGTCATGAACAGAGAAATATCCTTCTAATAGATTCAACCATCTATCTACGGCATCTGCGTCTATTTGACCCTCAAATATGGGAATTTCAAAATTTACTTGTACCTTAAAGGGAGTCGCAACTCCAGAGTGGCTACTGGATGCAGATGCGCTGCCGGTGGGCAGCCGTTGAAGGATCTGAGCAAAACTATCCATCATCGCGTTCCTTTGTTTTTCGAGGGCCTCCTCGAGCAATATTTTGATAGGATCTCCTGCTCCCTCATCTTTCTTTTCGTCCCCCATGGGCGTCCGTCGAGGTTTGCGAGGCTGATCTTGCAAAGGTTCCACCGGATCAAGCCCTAGCTCCTTATACCCCGACCTCGTTGGGGACATGCAAAGAAGGATCGAGAAAAAGCAGACCGCTCTGATACCACTGATCCGGATTTATGCAGGAACGCAACAGAATAAACACATAACCATAAATACAGAGATGCAGCGGAAATAACCCTTCATTTCATTAATATCAAAATAACAGAAAGATGCTTACAAACATAATGGAAATAAAATAGCTAGGGTGCTGGTAGCGAATCTCTGAGAAGAGATGTGGTGGCTACAGACCTCTGAACTGAGTTACAATGAGGCTCGAGGGCCTATTTATTATTGAGAAACAATGGAGAGCCCTCAACATCCCAAAAAACTAACCCTAGGAGATGAAGCGCCAAAACTATGGGCCCCGTTTGGGTAAATTGGTGTTTCAACTTCCCAGGGACGTAACTTTGGCATACTATCTCCGTTTGACGCACATGATACATCATTAGAAAGCTCTATCAGAGGACTACAACTTTTGTGACGATTTTGATGATCAAAATCGCAGCACATTTTCATACCAAAAAACGTCGTTTAGGGCCTCAAAACGGCTCCGGAAGTTCAGGACCCGAAAAACTGCTAAAAATAGTAAGTTATGCCAAAACTGAAAAACTGAAAGAGACAATGGTGGGGGCCCAAGTGGAATAGGCGGGTGGCCACCAATATCCACCTGGATCAACTAGAGAGTGGGTCACTGCTTCTCTTATGGGACCAACGCAGTGCACCTCTTGTCTACATCAAAAAATAAATCAACAAGTGGATGTCCAGCCACTTGTTTGCTACCATAAACAACTCATGAGATGGAATCATGAAAGTACGTATAGGTGCCAATGGTGCACACCAAGAAGTATGTGGCTTCCCCCATAACCATCACAAAATTAGCCAAAACCAAGGCTATTGGTAGCTGTAAGTGCATCATAAAAAATGAAAGAAGGAATGATCCTCCTTGATCAATATGCTGCTCATATAAAATAAAGAGGTACACAATGGGAAATTATACCTTCTCTACCATGTACTTGAGACCTTGAGCTGAAATGGCTCATCATGAATGCTATCCCTCTTCTCCAATGAGTAAGGGGAATGGTTGTGCCAACCTCTCTAAAATCAACCGGGCTATGCATCTGTCCATATGCTGATGTATATCATAATGAATGCCCTCCATATGAACTCCTCTAGCCAATCAAAGTATGCATCGAAGTGCATAGCTAGGAAGCCCTCCTATGTTGCATGCAAATAATTTCTCCATGAGACTAGAAAATCTAGCCAAGAAGAGTCTGCCATGATGATAGATGCTCATATCATCCACTAAGTCTCCTCCATCACCATCAAGGACATCCAAGAATCATGCATGAACCAAGATCCTGGGACCTCTCAACCAAAATCTGAGTCCTCCAACATGGATCAATCCTCCATATAGACAACGCTGGTATTCTGCAATAGGGTCTCCATCACGCTGCTGCCTGCTACCTTGACATCCCCTCATATCAAAGTCATCCTCCAATGTTGCTGCCATGCCATCTTGCAGCTGCTCATGCTCAAATAGAAATAAGGATCTCTGAAAATAAGCCTCCCATGAGAGACTATCACTTCCAAAGAATCTCCCGATCCTGGGCAATGTAAGCATGAGTGGCCTCCATCTACTCCAATGCATGAAAGAGTTCTTCCCCAAGGAAGTAATCTCTCTCCCACTAAATCCATGGAGAAGTCATCCCGCATCATGAAGATGCTACCCTCCATCCATGCAACAAACTCTATCAGCACAGTAAAGCTGATGAAGAGGGGTGATACTGAAAATGAGAGAGTGTATCTCTCCTCCTTGAATTTACCCCAAACCCTCTGCACTGTGTTGGATCCCTCTAGTGCCTCCACCTCTCTAGAATCCAATAGTGGTGAACCAAAATCATGATGCCTCTCATCATCTCTATATCAAGTGGTCTCCAAGTGGGAAGCCTCCAAAAGTGAGACATCAAGATCTGAAATAGACTGCATGTATGAGTGGACTAATTTTTCCCTCTCTCCTTTGTGTAGTGCAGTCTCTTTCCTTGAGCAGAAACTTTCTGAAATAGATAAGGGAGAATGCTCTTCATCCCTCCAAGCTAATCCTTCTGCTCTTCTTCCTCCATCTCACAATCACCAAAAAATGCTACACATGGCTCCGGAATTGGGTCTTTGTACCCACATGCAAAAATATTTGGAACTCCTTGCAAAGACACAAGGGCTCCTCTGAAGCAATAGCTCCCTTTTCACCTCCATGTGGTGATGGGCCTCCTCATAATATGACAACGTTTTTGGTTCTCTCCAATGTATGCAAAGTGTTTGTGTTTATGACACAATGAGTTTCACCAAGTTTTCTCCATCAAACCCTTAATGAATGCATCACAATTTCTTGCATTTGCATGTTAATGAAAAAATGAAACCCTCAAACCAACAATCATGAGCCATACCTTGAGTTGCAGTGTTGCTCCTCCCATGGCCTCTTTTCTTCCTCGATAAATTTGCAAAGAAAGTGAACAAAGTACTGTGCTATGGATCTGCATGTGTGACTGAATGCTCACACCCTTCCTGAAGTAGCTAGGATTTGTCCCATCAACAAACCCTTCTCATAAAATTTCTCTAAATTTCCCTTTCATCAAGATCTTCAATAATCTCCTGGAAAAGAAGAAGGGAAACCTTCTCTTCCTTCATTCTTTCCTTGTTTCCTCTGTCAATCTCCTCTCCTTGGAGAGAAGCTCCTCTTGCTGATGGCAATAGATCTTGGGCACAGGTTGAGCCAAGATCATGCTCTGATACCATTGTAATATTCCAAATCTGGAAATTTCTGCTCCATCGGGAATATCTTAAGATATTCCATTTTTCCTTCAATAGAAAGACCACAAGTCCATTCCAGAGATTTACTGTTGGGGAATTTACAGGATGTGACTCCTTCCAAAGAAGGGAGAAATCTTGAGGCTAGCTGGCCCTTCACAGACTCTGTCTATGGATATGCAATATTTCCACTTCGGGAATTTCTGCTACAGGGTCCTTAAGGATGCTGTATAAGGAAGATACTGCATAAATAAGGTAGAAAAATTTTGGGATTCCATAGAATAGATCCAATAAAACTCCCCTGCAGAATATGAAATCAAAGAAATGCATCTAGAGGGGTTATTCAGATCTCCCCAAGCTAGATCTCTAAAACAATGCCCAATGAGAGAGCTTACAGCAATATGCAAAACATCAATATACAAATCTGCAAATATGAATATATCATGAGACGGTAAATACTACAACCATCATATTATTATTATATTATTAATATTATACAGAAATATCATGAGGAACAAAGCCCTCAAGCATTAGAACCAATCTCCAATGAATAGACAATGTAATGTTGGAGTAGCTGCAGCTACACATAAATGCCGGAAAACCATAACTACACAATATCTATGAGAGATGCAACTACTAAATACACAATAAATGATGATATATCTGAAGGAATAAAAATAAATGCCCATACATGAGAAATTGGGCTGAACATAGGATTTCTAGCCAATCTCAGGGAGATTGCTAGAAATGTCGGACAAAATACAATAGTGACAACTGAATTGTCACTGCAGCTGGAACTAATGAACATGAGGCTGTGGCTGATCTGAAATAATGATTCCCTCCTCTTATTGAGGTCCTCAAGGGAAAATGGGATGATCCCCTTTCACTCAAATCACTCCTCCTGATGAGCACAAGAACCCCTCACAACACTGTCCTCATGGAATAATGCAATTTCTCCAAGTGACTGCGTAGTGGGAGTTGGTGATTGAGTGGCCAGATGCCATAGATCTGAAATATGCTCCCAGATCCTTCTCTGCAGCTCCTCCAATGAAGAAATCCATCCTCCACTGAAAAGGCAAGTAAGGAAGAACTCTATGAGTTCCTTTGCTACTACCCCAGTAACACAACACCAAACTGCTACAGGAAAACGCTGCAACTGAAGGAGTAAGCTTGGAAAAATGCCGGAATGAGGAAATGCAGCCCAAATCCTCTCCTCCCATGAGGAAGAGGTGGGGGATCCCCACCAGGAACACCCCCAGTGCTCAAGAGCACTGCAATCCTGCTAAACAACCTGGATATGCAAGTCCTTGGCCTCACCATGAAATTTCTGATCAAATAATGATCCAAATGAGTTGCTCCTTCATTCTTATAAAGAAAATGAACTCACTTTCACCATAGGCCCCACAATTAGGGTTTTCATTCACTTTTGAATGCTTGCCCTCGAAAAGCTGCTTTATCTTCTCAAGCAAGCTAACCCTCTAAAGCAGCATTGTTGACTTGGTCAAAATAGCCAACTCAAGGTGATCCTCATCATGTTCACACCATAGGGTGTTTATTTCAGCTGCTTTATTATTTCTCCTTTCACAAAAGGAGTGTTATTATTCATCAGAAGGGGTTAAGGGGGCTCCTTACCCATATTTTATTTAACACAATAAAATTATGCCACTATAATGTCCATTTTAGCTTGAGGCTAAAATTGGGACATTACATTCTTCACACGAAAAATAATCCACGAAGATGTGACAACGATAATATAAATTACAACATATTCTCAATATGATAAGCACTAAAATAACCAAAATGGTTCAACTACTTTAGCACAGGTGAAAGAAAACATGAATTACAAACATTCACAGAATAATATTACAAATATCCATAATCCATGCATGAAGAACATGTTGGACCATAGGGCTTTTGATATTAAGTAAAAGTTCCAGGACACATGTATACAATGAACACCACTAGCTCTAGTAGTGGAGCATTGGATCCACTCCTTTCTCCTCAAATGAGCTAGATTATATCTCTAATGCGTTGCAGAGGGGCCAAGATGAAAAATTGCCTTGATCATACAATGAGGGAGTATATATATAACCAAGGGTGACTCTTTGACTACCCTCATGATTGTTTGAATTCCTATGAATTTTCAAATTACATGACTCTTTACATTCCATGTCGTCCTTTCGAATTTCACTTTACAATACATTTTTAATAGAATATACATGATCCAAAATAGTGATGTGACACATGACCACTCATGACATGACATGACATGACACTGATGACATGCAATACTTGATGATGTGGCAATTCCAAGCCACTGCTGCTGCTGAGAGTTGAATGCATTTGTGAATAAGCTTTCCTTTTCACCTCTGCATGCCTTGTTGATAAGGAGTCTTCAATGATCTCATGTCTTGGATAGTGGCCACAAACTGGTGTCCCTTCACTTTCTCTTGATTGATCAGCTTGTAAATTTATCTACAATAGTGTATTTGAGCATGCTGTTAGGGTCCTATAATTTATAGGATCTCAAGGTGATTGAATATTTATCTCATTTATTTGATATTGTAAATAATTTTTCAATTTGAAAATTCTTTCCAAAAAAAAACATATAAAAGAAAATGAAAAGAGGGTATTTTAAAAATGAATAAAAAGACAAAAGAAAAAGAAAGAAAAATTGTGAAAAAGAATAAAAATGAGATGAGAACCCCAAAAAAGAAAACCAAAAAGAAATAATACTGAAAGTGCTGCAAATCTAAATGCCATTATTGATAGATAGTTTGTTTCCATCAAATAAAGTAAGGTTGTGTTCAGCTTGTTTAAAATTCCACAAGCATTATTCATTTGTTTAATCATACAACTTAATCATGGTTAAACAAATTTAAGTTTATGCTAATTATAATAGAGAATAAATATTAGCCACACTATTTAATCTTGGCTAATGTTAGTTAACAGAAAATGACATTGATTCAATAGTTTAAGATGAATAAATGGAGAAATAAGGCATAGGATAGATTAGGATTGTAGTTTTCATAAGAAGTAAAATAGGGGTTTTCCACTCTAAATGCACCCCTTGGGAAGAAATAACAAAAATTTTAGCTTAGAAAAATAATGGATTTAAAAAGGAAGAAGGAAATGATTTTGTTTAAAAAATAATCATCTTTGCATTTTACCATAGGTTTCAAAATAAATATATAAACAAATGCAAACAGATAATGTTATGTTTCATATATATTCTTATCCAAATTTTTCAATCAAAATCAAAATTCATTACATGACAAACTATTTTTTCATGTCGTGATTAAATTCCACCCACCTTTTACCTGCACGATCATCCGACATAATAAATAAATGGCACAGGTTCGGGTTTGCCCCCCCGTCTATCCTATCTTTACCATCGGGGTAGGGGGGTGGAGAGGTCCAAAAATATGGAATTCCCTCGCTGGGTCCCACGCTATGTGGCGCCTTCTCGCATTTCGCACCCCCTGCCTAATACCACTAACTGCCCTCGAATCCCTCTGAAAACCATTTCCCCCTCATCTCGTTCCCATTATCCCTACCTCGCTCCTTCCGCCATTAACTCCCTTCCACGTATTCCTAAATGTTACCTAATCAATTCCCTTCCCGAGAGTTTACCGTTTGCACATTAAATTCTCTCGGGTAACCATTTGAATATGACAGACCTGCACCTACCTGCAACAGAAAACCCGCCAATTCATTTTAAACCCTAAACCCATCCCCATTTCACCTTTTTGCTGCATATTATCTGCAAATTAAATTTAATTTTCATGTTTTCCCAGTGTGCAATCAGCTTCTCCAGCTAATCAAACTTGTCATCAAGCATCAACGTCCCGTTTCCCTGTCCTAATCAGCTACAAACCTACAAAAAATCCATGTAAACCATTCATTTTCTTCATCCCCGATTCTGTTAAATTCCTTCATTTATAAAGATGCCTCCTAAGAAGAATAAAGAGGAGGAATATGCAAAACCCTTGGTTCATCCCCCAGTTTCTCTAAACCACGTCCCCTTAGCTGTTAGGGACTACAAAATCTTCGAGACACAGTGTGAATTAAAACTCTTCGAACTCTACTGTTGGCTCAAAAAACGAATTTGTAGATAAAACAGATGAAATTGGAGTCTGGGAGTCCAATCTCCCTCACTATATTTTTCCTCAAACATTCCATTCTCTAGAATTCACTAGAATATGCCAAGCCTATTATGTCCCTAATCAAAGAGAAATTATAAGCCCTAATGGTGAAATTATCTTAACCATTACTGCCAAATCCATAGATCAGATGATGTAGGCCCCCTTCGTGGAAAATAGTACACCATTCTCATTAGAAGATTTGAAAGAACTATACCAGAAGCTTCATTTTTCCAAGAGAGCTATGATTTTCAAAATTTTCCTACTAGAAAACACCAAATTACCAAGACAAAATCCACCATATCCTTCCTCAATCTTCCCTGATCAGGTTAAACAAATTATATCTATAATATCATATATTATGGGTTAGTACTCTGATCAGTGGGTAGATGAACCCATATTAGGTTTCCTTTCCATATTTTCCACAGATAATAAGCCTTCTATTATATTTAATTTTAGTCAATTTCTGGCTGATAGCATTCATGAACAATTTCTGAAGTTTCAAACTAAGGAAGTGTTCAAATACACTTTACTTTTGGTCTACATGTTTCTATATTATCGAGAAACATGTTTAAATTTTCCATGTAGAAATTAGATGAAGAGGGAAAACAACAATTAGTCATATTCTAGACTTCTCTAGTGATGAAGGAGCAGGAAGAATTTACCTACAAGTAGTATATTGAACAAATTTTCCACCAAAGCATGAGTGTAATAAACAGTTCAATAAAGCCAAAGATTATTGAATAAATTGAAAGAATATTACATCTAAGAGAGTAAGAAAATATTGGAGACTGGCACTTGTACCAGAACTACACCAAGATAAGAGTGTATGGGTGTGAGTTGGCACCATAAAAAATACCAAAATACCCCCCAATGAGGATTTTTTCACTTGAATACATCATACAAATGATAAATTCAGATGAGATACACTTTGTGTCAGCCAAAAATAAATCAAAGTTTAGGATCAAGATACAGATTAGTTCCTTTATATGTAACAACATATCAATAAGAGGAGAATCAGATAAGCTTCTCATGGAGATGAAGTTTAGCCTAATTTTTACATGGTCTTATGACCCTCTAGGTATAATTTCCATATTGATATTAGAAAATAAAACTACTCCATACACTCATACTCAGAGGCCTAAAATTGAGAGATATGTCAACTAACTAACTTGGGCAGAGAATATGTTACAGGAAGCTGAGGAGAAGCTTATTTCTACATCCACTTCACAAACTCCTATTCCTTATGAGAAAACAGACAAAAGACAAAGAGAAGAAGAGTTACCTTCAGTGATAGATAGTACAGGGAAGGAATTCAAAATTATGTACAGGAAGATGACAAAATTAAATCCAAAAGTAGAAGGAGAGAAAAATTCAGAACAAGAAGTGGCCATGATAGTCAAGGAAACACCATCTTCCTCTAAGGAAAGTGACAAGTTTTTTGCATCTTCCATAGTGTCATCAATATCCTAGGAGTAGAAATATATTGTCCAGACTAAAAAATTCGTTCAAGAGGAGAAGGAGAAGACCATTTTTGACAGATTTAGAGAAATAAAACTTAAGAATGAGATTCTTAAAAACAACACCTGTACTCAGTTTGGAAGCAGACTTCTAGCTCACAATGCAGACTAATTTCAGTTTTTGATTCAGAGAAAGGGAAGATGCAGATGGCCTTCCTTGAGGCTCAAATTCCACAGCCTAAATCAACATCAGACTATAAGAAGAAAACATTCAAGTTTTACACAAAATATATACATCCCATTGACGAAATGGAGATGCATAAACAAATAGGTGAAATGATTTTCTCCACTCTAACCAATACTACTATGAATGTTTCCAAATTGCAGGTTTCACTTTCTAATACTCAGTCACAATTGAAGATGGAGAAAATTTCTTCTCTTGCAAAAGACACCAGGATTAAATCCTTATAGGATTTAGTAGTAAAGATGGGCTATGATCCTGAGAACATGAAAGCTGAAGAGGAATTGATCAAGAAAAATAATGTTGTCATTGCAGCATTGAAGAAGCAACTCAAATTGAAAGCCAGTAAAGATACTATCATAAAGGATATTGAAGAATTAGAGACTCAGAAAAGTGACATGATGAAGCTCATCATGGAACAGAATGCTCAGATAAGACATATGGAAACTAAGCTGGAGAAAATGATCAAAGAAAAGGATCAGAGTGTAAAACTATACATGGTTCCTATAGATGATGTGCCTATTACAAAAATTCCCACAATAGCTGCTGCAACCTCATCTGCACCTACTACATAGTCTACTAAGGGTGCTGACCAATTGAAAAAAGTTGTGGAGAATTTGTCAATTGAAACAGAAGAAATTAAAAAGTTGCAAGGTCAAATCAATGCACTACAGGACGAGAAGACTAGGAGTGATGCTTCACACCATACTGAAGCTCAGAAATCTAAGAGGCTGATTGAGAGGTTACATAAATCTGAAAGGGAATCAAATATTAGACAGACCTTGGCCCAAGCCAAGGAAATGATTTGGACTGATATTATGAATTCTATGGCTAAAATTTGGCCATGTATTCAGATTATTTTTTAGCAAAAGGATTTAATAATGAAAGCAACATAGGCCATTACAGAGAGAAAAGAACATTTGGGTGATATGCCTGCAAAAGCTAGAAATATCACAAAGTTCATAGATTTAAAGAATAGTTATGAGTTGGATGATTTAGGAATTGATGATAGGACAAAAACAATTCTAGAGGTAAAGAAGATTATGACCAAAAATAATCTTATTGCTTAGTTGGAGGAGAAGTGTTAGAGTTTGTAAATAGAATTAAATAGATTATTCACCAGGATAGAAGCTCTAAATCAGAATGGGTTACCTAGATTATTTGTAATTAATGACAAATTAATTACTCATGAAGATTATATTAGAAAAATGAAGGAGGTAGCTAGAGACAGTTCAAAGTTTGAAAACATCAAAGGTACCATGATAGGAAGGGAATTCTTAGAAGCCATGGGGAATGATTTATTTATCCAACATGAAGTAAATCATATTTTTGTGGTAACTCCAAAATTTACAAAGTATAATAAGGTTGATGAAATTTATAGGGAGGTAACTAAGTTAACCATTCCAGATGAAGACAGATGGGACAAACTCTGTGAATTACTAGACTGATTAGTAATTCACATGCAATAAGAAGATATGACATCGCATTAGATAGCACATCAGCTAGCACAACACAGAAAAATTCCAATTCATCAACAGACTCCTCCAAAGTAGAGCCACCTCTCCACGTAGTTTTCCACCTTGCCTATTACTCTATATGGATCAATTGTCTTGTTTATAATTGTGCTAATTATACACCATCTATTGAGACAATGATTTTTTAATGATTTTGTAAATTATTGTATAAATACTTCACATTGTTAGCCACCTATAAAATTTGTTATACCAAAAGGTGGCTAAGACTATTTGGAGCCTTCAAGGAACAAATTTTATTGCTAAAAAGTGTTGGATCTTGAAGACTCTTGAAGGCCTCATGCCTCTGTCCCAATATTCACTACTGTGCCTATTCTACATTCAGAAATCCTGCTCATTCCAAAGAAGGAAGACTGCTGCAAGCACATTTAATTCCTTCCCCGTTCCCGTCTAAGTCACTTTGATCAATCTTGGCCGTTGGATGATGCCATCCAATGGCCATGCTCTCTCCACGTGCCTTTTGAATCAGTTAACCTATACATGCAGGATTTTCTAATATTTTTCATATTTTGTAGGGTTCAAAAGATTTTTCGCTAGGTCCGAAGAAAATTTGAAGGTAGAGGGTGACGATCCTCCCACTTCCAATTTATCAAAGGAAATAATTTGCAGGGTTTAAAATTCACGTTTCATCTGTGTTTCATGAAGCATTGATGCCTTGTCACCCCTGCGCAACCCTGCACACCAGCAAAACATAGTAAATCAAGCACAGTCAAAGAGTATCAGTGCAGAAAACCAGAAATATGCCAGAACAAAAGATTGAAGACAAATTTTGTAGGGATTACATCTAAGATGGTTTATCAAAAGCCTAATCCCCAATTAAAACATAGTTTGAAGAAAATATTAAGTGTTTTATTAACAGGAAAGCCTCCACCACCACATCTGAGGAAAATTAATTCCTCCCAGCTACCAAAATTCCACCTGTGCCTCAAAGTATTCAATTAGAGGCCGAATTTATTGATCAGGACCAAAAACTTGCCTCACAACATAGCCAAAGGATAAATTCTACAGACAAACTAATGAAAAAATATCAGCAGAGTAAATTCGACATCACACAGACCCTCAAAGATCAAAAAGAGATCCCACCGAGCTTAAATCTTTATGTAAATCATTTTATACAGAAGACACCTATGTAAGCTTCTTCATTGAGCCCCCAAAGTACGAGAAGCCATTTAAGTCTGTATTAATTATATTTGGAGATATTTTATCAGATCTCACCTCCTCATTCTTCTATAAATACTACTGCAGAAGATGAGTGAGGGGTTGGTTGATGTAGTTGTTGATCATTGTAATGTAATTTAGCTTGAGACTTCTACTTGTAAATAGTGTTCACTGGCTCTTGGAGCTTTTCTTGTGATAGATAAGTTAGGCTAAGATGAGTAGATGATTGCTAAACTAAAGCATTGGACTTAAAGATGTAACTATTTTGGAGCATCAATACAAGCTGATTTATGGGATCCTGGTCTATGTTGATGGTGATGTTTTTCTCATTGTAACTTTTTTTTTTTTTTTTTTTCATTGTTTTCATTTTCTCTTATAAAGAACAACATACATAGAGTTAGGACCTAGTATATATCAGTACCCTTCTCTGACTGAAAATATTTATCTAAATGTTTTCCTCCAATCTGTGTTATTTAGGAATGATTTAATTTAGTTTGAGCATAGGAATGATGGCGTTCCCTCGTCTTATTGTCTTAACTAAATTTTATTCTTAAATTTTATTTTTAGTATATGTTAAGTAAAGATGAATTGAGGAAGATATAGTGAGCCTTGGTCCTAGTTTTATCCCAAAGACTGTCTAAAAGTTTCCCTTTGAATGTGTTAAAAGCTGGCTAGTTTAGAAGTACTTACCAGATCTTAGGCCATTCTGTGTTATCCTTGTGATTGTCTTGAAAGTGACCAAGTAAAGCAGAACTAGGAGAGGATTTGTGGTGAGCCCGGCCTGCTAGTTTCTACTCCAACAGTTGCCTTCAATTTTTCCCTTTGTTTTTATATGTTTTCTTTTGAAAGTGTATCAAAGGCTGGCTAGTTTAGAAGTACTTACTAGATCCTAGTTTTCTTTCATGTTTTTCTTAAGTGTGTGTCAAAGGATGGCTAGTTTAAAATTACTTACCAAATCCTGGGCTTCTCTTTGTTCTTCATCTGTCTAATTCCCTTTCTTTTGTCTCATTCCATTCCATAAATCAAACTTCAAAGAGATCCTTAGACATGGATGACTTGCCCCATGGACCACTCTTGCCTCTTGTTGCTTCAATTAAACCCTATTGTGACTCCATAGCCCAATGGACTAAAACCTGCAGTTATCTATCTTCCTGGCCAAAGCTTATTCTATTCGCTTGCAGCTTCTCACCTTTGAAACTCTTTGCATTTAGAGCTCTCCACCTCAGACAGTAATTATGCTTAACCATCCAAAAAACAAACAAAAACCTTGGCCTTCATAAATATCCTAATATCATTACCAAAAACTTCAAAAACAAATCCATCTTTGCACTTATTGGAGAGATCCCTCTCCGGATTCAGGAGGGCTAGATCCTAGAATCCCAAAGTGGTTGAAACAATGTTTCTCCCTGCGATCGAACTTTGCCAATCTTGCTGATTACAGGGAACTAACATTTCTGGCGACTCCACTGGGGACATAACCCATAATCATTTTCATTTGAGGGTAACCATAGGGTTCAAAGAACATTTTCTATATTAACCAGGTGAGCCACCAACAACTAACATTTCTGGCGACTCCGCTGGGGAAACTTCCCTCAAAAGATTTATAAACATTGTGATTAAAAAGCAGCCTTTTCAAGCACTACCAAGAAATGGTAATCATGATGAAACTTGTTTGAATCGGTGACAATCTAGGTAAACCCTAGGATTCTCATAAGACTTTATCTAACCTTGAAAGATCAGCTGGCTTAGCCATAAGAATAGACTGTCTTTGTCTCATAACTGTAGCTAAGTTTTGAAACAAAGTTAGGACATTCTTCAAAACCACACAACTGAAAAATAACTCAGAAAAAACACCAAAAACATGTCATATTGGAAATCCAATAAACATGGTGGTGGACCATAAAACCTTTTACCTCTGAAAAGAGCTAAAAACTTCCACTTGGTGACTCCACAATCTTGAACAGACCTTAAGAATCCACTGGGAAGAACCCTTATCATTGTAATATCGTTCAAACTCAGTTAAAGGACTGTAGGATTAAAATTTGTGTAAAAAGATTAGTTAACCTCTCAAAGATTGTTATACCTAGTTGAACTTTTCTTGTTTATTTGGGTCTGAAAAACACGCCATAGTGGCTCCCAGAAAGATTCATACTAGAGCCTATCCTGACCCTGATCCACCTGAAGTAGTTGATAACCCAGAAAGTATTCTTAGGAACTCTCCTAGGATTAAATCATCAACTATTGTCAGGTCACCCTTGAGAGCTAATTCAGTCCCTGTAAATCTTTCAGCTCTACAAAAATCACAAGTGGACTTAGTAAACCCCTTTAGAACTAAGTCTCTTGGTGATTTAGATCAGTTAGATTCTGAGTCTTCACTTTCTTCTCCTGAAACAAGTGAACACCTTGGTAGCAAAGAAACAACACCTCCTGATTTACATTTCCTTCATAACCTAGGTGTCTCTCATCCAAGATCAGCTCATCAATCTACTCCTGGTCCATCTACTTTTGTTCACCCTACATCCACTGTTCAAACCACTCCTCTTCAGCCCACTTTCCCTTTTGTTAATCCACCTCTTGTAAATCCACCCCCACCACATGTCATGGCAACATGGTATGCTCCCTTAGTCCTTCCTGTACCATTAGCCAATCTTCCATAGGACTATCAGTCCAAAATTCCATTATATGATGCTAGCAATGCTACAACTGCATCACAACATGTGCATAGGATGAATGACTATTTCGATAGAAATGAAATTGATGATGATTCTGTCAAGCTTAGATTGTTTGCTCAAAGTCTGGGGGGAGAAGTAAGAAAATGGTTTAAGGGCTTAACCCCCCATATTATTAATGATCTCCAAACCTTCCATCAAACATTCTTAAACAAATGGGAAGTAAAGAAGAATCCTCTCCATGTCCTTTCTGATTACAAGAACCTCCATAGAAACACTGGGGAAAGTGTACAAGCTTATTGCACCAGATTTAACAGTGTATACAATGCACTTTCCCCAGATCTAAAACCTCCACAAGGCTCAGCTTTAAACAAGTTTCCTGAAGGGTTTGACCCTGAGATGGCCTATCAGCCGAGGGAAAGAAATCCTGCAACTCTTGAAGAGATTCAAAAAGGTGCTCTCTCTGTGGAAGTCAACTTGATGGAGAAGAGAGCAAGAATGAAAAATGAAAAGAGAGTGTCATTTAGAGAAGAGTCTATACCTTCTACTTCCAACTCAAATATGGAAAGAATGATGAGGGAGATGATGAAGAAAATGAGCATTCCTGAGAGAGCACAAGCAAGTCAAAACCAAACTGCTCCTCAAAACAGAAACTAGAACCAGACTCAGAATTTTAGAAATAACCAACCTCCAAACAAACCTAGGGAAGATGATAAACAGATCACTCCCCCCTTTCATCAAAACTATATAAGTGAGGTTGAGGAAACAAAAGAGATAATAGAGGGAGATGATATCAACATGTCGAGTGTAGATGATGATGACTTTGAAGTTCATTATGATAGAAAACAAGGTCTATACACACCTTATGATGACAGAAGAGATGACGATGAAAGTTATTATCGAGACATGGAAAATGTCATCATAGAGTCTCAAAGAGAATATGAGCTTAGAAGCAAAACTAGTCAACAAACCCCCAACACCAAAAACTCTGACAAATCTTCACAAAACAGCACTGCAACCAAGCCTAAAGTTGTCAAACAGAATGAAAAAACAGTGACTGTAAATTCTGATAAGGGTAAAGAGGAAGGCACTCGAAACAATGAAAAACAGAGTTCAGACATTAGTAGTACTAAAAATTCAGCTAGGACTCCTATGAAAATAATTTGGTCAAGTATAAATAAAACAAATCAGAAAGCTAATGTTGCTGATAGACTAGCAGCTAATAAGGCTAAGACAAGTTCTTCAAAGAACCAAATCCCTTTCAGCCTAGAGCAGGAAATTTCAAAGATTAAAATATTTGTTCCCCTCACAGAGTTAGTTGCCCAGAATGTCTATAGGACCCAAATTTTGAAGGCTTTAAAAATAGAAGAAAATGAGGATTCAGTCGATCTTAACGATGACCAACCAGAGCTTATTTTTGGTCCAAAGATTGAAGGTATGTACCAAGAGGGACTTGTTCCTCCCTTTTCTGTAAGTTTAAACATTCACGACCAAAATTTTACATAACACTATGCATGACTCAGGAGCTTCTCATAATTTAATGCCAAAAGCTGTAATGGAAAGCCTGGGTCTAGAAATCACCAGACCTTACAAAGATATTTACTCCTTTGACTCAAGCAGAGTAAAATGTTTAGGATTAATCAAAGACCTCCATGTTAACTTAGCCCAAATACCAGCCAAATTTTTAGTCATGGATATTGTTGTGGCTGATGTGCCCCCAAAATATGGAATGCTATTATCAAGATCTTGGGGGGCTAAGCTACAAGGGACTATGCAAATGGACATGACCTATGCGACTATCCCCATTTTCAATCAGAATAGGAGACTTTACAGGGAGTTCCATATGAAATACACAGTTACAAGTCAAGACCGACCACAAAATTCTCCTCTGTATTCTGTAAATACAGGCCTTGATTCTTTTATTATGTTAAATGATGAAACACTTAGTGAACAAGTCACTTTAACAAGATTAATGGCCGATAGGGAGGAAGAGGAACACAATGCAGAAGTGTCAAAACAATTTGCTGCATTTGAAGACATTAGCAAACCAAACAAAGATCTTGAGCTACAAGTTAGGTGTCCATTTCTTTTAAACATTCACAATCAAGAAAAAAACCCTCAAATAAAAGAAAAACTTGGGGAATCAAAACAAATACAACTAAGTGCTGAGATTCCACAACAACCCTTGAGAACGTTAGTTGAAGAGGACAATAACCAGGATGAAATCGAAAATAGTCCTCTGTGGAGTATGTATTTTGATGGGTCATGCACTAAGAACAATGCCGGTGCAGGTGTATGGATTACCAACACTGAAAACAACCACACAGAAAGAATTTCCTACAAATTAAACTTTTAGTGTTCCAATAACATAACAGTATATGAATCCCTTCTCTTAGGCTTACATCTATGAAAAAGTTAGGAGCCACAAGAATTAATGTCTATGGGGATTTAGAGGTAGTCATTAGGCAAGTCAATGGAGAGTATAACACAAATCATCCCAGACTTATATCCTACCGAAACGATGTCATGTACCTTTTGAAAACATTCGAGGAGTCCAAATTGATTTTTGTCCCAAGAAAAAGAAATATTGCCGCCCACAATTTAGCCTTTGCAGCTAGAACATGTTTGACGCCATATGAAACCAAAGACTACTCAACTCAAATAAAATTCAGACCAGCTGTTCCTGATAATGAAAAGTATTGGCAGGTGTTTGACGAAGACAAACAAATAGAATACTTCATGCAATTCAGAAATGAATTCGAACTACACAGTTCAGACTCAGATTATGAAACAGAATACAGTGAAGAAAAATTTCTTAGGGAAGAAGAGTTGTCTCCTGAACTTGCCAATATAAATCTACCTTCTGGTAGACTTAAAAACGAAATAGAATTGAATGCAGAGTTAGAAACAAAGGAGTTAGAAACTCTGCACTCTAAAGATGAAAGCTTGCCAAGCGGTCTGGTGCCTTTAGAAGAGTTGTTTGATTTTAACGATGTGGCCAAGAAGCCAAAACTGGAACCTGTAGAGACTGAAGTGGAAGAGTGCAATATAGGCAGTGAACTTAAACCGAAAATGATTAAACTGTCTAGATCTTTACCAGCTCATATTAAACTCAAATACATAGATCTTTTTAAATAATTTTTTGATGTTTTTATGTGGAGTTACGAAGATCTGAAATCCTATGACACTGAAATAATACAGCACAAAATTCCCCTCAAAGAAAACCAAAAGCCATTAAAACAGAAACTGCACAGAATAAACCCTGTTCAGTTTCCTTTGGTTCAGAAGGAGATCATGAAAATGTATGAAGCTGGTATTATTGTCCCTATTAGATACTCTGAGTGGGTGTCTAATATGGTGTCTGTTAGGAAGAAAACTAGAGAGATCAGGCTTTGTATAGACTTTAGAGACTTAAAAAAAGCTTCATTGAAAGACAACTACCCTTTACCTAAGATGGATCATATTTTACAAAGGGTGGTAGGGTCTAGAAGAATTTATTTGCTTGATGGCTACTGAGGGTACAATCAGATCTTAGTTCACCCTGCTGATCAATTAAAGAAAACCTTCACTACACCATGGGGCACTTTCATGTATGTCAAAATTCCCTTTGGTCTAATGAATGTTGGAGCAACTTTTCAGAGAGCCATGGACATAGCATTCTCGGAAGAATTTGGCTACTTCATCATTATATACCTTAATGATGTCACTGTGTTTTCAAAAACATATGAAGAGCACTTAGCACACTTAAGAAAAGTTTTCGAGAAATGCAGAAAATTTGGAATATCTTTAAACCCTAAGAAGACACTATTTGGGCTCCAAGAAGGTAAACTTCTTGGCCACATTATTTCAGAAGAGGGTATTAAGATAGATCCAAAGAGGATTGAGGCCATATTGCAAATATCTCATCCTCAAAACATCAAGGAGTTGCAATATTTCATTGGAAAGATTAACTTTTTGAGAAGGTTCATCCCCAACCTAGCTGAGCTCCTTAGGAATATCACAAACATGTTAAAGAAGGAGCAAGGGGTAAAATGGACCTTGGAAGAAAAGAAATCCTTTGAGCAGGTGAAACAAGAATTAACCAAAACACCAGTTCTAATAAGTCCTGATTTTTCAAAATATTTTTATATTTTTTCATTCACATCAGAACATACCATAGTTGTTGTCCTTCTATAGAAAAATCCGCAAGGAAAAGAGTAGACTATTGCATTCCTTAGTAAGGCATTGAGGGATGCTCCTTTGAAGTATAACATTATGGAGAAGCAAGATTTTTCTTTGGTTAAAGTATTGAAAGACTTCAGGGTATACATTATTCACTCACACATTGTTGCCTTTGTCCCAAATTCAGTTTTGAAAGACATTCTAACACAGGACCTAGATGGTAAGAGAGGTAAGTGGATTGCTGCTATTCTTGAATATGATTTAGAGATAAAACCCACTAAACTCATCAAAGGCCAAGGTCTAGCTAGATTAATGGCTGAATCCAATTTTGAAGTTCTTGATATTAATATGATTAATGCTTTAGATGACCAAGAAGAATTCTCAACACCCATTGTTGAAGACTATATTATGAATTCCTCTTGGTATGCTGATATTGTTTATGTTTTGCTTAATTTGAATACACCTCCTAGTTTGAAAAAAGCAAAGGCATGGTTCCTAAAGTTAAAAGTTGTAAACTATTGCATTGTAGATGGATGTCTTTATTGGAAGAATGCAAGTGGTGTATTGCTTAAATCTTTGCCTGAGTTTGATGCAGAGAAAGTTAAATACTAGTTCCATGAAGGAGAGTGTGGAGGTCATTTGTACTGGAAGACAATAGCCAACAAAATTTTGAGGGCTGGTTTCTATTGGCCTACTCTTTTCCACGATGTGCACAAGATGATCATAGCCTATCATAAATGTCAAATTTTTGAAGGCAACAGAAAACTGCTATCCCTACCTCTGCATCCAATCACTGTTGAAGCTCCTTTTCAACAGTGGGGACTTGACTTCATAGGAGAAATCCATCCACCATCTTCTGCCCAGCATAGATGGATTCTCACTACCATAGACTATTTCACTAAGTGTATAGAAGCCATACCTTGTGGGCAGGCCAATGATTCTGTTATTATAAAATTTATGGAGACTAATATTCTCTCCAGATTTGGTTGTCCTACCAAGATTATCATTGTTAATGCAAAAGCATTTGGATCAAAGAAGATGGTTGAGTTCTGTCACAGATATCACATAACATTGGGGCATTCCATGGCCTATTACCCTCAAGGTAATGGACTTGTAGAATCCTTAAACAAAATTTTAGTGAACATAATCAAGAAACTGTTGGAGGGCAACAAAAATTCTTGGCACATAAAGCTGGTCCATGCACTTTGGGCTGACTGATTGAATTTGAAGAAATCTATTGGCATGTCACCTTTCCAGCTTGTGTATGGTACTGATGCAATTTTTCCAAACAACCTTGGTGTACCAGTGATGAAGTTGATTCAAGAGTTGCAAACTGAATAAAATGACATGATCAGAAGAATAAATCAGACCATTTATCTTTAGCAAACTAGAGAGGAGGTTTATAGCAAAGCATTGCAAAAATAGGACTGCATCAAAAAGATTTTTGACAGAAGAACAAAGGCCAACAATTTCAATATTGGGGACAAAATTTTGAAATGGGACTCAAGGAGGGAAGATAAGGGAAAGCATGGGAAGTTTGAAAACTTATGGCTTGGCCCTTACTCTATTCATTCAACTACTGGTAATAATGCATTTTTCTTGCAAGAGTTGAATGGAACATAATTGTTTGGAGGTCCTGTCAATGGAAGGATGCTGAAACATTACTTCTCTTGATCCATGTCATGTTCTGGAAACCTTTTTATATTTTTTCTCATTATAAATACTTCACCCACCATTGCATTCAAAGTTATATAAAATAAAAATTTAAAAAACAAAGAAAAGAAAGAAAAGAGGGCAGACTGTGAAAACAAGAAAGGTATAGCCCCATACCAAAAAAGAGAAACAAATATGAAAGTGTGCAAGCTCAAATGCCACTCCTGAAGAACACACTTCTAGTTAGTCAAACTATCTAATCTTGACTAATTAGCTTTAAATTTGTTGCTGATAGGATAGTAAATTCGATTTTCCAAACTGTTTAATCTTGGCTTATCAATAGATATTTTATGATAGAAATCAAAGGTTCAAAAATGCTCAAAATCTAAAACTAAGTTTCCAAAAGAGAATGACTCAAATATGTCTCAAATTCTGAGTCAGGTAAGATGTAAATCTAGTTCTAATCAACTCAAAATCTGAACCAGTTAGCAAAGGATAGACAGCTCAAAACAAAGGTCAAAGCAGGGCTACAGAAAAGTGGAAGGAAATGCTTTCAAATTTCAGATCTCAAGCCTTCCATTTTTATTTTTAAATTTTGTGCAAAATAATGTCTATGTGCAGTTTGTTCTTATTCCATAGACCAACATCAATTTAGAGTGTTCAATCCTGACTTGAATGCTTTCAAATTTCTGTTGTAGAATTTAGAGAATAAAGTCTGTTGGACAGTTTAATCCCAACACACAGTCGATTAGGTAGAGAATCATATGGGATCAACTGTTTAATTTGGGTCCATGGAGAAATAAGGAATAGAAATAGATTAGTTTTCCTGTTTTTAAAAGAATAAAACGTTGTAAAAGAGTTTGCCAATCCAAGTGCACTCTAATGAAGAAAAAATGCTAGATCAGTAGGATTGGGTAGGTAGAAAGCTTGTATTGATGAAGATCCATTGTTTTTGTGACTGCTAATATGTTTTCATAACAAAGAAGATCATCCTAGCAAAGGAAGTGCAGCCCAATCGATAAGGCAATTGATCAGCCTCCCAGAGAATGCAAGTCTGAAGTTCTTGATGCCTTCAAGAAGGAGCCATCCCCAAGTGGAGCCACTGTTAGCCACCTATAAAATTTTTTATACCAAAAGGTGGCTAAGACAGTTTGGAGCCTTCAAGGAACAAATTTTATTGCTAAAAAGTGTTGGCTCTTGAAGACTCTTGAAGGCCGCATGCCTCTATCCCAATCTTCACTACTATGCCTATTCTACATTCAGAAATCCTGCTCATTCCCAAGAAGGAAGACTGCTGCAAGCACATTTAATTCCTTCCCCGTTCCCGTCTGACTCATTCTGATCAATCTCAGCCGTTGGATGATGCCATCCAATGGCCATGCTCTCTCCACATGCCTTTTGAAGCAGTTAACCTATACATGCAGGATTTTATAATATTTTTCATATTTTGCAGGGTTCAAATGATTTTTCGCTAGGTCCGAAGAAAATTCGAAGGTAGAGGGTGACGATCCTCCCGCTTCCAATTTATCAAAGGAAATCATTTGAAGGGTTTAAAATTCACGTTTCATCGGTGTTTCATGAAGCATTGATGCCTTGTCACCCCTGCACAGCCCTGCACACCAACAAAACACAGTAAATCAAGAACAGTCAAAGAGTATCAGTGTAGAAAACCAGAAATATGCCAGAACAGAAGATTGAAGACATGTTTTGTGGGGATTACGTCTAATATGGTTTATCAAAAGCCTAATCCCCAATTAAAACACAGTTTGAAGAAAATATTAAGTGTTTTATCAACAGGAAAGCCTCCACCACCACATCTGAGGCAAATTAATTCCTCCCAGCTACCAAAATGCCACCTGTGCCTCAAAGTATTCAATCAGAGGCCGAAGTTATTGATCAGAACCAAAAACCTGCCTCACAACGCAGCCAAAGGATAAATTCTGTAGACAAACTAATGACAAAATATCAGTAGAGTAAATTCGACATCACACAGACCCTCAAAGGTCAAAAAGAGCTCCCACCAAGCTTAAATCTTTATGTAAATCATTTTATACAGAAGACACCTATGTAAGCTTCTTCATTGAGCCCCCAAAGGATGAGAAGCCATTTAAGTCTGTATTAATTATATTTGGAGATCTTTTATCAGATCTCACCTCCTCATTATTCTATAAATACTACTGCAGAAGATGAGTGAGGGGTTGGTTGATGTAGTTGCCGATCATTGTAATGTAATTGAGCTTGAGACTTCTACTTGTAAATAGTGTTCACTAGCTCTTGGAGCTCTGCTTGTGATAGATAAGTTAGGCTGAGATGAGTAGATGATTGCTAAACTAAAGCATTGGACTTAAAGCTGTAACTGGTTTGGAGCATCAATACAAGCTGATTTATGGGATCCTGGTCTATGTTGACGGTGATGTTTTTCTCATTGTAACTTGTTATTTTGTTTATGTTTCCACTGTGTTCATTTTATCTTATAAAGAAAAGCATGCATAGAGTTAGGACCTACTGTATATCAGTACCCTTCTTTGACTGAAAATCTTTATCTAAATGTTTTCCTCCAATCTGTGTTATTTAGGAATGATTTAATTTAGTTTGAGCATAGGAATGCTGGCATTCCCTCATCTTATTGTCTTAGATGAATGCTATTCTTAAATTTTATTTTCAGTATATGTTTAGTAAAGATGAACTGAGGAAGATATGGTGAGCCCTGGTCCTAGTTTTATCCCAAAGACTGTCTGAAAGTTTCCCTTGGAATGTGTTAAAAGCTGGCTAGTTTAGAAATACTTACCAGATCTTAGGCCATTCTGTGTTATCCTTGTGATTTTCTTGAAAGTGACCAAGTAAAGCAGAACTAGGAGAGGATTTGTGGTGAGCCCGGCCTGCTAGTTTCTACTCCAATAGTTGCCTTCAAGTTTTCCCTTTGTTTTTATATGTTTTCTTTTGAAAGTGTATCAAAGGCTGGCTAGTTTAGAAGCACTTACCAGATCCTAGTTTGCTTTCATGTTTTTCTTAAGTGTGTGTCAAAGGCTGGCTAGTTTAAAAGTACTTACCAGATCCTGGGCTGCTCTTTGTTCTTCATCTATTTAATTCCCTTTCTTTTGTCTCATTCCATTCCATAAATCAAACTTCAAAGAGATCCTTAGACATAGATGACTTGCCCCATGGACCAATCTTGCCTCTTGCTGCTTCAATTAAACCCTATTGTGACTCCATAGCCTAATGGAATAAAACCTGCAGTTATCTATCTTCCTGGCCAAAGCTTATTCTATTCGCTTGCAACTTCTCACCTTCGAAACTCTTTGCATTTAGAGCTCTCCACCTCAGATAGTAATTATGCTTAACCATCCAAAAAACAAACAAAACCCTTGGCCTTCATAACTAGCCTAATATCATTACCCAAAACTTCAAAGACAAATCCATATTTGCACTTATTGGAGAGATCCCTCTCCGGATTCAGGAGGGCTAGATCCTAGAATCCCAAAGTGGTTGAAACGATGTTTCTCCCTGCGATCGGACTTTTCCAATCTTGCTAATTACAGGGAACTAGCACACATTTTGAAGTATTCCACGTTGATTTTCGAATATAATTTTCTCCAAGTTGTTGTAATTTTCTAGTTGTTGGAATCATCAATAATATAAGGAAATTCTTCACAGGCTTCATGTGGTGTACAAATTGGTGACGTGTTTCTCTTTTTCATCTGTTTTTTCATTGTTTTATTTCACTATTATTTCTTAAAATATTAATTACATTATAGAAATGGTGATGAATAGGATTTGTTGGAATATGCATCGTATTCTGGCTGTAGGTAATTTCTATTTTTTCTGCTAAAGTGAAATTAAGGAATTCTTAATTTCTCCTTAGTTTCTACTGAATATTTCATTTCTTCTGTTTTCGTATTCATTTAGAATATGAAGGATCCAACTAGTGCAACCTAGATTTCCTTGTGAAACTCCTTCAAATTTTGATGTAGATCCAATTAATTTTTAGACTCCATAGCCCAATGGAATTATAATATTTCAATCAACCAAAACAATCCAATCAAATCACTAACAAACAAACAATTTCCACAATCATAACTTTCCTAAAACTTATATAAAACAAAGCTAAAATTTTCAGAGAGATCCTTCCCTAAAGCTGGCAAGGCTAGATCCCAGCTTCCAAATTGGTTTTGATGTTGTCCTCTATGTTTACTCTCACAATCTCATAAATTACAGAACGATAACACGTGCTTACCTACTTCTCCTTATCCATAATATTTCCATGACATGATAGGGTACAGGTTCCTGCAATTCACTCATGACGAGACAACATCAATCCAAAAACCCGTAGCCTAAGAAGATGCATTCTGATCCATAAACTGAGCCCAAAAAAAGTGAAAGGCTAGAAAGAGAGCCTTAATGACTGCATAGTTGTGTATTTCAGGCAAGAAAGGGAAATCCTTGAGCCTTGAGACTACGTATTGTGTAGTTCCGACAAGGTTGAGGAACACTACTGCACAGTTTCCAAAGGCCGTGGGACATTAGGAGAGCTTAATGCACAGTTCTAGGAGTCAAGGGAGGTTGGGATACTATACAGATGCACAGTTCAAGGGCTCAGGGAATGGACTTGAGGCTTGTAGTTGCGAAATGTGGAATTCAAGTCGGGCTAGGGTCATGACTGCACAATTCCGGAGGTCAGGGTCAAGGGTTGGTCATAGAAGCTATGCATTGAAACATTACTGGGAGGTAGGAAGTACACATTGCATAGTTCTAAGAAGCAATGCAAAAACTAGAGGAATGAGACTACATAGTGTGCATCTCAGGGAAGGTCAGGTGAAGCTAGGTTTTTTTGTTGTGAAGTTTTTCCGAAAATGGCTAAATGCGATACTAGTGAAATTGGTGTGAACGATGATGAACCTTCGATTGTGATCACAAAATTAGAATACATTAACAAATAAATCAACATATATCATCCATGAAATAATTAAAAAAATCATTTCCCTCTGTGTGACAACTTTATGACTAGTTATGACAAGTGCGACACCAAAGATACACTTTACGACAACCATGACAACACTTGTGCGACAATGGTCAAAAATTTGGAAATGAGTGTGAAGGGTACTTACAAGGTTAAAAACATTTATTTGCACAAAGGTGACCTCCTGGAAACACCATAAAAAGCCCATACATAGAAAGTGACAACCAACTTCCAAAAGATAACATTTTTCCCAACTTGCGAAAGGAAACACAACATTCTAAGAAAATGAATAAAATGAATTTAAAAGTTTGCAACGATGATGAACAAGGCCAAGGAAGGCTCTGAAATTTGGTATGGGTAAAATTTTTGGAAGGTGTTATATTGGCACTTATTCATTTTTGGTGGAAGAGGGATCCCTACTTATTGAGAGGAGGAGAGGTTGTTCCTTCAGAGAAGCATATAGAGACCTCTAATTCATTTTTTCCCATTTAGATTTTCCCCTTCTCATTTTCTCCTAATTGGATAAGAATGAAAAAAATAAAAATAAAGAACTTAATGAAGGCACAAGGTTTCTCGAATGAACATGAGTTCATGGTTTGACCAAAACTCTCTGTTA
Source organism: Pinus albicaulis (assembly GCA_034641835.2). Lineage (NCBI taxonomy): Eukaryota > Viridiplantae > Streptophyta > Pinopsida > Pinales > Pinaceae > Pinus > Pinus albicaulis. Next base: position 886,722,942 of record CM076578.1, read on the forward strand.
GTATGAATCTTAATTGCAAGTGTACGAAAAAAACCACTTTAGTTGTGCATAACAAACAACCCTAACATCAAAGATGGCTACCAATATCTATATATTTTCAATTAGTTGACCAAGATAAATGCTGCAAAAATCTAGATCTATGCATCAAAAGACATTAAGTAGTAAATAAAAATGAGATTTACTCGAGATTAAGCACCTGGGAGGAAAACATAGAAGGATGTTACCAGTTCTCCTCAATGGGATGGGTTCTTGCAAGCCCTCATCACTTCAGATATAAAATTCCTCTCTCTTGATGGTGCAGAAAACCAAGACAAAAAATGGAACTCAAAGGGAGTCACAAGAAAAAAGATAGAAAAATATGACAATGATGGTGGATCAAAGTCAGACTAAAAGTATAGATCCAAAGTGATATTTAGGCAACAAAAGGTGATGAATGAATGGAAAAACCCTTCTATTTATAACAAAATATTTAGTCTAGATATTGGTGCATAATTAAAATATTATTAACCAGATCAAGATCCAACTTTTATGGAATATTTTATTATTTTTGTTAGAGGGAAAAGGAATTTGACTTGGGTCAAATCCATCATTTTCAAGATGTGGTTGAGTAATAATTGAATAAATAATGATTTATTTAACTATTTATGAGTGATTTAGTCAAATTTAACAAGGAATATTATTTAAATAAGGTTTAAATAATTATTCCTAGAAAATAATAAGATAAATAATAATTTATCTAATTAATTTTCCTATTTTTGGTTAAATATGACCAGGAATATTAATTAAACTTTTGTTCAACTAATTATTCCTTTAGGAAAATCAAACAAATGTGGATTTATTTAATGTTTTCTCATGGGGTTTCCTGTTTAGACCATAAAAAACTTAATAAAGGTGTTTTACTAAGTTATTTTTCATAGTGAAAGAAATTTTACTTAGGGTAAAATTGGTCTTACATGGTGTACTTAGGACCATCTAATGGTAACACGTTATATTACCAAAAATGGTGTAACACTCTCCTTATGGACGGATCCTATTTTTTGTCAGAAATTCACTGACCAAAAGAAATAACCAACACAAGGAATATGGACCAAAGGCTAACCAAATGTTTAAATGTCACAAAAATCCGTTATCTTTTAGCCACATCCGCTTTTGGGCCAACAAAAAATATGGAACGAAAGGAAATGAAACACACAACAAGGAAAGAAAACGAGAAGACATGACAAAAAATGACCAAAGAAAAACATGATGCGAAACCAAAAATAGAAAACACAAGACACACTATGGGGAATGAATGCAGGTAAAATACAATGCAACGAGACCTACTCCTAACCTAACCGTGTAGAAGGTTGGGGTCATGTATAATGAAATTTCCAATGAATCCATCGTAACCGTTCCCGATCTGCATGCACAAATATGTGAACAATTAAAACAAATATAAGGTAATTTGTGACTTGGAAAGATAAGAATTGGAATATATTAAACAAAATTTTGAAGGTCTTTCATTTCAGCAGAAACCTAGGCCATAACCACTACTTCTAACCAGTTTATGTTCTTACATATTTGATAAAAACCATTATTCAACCAACCTCTGAAGCTTCTTGCGAATGTGTGTCCATACACACTTAACTCCTTAGCATGCATGAGGAAAACTAGAAACTTTTTATTTGCGATGGAGCTCGCCAGGTAAGACTGTTCCAACCATTCAATGATTGGATCGTAAAATTCATGATTACCCTCTTGAAAACCCCAAAATGTTTGAAAAGATGAATTTTCAATTAGAGGCATGGGATTATAATGGGAATTGAGTGGGGGAAAATAGATCTAATCAGATTTAGTAGTCATTTCGAGACAGTGAGGAACTGGCATAACCATCAGCTAAGGCCAAAGTGCTTCAACTACTCAACAAGTATTCAAATAGTGATATGATTAGCGATGAAGATCAAAGGATGCATAACAACTTTCACTGCATTTTCTGATGGAAGAATGATAAGTTGAATAACAATCATTAGACATAGAATAAACATTTTTTTATTAACAAAGATAAGTCAATTTGGACAACTCTGTGAATGGTCTGAACAATCAAACCAAGTTCCTCACAATCCAGATGTGAACAACCATTTTCCTGTAACTGGTGAAAAACTGTTCAAGCATTATAATCATGAAAAGAATTAAAAAGGAATGCCAGAATAACAAATTCATGAGACCAGTCAAGACATGGTGAATGAATAAGAGCTTGATTCATGCGATAAATCATGCATTCATTATCACTCAAGAGGGTTTCAGGTGCGATGAAGAGAAATAGTTGCAATATAACATTCACAAGAAGAACCAATAACTGACTATTAAGGCATGAATTGGCATGATTGGTTTGACCTAAGATAGTCCTTCAAATGATCAACTTCACAATTCCATGACTCTCTAAGAGATACACATTCCAATCTTGAGTTTGATGCAAGATATTTTCATGAAGATGAATAAACTGGAAAAGATACTTGAATACGGTTTGAAGTAAAATATTCAAAGTTTGAAAGATTACATCTGAAATAAAAAAAATGTTTCAGAAAGAGATTTATATAGAGTGGAAACATGCAAAGATAAGGATTGTGCCATAGAAACTAGACATGACTTAGTTTGGAGGGCTTACCAGAGTTGTGAGATCCCGACTTAACCATCAATGGAAGTTGAAGTGCCTCGACTCCCTGGAAAGTCATGGAACTTTCCAGGATTGTAAAGTCACATTTTGAAACTTAAACCAGATCATGCATGGTTTGAAGATATCTTCTACCACCGGTTTCAATAAGGCCACTACTCACCGGATGGCAACCGTCTCTGTCACTAATTTTAACAGATTTTTCAACTTCAACAACTAGATTTCTCACCTTGAAAGATTATTCTACTAGAAAATTCAAAGATGAATGAATCGGGGAAATTTTATGAGTAGGATGATTTGAAGAGTTTTCTTCATGCAAGATAAGAGATGATAAGGGATGGGAATTGTACCCAGTGATTTGATTTTTTTCAATTTCATCATGGAGAATCTCACCTGCTTGTGTCAATCGAGAATATAACTTATTGGATGAATAACCTAAAGAGCATGGAGTATCTATGTTGCAAGTAGATGCATTACAAACTGTGAAACACTAGCGATAGTGTAACGAAGGGGAAGTTTTGATGAACACATCTTATTTGACCAAATTAGATTCTGGACCTAAAGTAAAATATTCATGAGAGAATAAAATATTAGTTGATATGCCTAGGCATTCATGGTTGCATACAAAAACAAATTTATCATCATTGGAATGATTTTTTCCCAAGGCTACAGATTGATCAAAATAATTGATTACATTTGATTCACTATTGAGATTAGTAGATCAAAAATCATCCAAGAATGGAAGAAAATCATATTCACATGGAGTATTTCAGAAAATAGAAGAGAGATTGAAAAACTCTTCACCTTCCTTCTACTCTACCTATGTAATATGATTGCCTTGTATCTGATTGTAATTTGAACCAGCAACATGGAAATCAAGAGAGTGTCAAAAAATATCTAGTGGAATAGATTTCTCAAGTGGATCTTGGTACAAAGATTCATGGCATGCATAGGAAAAAGGATAATGGAATCCATATCAGAATCGAGACTAGAGTTATCAACAATAACATCATCTTGAAAAATGGAGGAGTTAGTCTTCACCATAGGTTTCATGAGCCATTATGGAATTTCCTCCATTGAGTTTGAGTTATGACAAGCGAAATAAGAATGAGAATATATATTAGGAATTTGATTAGCATATCTACCAACATTATTATCATCACAAGGAGGCATCATCATTAGAATTGAAAAAGGCGGAGGAAAAGAACAACTGGAATAGTGAGTTCCTCCTATGAAATTAGAGGTGTCTCATGATTCATAAGAGTTGGGGGAGTGGGAAAATCATGGGGTTCAAGTTCACCGCATAAATCAATAAGAAAAAAGCGCTCAATATCTTGTTTCAAGAAATCCCAGTTCATATATTCTTCTGGAAATTCATAGAAAAGGTGAAGGAATCAGTTAGAAAAATACTCAACTAATTCATTAGGATTAATTCTTAAGAGATTGATTCTTCTACAAAAATTTCAGTAATTATACATATCAAATGATTTATGAAGCTCCTTTGCAAGCTAGTTGAATGATATATAGAAGAAACATGTAATGTATGACATCATCGATTAAAACAACCTTCAAATGTGTGGGTGAGTAATCTAGTCATGATATCCTTGTAATGTATTATACTATAAAAGCAAAAATGGAAAACTTGAAATAAATTTTCATGAAAATTTAATTTACCCTCACCTTCAAACTTAAATTGGGACAAGTTATGAATAAATCCCACATGGATGGTAAGATTAATTTTTTTAGAAGAAATCTCAGGATTATGATTTTGAGAATATCCATTTTGAATAAGAGAATCAAACCAGAATCAATGGGCGCAAAATGTTTTCTGTCCCTCCTTCTAGTTCCACTGTTGATGATGTTAGAAATCCATCAACCAAGGGGTCTCCCTGATGTGAAGTCCCAATTATCCCTCGCACCCTTTGGATTAGGACCCCCATACAGAATATAGACCTGATTTCCATGTATTATGGCTTTGAAAAGTAAGGGGGGTGTGTGCTTGGTGAGTGTTTGATCGCATGTGTGTCAAATTTATTTCACTGCAGAGGGTAGGAAAACTGAGCCTCTAAGAAAGAGGTAGTAGTACCACCCTAGTAGAGATACACATGAATAAGAAGGGTCCGTATAACATCAAGTGGAATATTCCATAGATATGCGACTACCATTGAAACCAATATTACAAGGAATGTTTGTCTAATATATTACGGAATAGTCCACAAGGATGCAACAACGATAATAGAAATTAAAATACATTCTTAATATGATAAGCACCAAAATAACCAAAATAGTTCAACTAATTTAGAACAGATGAAAGAAAAAACGAATTACAAGTATTCACAAAATATTCTTATAAATATCCATAATCCATGCATGAAGAACATATTGGCCCATAGAGCTTCTGATATTAGGTAAAAGTTCCAGTACACATGTATACAATGAACACCACTAGCTCCAGTAGTACTGGAGCATTGGAGCCACTCGATCGTCAAAAGAACTGGCTTATCTCTCTAAGTCCTTGTGGGAGGAGCCAAGGTGAAAAAGTCCCTTGCTCATAAAATGAGGGAGTATATATATAACCAAGGGTGACTCTTTGACTACCCTCATGGTTGTTTGACTTCGTATGAATTTTTAAATGTAATATTCCCAAATGGGAAATGCAACAATACAAAACAATTATGCAGGAAAATAACACAGTTCATCTAAAGCAAAGTAGGAGGCCAATATGGAGACCTTTAAAATTTATTTATAGCAGAAAAATAGATGTACAATGTGGCCCATAAGAAGCATAACTGGAAATACATGACTCCTATAGAAGAAAATACTCAAAAAGAGGTGTTGCAACCATACATATAGACTGAAAATGCCTTGACAACGTTGTTTTATTAGGTTGCAACAAATGTTGATTACACTTCAGATCTAGATCATATAAGTGCATGAAAATTCAGATCTATAATAGATCCATACACTATAGAGGCTCCTCCTCAAGGCCCCCTTGGGGTTTCCAGCATTACACCATGTACAAGTAGTAGATCTAAGATCTAAGTTTGTAGATCTGCAGAAATATTTATTGTTTCAGAAATATTCAGAAATATGCAGATTAGATCTGATATGAAAAATAAATATATCTTCTTCAATGGATCTTCAAAGTGAAGGGCAGATCCCCAACACTTGAAAACTAGCTCTCCAAATGATGTGTGTTAGAGTCAGCCTTTGCAGCCTTCCTCCAGTGATCAAACATGCTCTTACAAAATGATTTTAAGGTGTCAAGGTCAAATTTTGTCATTTCAATGAGTCTTCAAGCAAAATTTGGTCACTAGGCATTAGGTCTAGGGTTTGTTTTCACTCCTTCCAAAATTGTCCAAATGTCGGTCCATGTCACCATTCAGCTGAGTGTACCATCATTCAGAGGGTTGTCATCATAATTTCAAGTTCCATTGGGTCATTTTACATCTTGTTCATGCTTCAGTTGTGCCTTGGTAAGGTCCATTTCCCTCTCCTAGGGTTTTGGAGGTAATTTCTCTTGGACGATCAAATCATTGGAAAAGCTTGTATCCTGATGTTCACACACCCTCCCCTATCCTTAATATACCTTATTAAACACTTCCCATCACTGAGATTCCCCAAATTCCTCATTTTTGCACAAACCCTAGTTTCTAGCCACAACTTGGCAATTTTCTAGGCTAGGCTTGTGTTTTGCCCTTTTGGACCCCTTCCCCTCACTCAATCTCTGAGATTTCACTTTCCCCTACTTCCCAACATCCCTCCCTACTCCCTGAAATTTCCCCAAGAATTTAGAAGCCCCTTACCCCCTTCGTTTCGCTTTATTTCGACAAAATCCCTTGTTTCACACATCGGGATCGGTTTCACTCAAAAGATGTTTCAGAGCAATCAAAGATGAATCTTTGAAAACTGAGAGAGGTTTTTGTCCCCAACATGCCAAGGAAGAAAAAAATCCTTCACTCTTTACACAGGTATCATGGTTTTAGAGAAATGTCAAAAATACCGTTGCCCCAAGAGAATTGAATGCACCTCTGAAGTGACCTTGGGAAAATCAAGTTTTCTCCTAGCATGTTTGGCTAAATGACTTGCTTGATGATTTAAAGGATAACTAGGCAGAACTACCTTTCCAATGAGCTATCATGAGCTCAATTTGGAGTTGCGGAAGACCTTCAAAAGTTGACTGCAAAAACACTCTGCCTTGAGGCAGCCTCATTCTGCTCATTTTGAATAGTGTTGGAAGATTTGATGTTTGACAGGGTAAATGAAATCCAAATTGCATAATTCCACTTGTTTTGGAAAGTAGACTCCAAGATCTTTCCAACGAGCTATCACACGCTCGATTTGGACACCGGGAAGGCCTCCAAAAGCTTCCTGCAAAATGCACTATGTGGCAAGAGGCATGCGACCCACTTGTGGCATGCGACCCACTTGAGGGAGATGCGACCCACTTAAAAACAGAACTCAGAAAATTGCGTTGGGTGCCCAGATTCGATTCAAATTAGCTCCAGCGGCGTACAAACAGGTTTTTATCATTGCCTAATGGATTTTTAATGTAGTTGGGATGTCCTAGATGTTGAAGAAACTAATCATGCTTGGAGAAATTTGTATAAACCCTACCTTCACCATGCAAATGATTCCTCAAGGGTTTTCAATTGTATGAGCAGTTTATGAAAAATTTGGAAGCTTTTGAATGGTTCACACCCTAGCGCCATTGTATATGTCACCCTTATGCCTTCAGTCATCATTTTATCATTTCCATTATACCCTTTCATGTTTTGCACAGTTTTCATGTGGACTTGTATTTAACCTCCATCACTATATCACTACTGTCATCATCATTTGACTGCCATTGTCATGTTCATTTTGTCTTTCATATGGTCTTTGCAATGATGGTCCTATTCTACATTACATGAAACACAATCCTTTGACAGATTTTGGCCATTATTAAAACTTGACTACACATTTGCATTTGGTAGTCATTTTTCAAACCTACTTGAAATCTGAAAACAGAGATAGTGTTTATGCCATTAAAACAAAGCCATCTCTATGATGATTTTGGTTTTCCTTTGATACTTGGGTACATGTGTGACATTGATTGGGTTTTGAGCTTACATTGAAACTTTGACTTCACTACACCTATATGAGCATCCATATTGCAGAAAACTTGTTTTCAAAGCCATGTCAGAGATGGATTCAGTTTATGAGCAAGGATATGAGCAGGACAGTGACTCAACCGTTGAGGTTGATGTACTAAGATGGAGCATAGCAGTGCACCAGTAGTGGTAACATATCAGAGAAGCCACAGAGCTTTGTTTCAACGTCACGACGAGTAATATCTCCACCCGGGGTGGAAGGGGTCTCGTTGACTTCATCAGCAGCGCGAGTACTATCTCCACATGGCGTGGAAGGGGTCTCGCCTTGTTCATCAACGTAGATACATTCACAGGATAATGATAGAGACAAATACATGCTTCGTCACATGAAAGGCCATTATTGGGCTCGCATGCATGTTTGCAAAGCGAGAATGAAGATTCTGAAGAGGAGGTTGAGCGAAGCACTAAAACGGCAGAAAAGGCCTAATCCACTTCGGATTTTGGCCGAGGCTTCGTTGACTGGGCAAGATACATGATGGAGGACCTCCGCTCCGAATTTGAGCAAATTCGGAGAAAATTTTGTCATTTTGAAATTTTTGGGTCAAAAAACAGGTTTTTCAGTTAAGTGGGTCTCACACTCATATGCTCACTTTTTTTCGGGACACTTGCTGAAGGAAATTTTTGCATTTTTGGATTTTTCATGGTTAGTTATGCATCCTCAGACATTACCTAAGCATTTCATCAGATTCTGGATGGTCAAAGAGCTCAAAAACACCATGAAAACCACCTTGTTGCCACCTTTTGCACCAGCAGGAAGTACTTCTGGGAGAAAGACGTTTTGGAGGGTCAAATGAGCTCCAAATTGGGAAATTCCACTTGGGTTGGATAGTCAACATCCAGGGCTTTCCAACGAGCTATCATGAGCTCAATTTGGATGCCAGGAAGTACTTCAAAATCAGGCTGAAAGTAATGCGACCCACTTGGCTCAAATGCGACCCACTTAAATTTTTGCTGAATTTTCAACTGCCAGCTCATATTTTCGGCTAGTTTGAACCAGTTTTGCTTGTGGATGAAATTTTTGGGTTTTTATGATGTAAATTTATGGTTGGCATGTAACTTTGGTTCATTTTTACCTATTCTAGAAGATTCACTCTCAAAAAGGTAAAAATCATGTAAATGAATCAGTTCCCACTCTTTTAGAGGCAAGTTGTTAGCTGCCTAGATTGTAATTCCATGATTAGAATTTGTTGAAACTGATCCCTGAAGGAGGAATTCGACCCCTAGAGGTGGGGGAAGGGGTTAGGATGCTGTATATATTGTAATTTCTCAGTCATTTTCAGAGGTTGGAGAGGTTGGACTCTTGGGAGACTTTTGATATCAGTGTACATATTTTTCATATTTTGGCTAAGGAAAGATCAGAGGTTTTGCGGCACTTGTTGGGATCCTTGTGGTGTTCTGTTCTTGATGGTGTTTCCTCTTTGTTTACTGTAAGTTTCTTCATGTTTAATGTATGCCATCCTTTCATATGCTTCTGAACTAAATTGAATGAGTAAGTGAGGTTGAATCCATTGTTTACAGTGCTTGGCCTTTGAATTCAGTTAGTTCTATATGTTTTCAGCTGTTTGGAGAGGATCCAAGTTCTTCTTTGCCCTCTTCAGCTCCTCGTCGGTCTAATCTGTCCATATATCCAATAAAAAGCATCAAGACATTCACCTACCTCGCCCCAACTCGAAATCTGCAAAGGTCTGACCTTATCCCCGGACCCAAAATCTGTTTTCCCATTTCTCCAGCGAAAACCCAAAAATCAAAAAATCAAACATACCTATCTCTTTACTAGCCTAAAATCAGTTCCTATTGTAAGTCATCTCGCATCCTATTGCGCATTTTATCGAGATTGACGGAGAGAGCCCTCTCCTGTCCTCGTAGGGCTAGCTACGAGGCTGAGCGTGGTTTGATGTAGCCTTGAGTTTTACTTCATTTCAGCCTGAGGTAGATTTGAGCGCTAACATGTTAGAGTCGGTCCTTACAGCCCTCCGTCAGTGATCATTTCATTTTTTGCATATTCATTCTTAGGTGTCTCGCTTGTTCCACTTCGTTGCATTTCGCTAGGAGCATGCCATTGACTGACGAAGGGGTCTGTTGTCTTATGTTTCCTCATGCTTACACCTGCAGGGCTATTTAAAATTTTTTCCAAAAAATCACTCAAAATCATCATCATTTCATTTATGGTCATTAAATGTCAATAAGTGTCTTTAGTCCTAGAGTCTAGGGTTTTCGAATCATTTGCATACATGTCATAAAGCCTGTAGGATGAGGATGGTTCCACAAATTTTGATTTCATATTTTTTATCATAAGTATTTGAAAAACATTTCTAGTCCAAAACTCTGTTTTGGAACTAGAAATTGTTCAATTCTATTTTTTGTAATAAATTGTATTCATTTCACCAAGAAAAAGTTTCAATGCAGACCTCTGATCTTTTCCTAAGCTAAAGAGCCATACCCCTTCAAGAGACAACAAAATCATCAATTCAAAACTCAGAAAAGCCAAAAGAGAGATATTGTATTAAAAAGCCAAATGTGAAAATGCAAAAACATTGTAATGTGGGTTATCAAATAGATTTGAATCAAATCTGATTGTGAAAGATATTTTCATCATGTATAAAATGGAAAACAAGTTCATTTGCAAAGATCCGCAGCATAGAAGTCGAAATCTGGAGTTTGGAGGCCGAAATCGTGTTTTGGAGAATTGTTGACAGAGTTTGGAGGTCGTGAGACCCACTTGGGCAAATGCGACCCACTTGGCAAATGCGACCCACCTGGGTGTTTTCTCCAGTGTAAATTATAACGCATGCGACCCACTTGGCAAAAGCGACCCACTTGATCGCATGCGACCCACTTGCTAACATAGTTCAGAAAAGTTGCGTTGGGCGCCCAGTTTCGATTTAAATCATCTCCAGCTGCCTTCAAACAGGTTCTAAACTATTGCTCAGTAGATTTTAATGTGTTGGTGGTATCTTGAAGACTTTAAACATTTGAATGGAAGAGTAAAACCCTACATTCATGGCAGATTTGTTCCTCGGGGTTTTTAAATATATATGGATGGTTTTATGAGTATTTTCCCACCTTATATCATTGATATATCTACCTTTGCATGTATTGTCAAAGCCCCACTGCCTTTACACTCGTTATACCACCGTTTTCATCATCATTGTTTTACCACTGTCATGGCTTTTGTTTCATGGTGATCATTGTCATATTGTGTCTCATTGCCCATTGATAAACACGTTCTTATACTCATTGTTCACTGCCCATTGACAAACACAGTCTTATGATTCATTGTTCCCTTTGACAAAGTTTATCCAATATTCTAAAGGCTGCCTGCTACCATTTGTCAAATTTCACTTGCAATTAAAACAGAGACCGTGCTTTTATCTCAATCCACCTAAAACAGAGACTGTGCTTTTATCTCAATCCACCTAAAACAGAGCTGTTATCATTGTTTATTTCCTTATGGTACTTTGACAGTGGGGGATATCTGTTGGGTGTTGAAACATACATTATAACTCTGTTTTCACTGCATTTATATCAGTATACATATTGCCAATATTTTGTTCAAAGCCATGTCAGAGACAGAGTCAGTGTATGAGCAAGAGTCAGGCAGTGATTCCACGACTGAAGGTAATATGCCACGGGGGTCTCATAGAGTTGTCAAAGGTGGTAATCATCGCAGAGAGGAGCCTACTTCTTTGGCTCGGTTGCAGGCATGTCCACTAGCAATGGATTGTTTTCGGTATTTGTCATGTTTCCGATTTTGTGAGATGATTGCACAAACCCGGCTTCATCGTGAATTGGCTCGTCTGTTTGTTCTACATTTACAGGATGGCCGGGTAAATCTTGCCGGGGTTGATTTCATTTTGTCACCCTTGACTATTTCTCAAGCCACTGGCATACCAAACATGGGCGAGGAATGGAACAAACGTCAACATTTAGAGAAATTCCACTATGAGCCATACATTAAAACTGGATATATGAGGTACTTGGGCAGAGTTTTTCCATTCAGATTCTTGAGGGATGAGTTTGCACCTCTGATGAAACTCATCATTCAGTATTTTAGTTGTGAGGGCAGATATGCTCGTCTCTTTGCGTACCATATTCGTTTGTTGATGCACTTCACAAGGGTACGTATGATGAATATCCCGTACTTCATATATCGCAACATAGAGAGGATGGTGATTTTTGTGCAAAAGAAGACAAGCCCAGTGCAGCAGTACAGGAGTATATACCATTACGATTTGATCAAGATCATAGTGTTGCATCAGTTGGCAGAGCAGGGCATCACTTGGGAGGATTTCATTTCTAGAGACTTTTTCAGAGTGCCACAGCCGCCTCCCGAGACAGTTCATGATGTAGGAGAGCCTTCACACCAGCCGGACATGCCTGAGGTTGAACATATCAGCGCTCCTTTGGTTCAGACATATCAGCGAGGCCACAGGGCCTTATTTGCAGCGACATGGCGAGTATTATCTCCACGTGAGGTGGAAGGGGTCTTGCCGACTTCATCAGCAGAGCGAGTATTATCTCCACATGATGTGGAAGGGGTCTCGCCTTCTTCTTCAGCACAGATACAGGTACAGGACAGGGGCAAGAGGCCCATGCATGATGAGGGCCCATCAGGAGGCCGGGACACAGATTTCACGGTCATTGATGTTGATGCGAGCTCTCCCAGCTCGAAACAGAGGGAAGTCATCCAGGAGCAAAGGGCCGAGAATGACAAGCCGAAAGATCAATTGCAGAAGGCTCAGTGGGTGATTAACTATTTGGAGCAGCGCAACAAACAGCTTGAGGATGAGCTCACATATTATGAGTTGCGTCGAATCCGTGAGGACCGACAGTGGAATCGAAAGAGACCCGGTGACATGACACCAGCTAACCGAGATACTGTACTCACACATGTGAACATTCATCTGGAGAAATTTTTGGCGAAGGCCAATCGAGACAAAGACATGCTTCGTCACATGAAAGGCCATTATTGGGCTCGCATGCATGTCTGCAAAGCGAGAATGAAGATTTTGAAGAGGAGGTTGCGCGAAGCACTAAGACGGCGGAAAAGGCCTAATCCACTTCGGATTTTGGCCGATGCTTCGTTGGCTGGGCAAGATACATGATGGAGGGTCTTCACTCTGAATTTGAGCAAATTCGGAGAAATTTTTGACATTTTGAAATTTTTGGTCTTAAAAACAGGTTTTTCAGTTAAGTGGGTCTCGCACTCATATGCTCACTTTTTTTCGGGACACTTGCTGAAGGAAATTTTTGCATTTTTGGATTTTTCATGGTTAGTTATGCATCCTCGGACATTACCTAAGCATTTCATCAGATTCTGGATGGTCAAAGAGCTCAAAAACACCATGAAAACCACCTTGCTGCCACCTTTTGCACCAGCAGGAAGTACTTCTGGGAGAAAGAAGTTTTTGGAGGGTCAAATGAGCTCCAAATTGGGAAATTCCACCTGGGTTGGATAGTCAACATCCAGGGCTTTCCAACGAGCTATCATGAGCTCAATTTGGATGCCGGGAAGTACCTCAAATTCAGGCTGAAAGTAATGCGACCCACTCGGCTCAAATGCGACCCACTTAAATTTTTGCTGAATTTTCAACTGCCAGCTCAGATTTTCGCCTAGTATGGACCAGTTTTGCTTGTGGATGAAATTTTTGAGTTATTATGATGTAAATTTATGTTTGGCATGTAACTTTGGTTCATTTTTACCTATTCTAGAAGATTCACTCTTAAAAAAGTGAAAATCATGTAAATGAATCAGTTTCCACTCTTTTAGAGGCAAGTTGTTAGCTGCCTAGATTGTAGTTCCATGATTAGAATTTGTTGAAACTGACCCCTGAAGGAGGAATTCGACCCCTAGAGGTGTGGGAAGGGGTTAGGATGATCTATATGATGTAATTTCTCAATCATTTTCAGAGGTTGGAGAGGTTGGACTCTTGGGAGACTTTTGATATCATTGTACATATTTTCATATTTTGGCTAAGGAAAGATCAGAGGTTTTGCGGCACTTGTTGGGATCCTTGTGGTGTTCTGTTCTTGATGGTGTTTTCTCTTTGTTTACTGTAAGTTTCTTCATGTTTAATGTATGCCATCCTTTCATATGATTCTGAACTAAATTGAATGAGTAAATGAGGTTGAATCCATTGTTTACAGTGCTCTGCCTTTGAATTCAGTTAGTTCTATATGTTTTTCGACTATTTGGAGAGGATCCAAGTTCTTCTTTGCCCTCTTCAGCTCCTCGTCGGTCTAATCTGTCCATATATCCAATAAAAAGCATCAAGAAATTCACCTACCTCGCCCCAACTTGAAATCTGCAAAGGTCTGACCTTATCCCCGGACCCAAAATTTGTTTTCCCATTTCTCCAGCGAAAACCCAAAAATCAAAAAAATCAAACATACCTATCTCTTTACTAGCCTAAAATCAGTTCCTATTATAAGTCATCTCGCATCTTATTGCTCATTTTACCGAGATTGACGGAGAGAGCCCTCTCCTGTCCTCGTAGGGCTAGCTACGAGGCTGAGCGTGGTTTGATGTAGCCTTGAGTTTTACTTCATTTCAGCCTGAGGTAGATTTGAGCTCTAACAATGTGCCAAAACACCCTACAACAACACCTACAGGAATAATGTAGTTCTGGAAGAAATAATGCACTGTAGGGTTTAGAACATGGTTGGCCACATGCCAAGATCGGAAAATGAAGCTCAAGATGTTCAATACTCTCTTGCCAATGGAATAGAAGACTTCTCCACTAAAAAGGAGCACTGAAATGGTCTAGATCTGAGTAGATCTAGCCTCCACTTGCTGCAGCTTTCAAAGACAACCAAACCTTCAACAGGATTTGCATTGTAGTTGGAAGAAGAATCTTGGCCTCAAGCCAGATAGTGGACTATGCATTACAAGACTCTCCCAAGAGCTACTCAATGGGAAGAGGTGGAATTCCTGATCAGGAACACCCAATGCTAAACAAATTTTGCAATCTAGGCTAAACAACCAAAGAAAGCTGTGTCTAAACAAACAATACATCAAAATCCAATATCATTCAAAAACCATCTCAGGCTTCCATCCTCTTCCTTTTATAAGTTAAGAGCTTGTAAACCCTAAACCACCTTCAATGAAATAACTTCTTTCACACAAGCCATCTCCATCTAAAGCTACGTTGTGCCTCATTGATGGCCACTCCTCCAAGACAACGTTGTAGATTTGGTCAAGGTTGACCCAATCAAAACATCCAACCCCTTTCACACCTAAGGGTGCTTGTTTAAACAATCAATATTTAGCCTTTTTACATTTTGCATTGATTTATTCACTTTTTAGGAGTATTATGGACCTCCTTTACACTTTTATTCTTCAAGAAAAGAAATAAAACAAAATTGAATATTCCAATTAGCTTAGGAATAATTAGGAATATTACATTAACTTACATGACAAGTCTCGCTTCTTGCCTACCTGACCAGAATATTATTTTGAATGTGATGCCTTCCCTTTCCCTTTATCCGTCCTTCCAGCCAAGGGATAATTGTCGTCATCATCAGTCTTTGATGAGGATCCATCTCTAGTTTTCTGTCAAATCTCTTCTTTTACCAGGTTAGTACACAATCGATCCAACTCTGGTAGTTTCTCCCTCCCATTAACTGAATTGTGGTAGCTTCCAGCTCTTGAGAAGGCCTAGAAGTGCTAGACTCACCATATCATCCACATAAATTGTCACACCAACACTTCCAAGGTCATCTTGGCATTGAGTGAAATTCGTCAAGTATTTTGGTATCATGTCACCCCTTTCCATATTGATATTTTTGAGCTTTTCCTTCAGCGTCACCTTCCTATGGTCGCCACTATTCTTAAACATATCTGAGAAGGCCTTCCACATAACATATGGAGTTTCCTTTCCATGGAGGTTCAAGTCAATATGATCTTTAACTCCTAACATAATCCTTCTCTCCTTTGCTACTGTAATATTCCCAAATTTTCACATGATATTTGGAATATTAGAGTTTTTGATTTTCTTGATTAATTAAGTAAATAAAAGGGTGGATGGACCCACAAACCTCAATGATGAATAATATCCACTTTTAATGTGCGTATGTGGATATTCTAGATCTAGATATAAAATCATGGAGTAGTGGAGCAACTACATTAATGGAGATCATGTCTCATTTATGTGATAGATTATGGAGGATGAAGCAGTCAAATAAGATCATGGATCTTAAATGTAAAATCATGAGGATCTTTGATAAGGTCAACTGAGATCATAATGCATTCAAAGAATATCATAGAGAACTTATGATAAGTTAATGGAGGAAGTGATGCATTTAATGCACACATGATGGAGAGGGTGATCACCCCATGTGAACATGATGGAGGACATGGAGAAACAATGCAGTCAACCAAGGAGATTTATGTCCACATGTACAACACAGTTTTGGAGTGGGACTAGGCTATGGAAGGCTCATATCTATATAATAAAGGTGAAGGCACAAGAGAAGGATGATTTTGGATTATTCATTTCTTCATCTATTTAGATATAGATTTGTCTTAGGACATCTCTATGCATTATTGGGTTGTTTAGCTAAGTTTGTAGTGATGTTTAGCACAGGGTGTTCTCGAGCGGGAACCCCACCTCTTCCATTGAATGATCTCTAAGGAAGAGGGTTGTACTACATTCCTTATTAGGAATTGGTGCCATCTTCAGGAGGTTATTTCTAGAATTCATCTAGGAAACCAGTGGAGGATTCATCTTACCACTTTGTTCTTCAAATTCAGTCTTCCAAGAGTAGCAGATCTATATCTGGCATTCAGGCCATTGGGTTTTACCTCCATTCAAAAACAATCCCTTCAAGGATTGCGCAGTCCAGTCGTGTAGATCTATTGGAGGAAGGAAGTTTCTAGTATTTCAACTAGAAATCCTGTGAGGGATCATCTCCTCATATTGGATCTATTATTTCCATCATTCAGGAGCTGTATTGACATATCTAGCAGTAGGCTATTGAGCCTCCCTCTCTAACAACGTAGTTTTCTGAACCTATTGTTCATCCAGTATCTATTTTCAGTGGAGGAGATTGGAGGACCTAGATCTTGAGCGTTTGGCCCAAGAATCTAGTGAAGGGATCAACCCTTCTTGCATAGATCTGATTGTGCATCAGTGCAACCATCATATCATCAAATTATGCAGCAGATCTGCAAACCCAACAGCATATATGTGTAATCCCTAAGAGCGTGGTTCTCTTAGATTTATTGATATGAGAAACCCTTTCTGGGTTATCTTGGGAATCCATCATAGAGCTTGGATCTAAAGTTTCAGCATCATCAGAGCTCCCAAACTGCCTAGATCTAACTTCCTATTTTCTGGTAGTTGTAGTCTAGCTATTTCCTAGTAGGGATAACACAATTTTACCTTCCAGCAGTTCAAGAGTTACGCAATCCCTCTTGTGGGATAATTTTAGGGTCATTCGAGGCCATCCCTTTGGCTTGAGTGTCTCATATTTTGAGCACTGTTGTACTAGATTTTCCACCTCCATATAATAAAATGGCTCAGCTATTTCTGTGCATTATGATGTGTATTTAGATTTATTGTTTACTTTGCTGCAATTCTTATATTGTGTTTCAGTATTACTGCATTCTTCCTTTTGGGATATTACAATGGTATCAGAGCATGATCTTTGGCTCATCTTGTGGACACTTCATCTTTTGCATCAAAATAAGAAGCAGATAGATGAGATCTATCATGAAGGAGGATTGTAGTTTTGCCACTCCTCTCTTTTGATCCATGCAATATCTCTCCAAGGAGTTCAATCAAATGAAGAGGGAAAGGAAAAGGGAGGATCCAAGAAGAAGATTTGATGAGGAAGGTCCAAACACTTCCTATCAACAACAAGGAAAATCGAAGAATCGTAGATCTCCTCATAGATCTACTATGCCCACTTTATTTAAAGAAGGTGAATGGTGTAGAATGAAGAGAGGAAAGAACCTGAGACTCATGAGACTCTCATTCTGTATCTTTAAGAGTAAAAAGCATAGTCTATAGCATTCAAGGAGAGTCCAACTCTCCAATAATTCTTCCAAATCAAAGAAGAAAGAGGATCCTATAGCAGCAAAAGAAGAAAGAGGCACAATAGATTCTATTTTCCTACATTTGATGGATCTTCCTCAAGCACTGTTAAGGCTTGGAGGAAAGAGTTAGATGCATTCTTCAGGCTACATCCTGTAGCTGAAAGAGAGGTTGTCCAGATTGCACCACTTCATATTTGTGGTGAAGCCAATGGCTAGTGGTTTGGTCACATGGAGCATGAAAAGGTGACTAAATATTCAGATTTATTTCACAAATTGAGAAAGAAGTCTGATGTGAGAAAACCAGAGATGTGTCACAAAGAGAAAATTCCTAAGGAAACAAAGGAGGATGTCATTCTTGTCACTCTAGACAAGGGGTCACTACATTCACCACCAACTGCAGAGGTACTTGCATTTGGAGAAGAAAAAATTTCAACTTTGTAAGATATTCTTGAGCTTTTGACACATAGAGTCCCATGCATGATTCAGGAGATGCATGAGGATGAGGAGGTAGATTCCAGTGCTGGTACACATGGAGAAGAGCAGCCATCACTCTTCCCAGCAGTTGGAGACACCATTGTCCTGGTTGGAGGAACTCTTGTTTCCTTGCAAAAGGTTCCCACACATCAGTTGATGCAAGGTATGCATACACTTTCATCACATATTTTTTTATTAGATCATATTGAAACTTATGGGGACATGCCATCATGTCCAATGCATAACCAAGGGCTATAACAAAATGCTGATTTGAAGCAGCAACATATCACAGCGTGGAGGACCATTGATCTAATCAAGGAGGAAATGAAGATCTATCCCAGTTCATCATTGTTGAGCTACATTCAACCCTTTGAGTTGAAATGTAGAGTTTAAAAATATGGGATGAGCATAATCCTATGTACAATGGTTGGCTATGAGTTCAGCATTGTGCCTTGCCATGAGACAACATATGTATCACCATGCAGATCTACAACGCTGTCACTTAGTAGAAGTGATAATGAAGGGGACCCATTATTCTTGGATCATTCTGAAGGTAGCTTCACTCATGCAACAATGGAGGTAAAGATGATAAATGGTAGACATCTTGAGATGAGGAATATTTTCTCCTTTCTAGATGACACTTTCTCAATGAGAATCTCATAGTTCAAAGAGAAACTTCTACCTGCAGCAGATCCAGAACCTCACTGGTTTTGGAGGGCCATTGATGAGAGGAAGGTCACATTAAGAGATCTCATTGGAGGTGCACTTCAGCATATCATGGAGTGAAAAGTTCTTCATCAGTTTGAGGAAAATTGTATTCTACAAAGGGAGGATACCATGTTTATGCAGAACATCATTCATCATCCACATGGGGATGAGTGGGTGAGGATGATAAGCAAGGGGCTGCATGACCACTTGCAGATATATGACATGGGCCAGCAAGAAGCTTGGTTGCGTTGGTTGCTCTTGGGTGAGTTTGGTTACTACCCAAAGGTTCCTATTTCTTTGATCCATGCCTTGAAAAAAATTCATGAAATAAAGAAGGAGGCATGGCTGCGCTGGCTGCTCTTGGGTGAGTATGGTTACCATCCAATAGCTCATATTCCTTTGACTCGTGCCTTGTGTATCCATGACAGAATGAAGCAAAAGAAGGCATGTTTATTTTGGTTGAGATATTTTGGCCATCACAGGACATCTCCCATGTTTATGTGTTTTGTATTGTTTATAATATGGCATAAGTGTGATAATGGATTTTTTCTGTATTGGGATGATATGATATTCCATATGTCCTTCAATATGTTTTTTTTTCTCCATGATTCACATGATTATGTGAAGAGGCAGCAAGAGATCTTGTTGCTGTAGCTTTTATTGGGGGACTTTGGTCCTACATACTCCCCTACTTTTCATGATAGTATTGGGGGATGGCAGCAAGAGGCACTCCTCTGACGGCTCTTACTTGGAGATTATGGACACCATACTTGGTATTTTGATGGTGTGGTGTGGTAGCAGGAAGCATTGCTGCGTTGGTTACTATTGGGAGAATATGGTTTGACATATTTTTCTACCCATATTTTTCTATCTCTTCTTTTGCATAATGTTGGAATGATGCTTGGATCCAACAAAGCCAAAAGGGCTAAGGATGAGGGCATGTCAATGCTCAATCTACTTCATAAAGCATGGGATGAAGAGATGTATTGTGGGATGGAGCTTTTCCTTTGTGGAAATAACCACTTTATTTTATGTATCTCATGTATTGATGATGATGTTGGACATCATATGGTTGTCACTTGGTACTTCATGGTGGAAGGAGGGCATCTAACTATATAGTTGGATGTCATTCTATGCATTCTTGAGAGACAAATTTGGAACCAAACATGCATGAAACATTCCAAAAAATGGAGGAGGCCTTCCTTATGTGGATGCCATTTGGAGGGGAATGGATGGCTTTGAATCTACTTTTGCAGTTTCTTGAGGACAAGCAAGTTAGCAACATTTTTCTGGGGAGGACTGTAATATTCCCAAATTTTCACATGATATTTGGAATATTAGAGTTCTTGATTTTATTGATTAATTAAGTAAATAAAATGGTGGAGGGACCCAAAAACCTCAAATATGAATAAAATCCACTTTTAACATGTGTATTTGGATATTCTAGATCTAGATCTAAAATCATGGAGTAGTGGAGCAGCTCCATTAATGGAGACCATGTCCCGTTTATGAGATAGATTATGGAGGATGAAGCAGTCAAATAAGATCATGGATCTTAAATGTAAAATCATGAGGATCTTTGATAAGGTCAACTGAGATCACAATGCATTCAAAGAATATCATAGAGCACTTATGATAAGTTAGCGGAGGAAGTGATGCATTTAATGCACACATGATGGAGAGGGTGATCACCCTATTTGAACATGATGGAGGACATGGAGAAACAACGTAGTCAACCATGGAGACTTATGTCCACATGTAAAACGTAGTTTTGCAGTGGGCCTAGGCTATGGAAGGCTCATATTTATATAATAAAGGTGAAGGCACAATAGAAGGATGATTTTGGATTATTCATTTCTTGATCTATTTAGATCTAGATTTGTCTTAGGACATCTCTATGCATTCTTGAGTTGTTTAGCTAATTTTGCAGTGATATTTAGCACAGGGTGTTCCCGAGCAGGAATCCCACCTCTTCCCTTAGGTGATCTCTAAGGAAGAGGTTTGTACTACATTCCTTATCAGGCATTGGTTCCATATTCAAGAGGTTGTTTCTAGCATTCAACTGGGAAACCAGTGGAGGATTCATCCCACAACTTTGTTCTTCACATTCAGCCTTCTAGGAGCAGTAGATTTATATCCGGCATTCAGGCCATTGGGTTTTACCTCCATGCTACAACAGTCCCTTCAAGTATTGCGCTGTCTAGTCCTGTAGATCTATTGGAGGAAGAAGGTTTCAAGTATTTTAGCTGGAAATCCTATGAGGGATCATCTCCTCACATTGGATCTATTGTTTCCATCATTCAGGAGCTATATTGACATATCTAGCAGTAGGATATTGAGCCTCCCTCTCTGACAGCATAGTTTTCTGAAGCTGTTGTTCATCCAACAACTATTTTTAGTGGAGGAGATTGGAGGAGCTAGATCTTGACCTTTTAGCCAAAGAATCTAGTGAAGGGATCAACCCTTCTTGCATCGATATGATTGTGCATTAGTGCAACCATCATATCATCAGATTATGCAGAAGATCTACAAACCCAACATCATATATGTGCAAGCCCTAAGAGGGTGGTTCTCTTAGATTGACCGATCTGAGAAAACCTTTCTGTGTTATCTTGGGAATCCATCATAGATCCCGGATCTAAAGTTTGAGCATCGTCGGAGCTCCAAACTGCCTAGATATAACTTCCTATTTTCTGGCAGTTGTTGTCTAGCTATTTCCCAGCAGGGACAACGCAATTTACCTTCCAATAGTTACGCAGTCCCTGTTGTGGGATCATTTCAGGGTCATTCTAGGCCATCCCTTTGGCTTGAGTGTCTCATATTTTTAGCATTGTTGTACTAAATTTTCCACCTCCATATAATAAAATGTCTCATCTATTTCTGTGCATTCTTATGTGCATTTAGATTTATTTTTTACTTTGTTTCAGTTCTTATATTGTGTTTCAGTATTACTGCATTCTCCCTTTTGGGATATTACAACTACATTCTTCTTCCATGCATCAATATTTTTAGCATTTGCTGCTACGAGCATGGGAATATCACTGTCTAGGAATTCCTTTAGTCCATTTTCCTCCAAAACTACCTCCATCTTTTCCTTCCACGCTATGTAATTCGAACTTCCCTCAAGGGAATATTTGAGTCTCAATCCACAGAAAGAAATCTTGATCTGTTGTTGGTCCTAAAAAATAAATCTGAAAATGTGATTCACCTATTCAAAAAAAACTCGTGGTCTTCTCTTCTATAGTGATTCCTACTCTGATACCATGTAGAAGATCCACATATATTCAATTGATCTTGTAATATGCTAAAAAAAAATACTTGAATCTATTTTACAAATTGCGGAAATCAATTACGATCACACAATCACATGAACAAGAAAGATAAATAATTTCAATTACACAACACAAAGATGTATCCAGGGAAAGCCTTAGCTAAAAACCCCACTACCTATATATTGCATTAAGTCAAGAATATGAAACAATCAAATGCTTCTCTCAGGATTCAGAGCTCTCTACACTATCTCTTACTGTCTCACTCTGATCCAAGCAAGTGTTTTCCAATACTTAACCAATTCCTTGCCCTTGTCTGACGAGCCTTTCTCACACATTCCTGAGGGAATTAAGCCCCTATTAATTAGGAAATTGCAACTGATTTATTACGAAAGACATCCAAGGCATCCTGATGACTTCATGAATGACCTGTACAATTTTTTAATTACACAACTAATAGTTTAATTCCATTTAACTCCAATCTCAATTGGGTCTTGATTAGAACTAATATGAATCAAAAATTTATAGTGAATTATTAGTTATATGATTGATAACTGCATGTGAATTAAATCATATTTTATTCACTGGACCTCTCACTAGCTCATCCATCATTTAGAACTAGTTAAACTGATTTTAACTAAAATAATTAAGTTAAACAATTACAACTCAAAATAAACTGAAATTAGACCCCCTAAAACTTAGAGTAAACTCTACATGCCTCCAGTTTTACCCTTGACTCGAATTGTCTAATATAACTAAGTATTTGCAACTCAGTTAACTGGTAGAAGTTGTCATGTGATGTGGAATTACAATTTCCTTCTAATTTAATTAAGGGGAAATTAAATTAGAAGCCTCTTCTTGCCAATTTCAACACTCCCTCTCAACAAGAAAGGGATTATCTGTTGCCCCGATCCTGCCTTTGTGGAACTCAAATTTTCCTCTTGACAGTGCCTTTGTCAAGGTGTCTGCATCCTAATCCTCCATTAGAGTGTACTATAATGACATAATACTTCTCTTCACACAATATTTGAGATGGTGATACCAGATATCAATATGCTTGGAATTGTTATGAAAAAATGGATTAATCGAGAGTTTGATGAAACTATGTTTATCACAATAAATCACCATCAGAGCCATCTGTTAGAAAAAAAACCTACAAGTATCTTCGTCATCCAAATGGCCTCACATGCTACCTGACTGGCCACCATGTACTATGCCTCTGTTGAACTGAGTACAACTGATCTCTGTTTCCTACTGTACTAGGAAATTGTTATTGATCCAATGCTGAAGATGTCACCTGATGTGCCCTTCCTGTCGAGTGGAAACCATTCCCAATCTGCATTTGTGAAGCTTTGAAGCTTTCACTCCCTCTATATTCTTTTACCAGAACCCAAAATTTGTAGTGCCTCTGAGGTATCTCAACAGATGCTTTCCTGCCTTCCAAAGGATCTTAGTAGGATTAATAATAGCTTGACTAAGCTGGTTAACTACATAGAATATGTAAAGTCATGTGTTCACCAAATACACAAGTGAATCCATGAGTTTTCTGTAGATGGTAGCATCTACTACTTCACCTGAAGCTGCATCCTCCTTCATCTAGTTTCCTTCTAGAGGAGTCTCCATGGGTTTGCTACACTCAATGTGGAACTTCCTCAGAATATCATTGGCATACTATCTCTGAGATACAAATTTCTCTCCATCTCTTCGCAAAATTTTCAATCCCAGGAAATAGTGCAAATCCCCATGTCCTTCATCTCAAATTCTCTTTCAAGTTCCTCTATAATATCCCCAAATTGGGATTGCTAGCAAGGCATGCCTGAAAAACGCATTTTCCAGGAATGGCTGCTACAGGATTTGAAACCAGCACTTGTATCCCTTATATTTGAGTATCTAAGTCCTAAATCCAAGAGGATATAAAAAAAAATCCTTCTATATGGGCAAACATGCCTCCCACACCTAGTATGGCTTCATAAATGCCCCAATGAGGGGTTGTAGTAATGTATAAAAAAAAATGGATTTGAAACATTAAATAATCTCATAGGAAATGTTAAAAACACATAGCTATCATTCCAAGCTACAACAACAAACTGTACTTCATTTTATGAGCCAAAAGTTGGGGAAAAGTAGCAATTTATGCCCTAAAAAGGTTAATTTCAGAGATAAGCGTAAAAATAAGGGAAATTTATGGTGGGATCTCGTATCTTGGGTCATAAGAGACTTACATATCAAATTTCAGCCCAAAAAAATGACTCTAGCTATGTTAAACATATCTACCACTCCCGATATAGCTTAAAAATGCCCAATCCCCATGACTTGTGGTATGCAGAAATTACTGAAGCACAGGAAGCATGATTTTATAAAGGTAATGGATGAAATATGGTATGGTATTCAGTAAATCATATATATAGCATGGTTTATACAATTTACAATAGGTAAACAGAAGAATCACATGAAGAAACCCTCAAGATTGAGGTGCTGCAACAACAAGATGAGACTGCAAAGCTTGAAAGCATTATTTTATAGGCTGAAGAAAATGAATATTACATTTCAGATCTATAACACATCTATGTACAAAAATATAGATCTATATCAGATCTATACACTAGATGAGTTCCTCTACAATTTCCCCTTGGGGTTTTGATCAAAACATGAAGGTACAGGAGTAGATCTGAGATCTAGAATTACAAGTCTGCAGCAATATTCAGAAATTCTGTAGTAAATAAATACAAAATTAAATCAGATCTTAAACAAACATGGATTGTTTGGCCAATCCATGGATCACCACAGTGAAAGGGAGAATCCTATCATCGGAGATCTCTCCTCCAAATAACAGTCAAAACACCCTGCAAATTTCCTCTTGCAAATAACGCAGTATGGAAGGGAAAACTGCACTATTAGCTTCAGTGGTGATTAGGCCTGATGCCTTGATCTGAGAATGCAGCCCTGATTACCCAATACACTCTTCCAGGAGGTTGAAAGACACACTCATTGAGAAGAGGCACTAGATTTGCCTAGATCTGAACAGATCTAGCTTCCACTGCTGCAACTTACAAAAAAAATCTAACCCTCAACAGGATATGAATTGTGGTTGGAAGATGAAGCTTGCCCCAAGCCTGTTAGTGGACAATATTGAACAAGTCTCCTCCAAGAGCTACTCAAGAAAGGAGGTGGGGTTCTTGACCAGGAACACCCAAGTGCTAAAAAACACTATTCTTAGCTGAACAGCTAGAGAATGAGTTTTGTCTAATAGATAATACCTTCAGCAATATCAAATGATCAACCCATATCATGGTGTCCTCATCCTTATTTCATAATGTGGGAGCCTTGCCAAACCCTAAACCATCTTGATGAATTAGCCTCATTCACACGAGTGGCTTCCAACATGGATTGCGCTGTGCCTTTTGGAGATACATTGCACCTAGACAACGCTATTGATTTTGTCCTATTGACCCAGTCAATTGTTCCAGCCTCATTCACACTTAAGTGTGTTTATAAAAGTATCTCAGATTTAGCTTGTTTCACATTGAGCATTTATTTATTTTGATGTTTAGGGGTCATTATTGGTCCTCCTTTACAATTTTATTCATAAGTATGAAAAACAAAAAAAAATTGAATATTCCTATTAGCTTGGGCTAATTAGGAATATTACATCCTCTTTTCAAGACTTCACGAGATTCTCATCACTTGTCAGTATCAAATCATTGACATAAATTATAATGATCAAAATTTTACCCTTTACCACGATATGGTAAAGGTTCACATCTGCTTCACTCTTGGTGAAGCCCAACCTAGTGAAGTAGTTGTTGATCCTAGTGTACCAAGCATGAGGCACTTTTTTTAGCCCATACATTTCTCTCTTAAGTCTGCACACATATGACCCTTTGTTGAAGGTATCAAAACCTTCCGGATGCTTAGTGTCTCCTCTTCCTCAATAACTCCGTTAAGGAAGGTTGTCTTTACATCCATCTGATGTATCTGCCATCCTATCTGCGACGAAAGTGAAAGGATGGATTTGATTGATGAGTAACTTGTGACTGGTGCAAAGGTCTCATTGTAATCAATCCCCTCCACCTAAGAGAATCCTATGCCAACAAATCTAGCCTTGTGTTTCTCCACACACCCATATGGTGCCTTCTTCACCTTGTAAAACCACCTCGATCCTAAAACTGACTTCCCCTCCAATATTGGGACAAATTCCCATGGACTATTTCAGATAATTGAGCCATAATCCTCAATCATGGAATCAAATGAATCTATTTGCTACACTCCTTCCTCTAAAGAGGATGTCTCTATCTATACACTCTAGATCATAAGACCCATATATCCAGTGTACCGCATTAGGGACCTTCTCTACCTGCGCTTTGATGTGGGTGCTCCCACATTCTCTCTAGCATAAGGCACCAACTTGTCAACCTCTTTGGTGTGCCTCCTTCCATCTCTATATGGATTTTCATGAGTGGGTGCTTCCATTCTCTGTTCCTCTGGATGTGGATGCTCCACATCTATAGGTTCCTATTTTGGAGCTAAGAGGTCCTCAACTGCATGCAACTGAAGCTCCCTCTAAAGGGAAATTCACATGGCCTTCTCTTCATCAAATTTCACATCTCTTTTGACCACTTTCATCCTATGTGCTGGAAAGTACACCGATATTTGTGAGGTGTATCATTGTACCCCAAAAATATTTCCAACTCAGTTGTTGGCTCTAGCTTCTTTTTGGAATCTTTGGTCACATGGAAATAAACTGATGAACTAAATTTTTTAAAATGTGCCATATCTAGTTTCTTACCTGGAAAATATTCCTCTGTTGTACTCATCCCATGTATCCGATGAGGAATTCTATTATGAAAAAATACTGTTGTGTTGCATGCTTCAACCCACAAATGATATCATAGGCCCTGATCATGCATCATCGCTTGTGCTTCTCCCACAATAGTTCTGTTCTTCCTTTGTTTTATGGGTTATGAGGTGCTATCAATTCCCATCCAATTACTTTTGAAGCACAAACGTTATTGAATTCGTTCGAGACATATTATCCATCATTGTCACTTCTAAGATCCTTCACCTTCTTCCTTGTATCTTTCTCGACAAGTGCTTTGAACTCACAAAACTTTGAGAACATCTATTTCTTTTACATGAAGAAAATCCAACACTTGAATGAAAAATCATCTATCAAAATCACATAATACATGTGCTTTGTTGTGGAGTCTGTCGAGAAAGGTCCACACACATCTAAGTGAAATATCTCAAGGATCACCTTTTCTCAGCTTTCCTTATCATGAAAGGTGGCTTTGGTGTACTTCCCCATTGTACACCCTTTGCATGTATCTCGCTACTCAAGTGAACCCTTGGGAAGTGTTGTAGAAATCTGTTTCATGATATTCAAAGCACCATGGTGTAGTTTGCCCAAACTTCTATGCCACAACTCACTTATGTCTTGGCTCTCCACCTTCTCTTCTTTCGTGCTCAGGGCAACACAATCTTCTACATCCAATTTTTAAAGGTTCTTTACTTGAACCCCAATCTTCTTCACCTGTCCCTTTCCTTTGTGATGAAGTAACTCCTTTCCTTTGCTAAATATCACATCATAGCAATGGTCTTCCAACATAGCAACTGAAAATAAATTCTTCTTTAAACTAGGAACATACATGACATATTTTAATGTAAGAGGAGTACCAGACTCCCTCTGAAAGGTAACTGTACCTATTTTAGTCACACTATACCTCCCTTCATCTCCCATCTCGATGTGCATATGGATATCCTTCTGCTCCAAGTTACTAAATAATTATCTGTTTCCAGTCATATGGAATGAATATACACCATCTAAGCGCCACCCAAAACCCATCATATATGAGACTGTGCATGTGATGAGAGTAAAATCCAACTTGAACTGCAAAGAAAGTGCTTCACTTGCCGCTCCTCCTGAGGGCTTCTTGCTGCTCTTCTTGTGTGGACACTTTGTAGCATAGTGTCTAATCTCATTACAGTGATTTTTTTTAATCTTTGACAAGTCTCACCTCTTGCCTTCCTCACTAGAATCTGACTTGAAATGGGATGCCTTCCCTTTCCCTTTCTTCACATTTCCATCCAAGGCACAATTATCCTCATCATAAGTCCTTGATGAAGATCCATCTCCCGTGTTCTGCAGAATATCTTCTTGTACCAATTCAAACAAAAATCACTCCCACTCTAGTAGCTTCTCCCTCCCATTCACTGAATTCTAGTAGCTGTGCCAACTCTTGGGAAGGCCTAGAGGTGTTAGGCTCATGATACCATCCTCAAAAAATGTCACACCAACACTTCCAAGCTCACCTCATCATTGAGTGAACTTCGTAAAGTATTTTGGTATCATGTCTCCATTTTCCATCTTGATCTTTATGACCTTGTCCTTCAACGCCAACTTCCTTTGGTCATTGCTATTTTGAAATGGATTTGTTAAGGCCTTCCACATAGTATATGGAGTTTCATTTCCATGGATGTTCAAGACAATATGATCTTGAACTCCTTCTAACAAAATCCTTCTCACCTTTGGTACATTCTTGTTCCATGCATTAAGATTTTGAGCATCTGCTGCTCCGGGCTTGGGATTATCATTGTCTATGAATTACTTCAGTCTACTTTCCTCCAACACTACCTCCATATTGTTCTTTCATGCTATGTAATTCGAACTAGCCTAAAGGGAATATTCAAATCTCAATCCACAGAAATAAATCCCGATATGTTGTTTGTCCTAAAAAATAAATCTGCACATTCGATTCACCTGTTAAAAAAAAATCGTATTATTCTATTCTATAGTAATTACTACTCTGATACCATGTATAAAATACACATAGATTCAATTGATATTGTAATATGCTAAAACAAAATACTGGAATCTATTCTACAAATTGTGGAAACCAATTATGATCGCACAATCACATGAAAAAGAAAGAGAAATCATTTCAGTCGCACAACACAAATATATATCTAGGGAAATCCTCAGCTAAAAACCCCACTATTTGTATATTTTATTAATTCAAGAATATGAAACAATACAATGTTTCTCTCAGGTTTGAGAGCTCTCTGCACTATCTCTAACTATCTCACTCTGATCCAAGCAAGTTTGGTCCAATACTTAACCAATTCCTTTCCCTTGTATGACCAGCCTTTCTCATGCATTCTTGAGGGAATTAATCCCCTATTAATTAGGAAATTTACACTAATTGATTATGAAATGCATCCAAGGCATCTTGATGACCTCATGCATGAACTATACAATTTTCTAACTACACAACTGATAGTTTACCTCCTTTTACCTCCTATCTCAACTAGGTCTTCCATAGAAATGACATGCACTAACTATTTATAGCTAATTATCAGTTATATGATTGATCACTGCATGTGAATTAAATTAGATTTAATTCACTATACCTCTCATTTTCTCAACCATCAATTATAACTAGTTAAATTGGTTGTAACTCAAATAATTAAGTTAGAAAATAAATTGCAATTGGACCCCCTAAAACTTAGAGTGAACTCTACATGCCTCCATTTTGACCCCCAACTTGAATTGACTGAGCTAACTGAGTCTTCCCAACTCTGTTAACTCATACAAGCTATCATGCGATGTGGAATTACAATTTCCTTCTAAATTAATTAAGGGAAAAATAAATTAGAAGCCTCTTCTTTTTTCCAATTTCAACACATGACTCTTTACATTCCATGTGTGTCCATTGGAATTCCACGTTACAATAAATTTTGAATACAATATACATGATCCATAATATTAACATGGCATATGCCTACTCATGACATGAAATTGCTAATATGGATTGTTTGATGATGTGGCAATGTCAGCCCACTACTGCTGCTGAGAGTTGAATGTCTTTGTGAAGAAGCTTTCCTTTTCAACTTTGCATGCCTTGGTGATAAGGAGCCTTCAATGATCTCAAGTCTTGGATAGTGGTTGCAAACTAGTGTCCCTTCACTCTCTCCTGATCAATCACCTTGTAAGTTTAGCTGCAAGATTTTCTTTTATCATGATTTCCTCCTTTTCCTTCTCTATTATCTTTCCATGCCATGATAGGGTACTTGTTCGTGCAATTCACTCATGATGAGATGACATCAATTAGAAAACCCCGAGCCTAAGATGATGAATTATGATCCATAAAAGGAGCCCAAAACATGTGAAAGGCTGGGAAAAGGGGCTCAATGTCTGTGTATTTTCACAATTCAAGCAGGAAAGAGGAAGCCTTGAGCCTTGAGATTGCGTAATGTGTCGTTCAGGCAGGGTTGAGGAACACCACTACGCAGTTTCTGGAGCCAGTGGGATAGGTTGAGGGGATAGACACTAGGAGAGCTTACTACATGATTCTGGGAGTCAAGGGAGGCTAGGCTACTATTAAATTCAAGGGAGAAATGAATGGGATTGAGGCTTATGGTTACTAAGTGTACCATTTGATGAGCCTCAATAAACAAGAATGCTACAACTACCAAGGCTACCAACTTTAATTATCAACCCGAGGTTCGTACAAAATTAAGAGGTTTCAGAACTATATGTGCAACATAAAATTTGTCCTTCTTTAGTTGATATTATGTAATGGAGTGAATTTCATGAAATCAAATCTTAAACTAATTGCAGAAAGGGAAATGTTACTTTGAAAAGAAATTAATCAACGATTTGTAATTTAAATCCTCAGAGCATGAATTAAAATAAGTAGGCCTAATATAATATGTAAAAATTCATGTCCTAAGTAGTGTTTATTCTTCATAAATCATGGATTTAGATCCTCAGGGTCATGATTCATTGCCAA
Source organism: Pinus albicaulis (assembly GCA_034641835.2). Lineage (NCBI taxonomy): Eukaryota > Viridiplantae > Streptophyta > Pinopsida > Pinales > Pinaceae > Pinus > Pinus albicaulis. The sequence goes on from CM076578.1 coordinate 886,754,024, forward strand.
TAGTCAATTTTACATGTGATATAGGAGTGCTACAAGAAGTCATGTTTTTGCTACATTAGGAGATAAATCATCGAATTACCAAGTAAATCAAATGAAACTTAGATGGTACAAATTATTTTACTAATTAGGATGTATTAGGACTCCATTCCAAGTGGAATCACTCCAAAATACCCTTGTTAACACTTGCTAAAAAAAAGAAAAAAATTACTAGTCTAAAAACTGGAAATTCAAGAACTAGTGATCTAGTTAACCTATCAACTGCCTGACCTAATCAAGTGAAAATTCAATGCGGTAAATTTTTTTAATAACATGAATGTTTTTATGACATAATACAAGTGGAACTAACTCAAATTAACCTTAGTAACATGTTATAAAAAATATAAGGAAATTACTATATTTTGTTAAAATGGAGTTCCAGAAATCCTAGATTCGTGAACTAGTAACTTAATCCAAGTAGCTAAATGATGAAGATTAATTTTGAAATCTATTATAAGAATGAATAATTTTTGTGACTCTATAGATAACCTTCAAAACAACTCACTTGAACCATTTAAAAAATATAACCTACAACAAAAAAATCATGAACACTAAATGCATAAACAAGAGGTGCAAGTGAAAAAGACATTCAAAGGACATAAATAAATTGTACAAGAGGGATCTGAGGCTCCTGGGATGGCCAATCCCAAGGTGAATCAAATTAATATGGAGGAAACCATTCCTTAGAAGCTAAAAATGGCACCAAACTTCATTATTTGAATAAATCCAGGTACACCCCTGCTAGAAATGAAAGTGGAGCTGCAATAAAACAAGTTTTCTCCACCATAAGACCAAGAAATACATGCCCCTAGAGGAAAATTAGAATTTTTACTTTAAAAAAAAATGATGAGGAAGCATTCTACTTGAAATGAGGAATATTTCCCCTCCAAAATCCCTCAAATAGTGGATCTAGTTCTCAACACTTGGAATCTGCATTAAATGACATGGAACACATTCCTAGATTTTCTAAATCATTGGAGCTCCATAAATATTCAATAATTTCATGATATTTTGTTAATTTATTATGCAATATTGATCCTCCTGTAGTAGGGAGAAAGTTCCTAGATTATCTCCTCCTCCAAATCTTCATAATCTGCCCAATATTCTCACAATATTCTTCAAAAATAAATAATATTAAGTGTAGAAGGAGAGATTTAATATAGCCTTTATGTTCCCAAGAAGGGTTAGATGGGCCTAAATTTGTGTCTAATTTAGAGGCCCATCATAGTTCAATCTAGGATAGGGTCATGACCACGCAATTCTGAAGGTCATGGTCAAGGCTTGGTCATAAAAATTGCATAGTGTAGTAGTCCTCGGAGGTAGGAACTATGCATTACGCAGTTCCAAGTATCAAGGTCACAAATAGAGGACTCAATCTGCACAATGCATAACTTAGGGAAGTGAGAGTGATGGTGATTTTCTTGGTTTGGATTTTTTTTTCTTCTGAAAATGGCTAAGTGTGGGACCAATGAGATCTGTGTCAACAATGATGAAAATTCAATGTGATCACACGCTTAGAATACTTTGATAACTAAATCAACATAGATCGTCCATGACATAAAAACAAATAATTTTCCTCCACATGACAAAATTACAACTAGTTATGACAAGTCTGACAACAAAGGTACACTTTACGACGACTGTGATGACACTTCTGTGACAATGCTCAAAATTTTGGAAATGAGTGCGATGGGTACTTACAAGGATAGAAAAAATAATTTGAACAAACATGACCTCATAGAACCACCATAAAATGAACATACACACAAAGAGACAACCAACATGCTAGAGGACGACACTTTTCCCAACTTGTGAAAGGAAACAGAACATTATAAGAAAACAAATAAAATTAATTTAAAGTTTTGCGATGATGATGAACAAGACCAAGGAAGGCTTCGAAATTTGTATATGCCAAAATTTTGGAGGGTTTTGTAGTAGCTACAACACTTTCCCATGGAGATTTGAGACAATGTGATCTCACACTCTCTCCAAGATAATTCTCCTCACCTTGGCTACATATTTCTTCTATTGGGCTACGTTCTGTGCATTAGCTGATCCTGGTTTTGAAATGTCTATCTTGACATATTCCAACAATTTGTTCTCATCAAGAACTTTCTCCATGTGATCCTTCCATTGTAGTGAAATTCGATCTACCTTCCAAGGAGTACTATAATCGCAGTCCATTGAAGGTCATTCTCCCAACTATGAAGGGATCCTGCTACAGTGAAGCTGCAAATTCAAACCTCCTGGGAAGAAACTTTGAAATTCCTGTTCTAATGTGAATTCTACTCTGATACCATGTATAAATTTTGTGATGGAATTGTATTTGTTCAATAAATTTAATCTAAATCAAGAGACACAATTCTACTCTACTGCTTTATGGAAATTAATTCAAAATTAGAACAACAATCACAAATATGCATCAATCACATACACAAGTACACAAATTTATCTAGGGTAAACCAACTGGTAAAATCTCCTTAATCCTTCTTGCATTAATCAAATTAATAGAGAATCTATTGTAGTTTTTTTCTTGCTATGAGAAACAAGTGCAAAATAATAATTTTTCTCTCTACTCAATGAGAATTTTTGACCAAAACTTGGTCAATTTATTTCCCCACATGATCTCCTATTTCCTTTCACAAATACTGAGGAAATTAGCCCCTATTCTTTAGCAATTTCCTCCAAAATGATTGTGCAATTCCCAAGTATTGAGCATATGACTACATGAAACACCTGTACACTCAAACTAGTTGACAAATGCTTGTTACAATGACTTGGAATCTCGACCATAGATAAGGAACTTGAATTCCTTGCATTAACTAGATATTTTGAGCTGATTTATTATTTAACTGGATGATCACAGAGTTAGACTGTTGTCCCATTTCACAACTTACCTCCAACTAGTTCTATAAAAAATTATAACTAGTTTAAATGGATACAACTGGAAATAACTGACCTTGATTGCTACACATTAGAAATCACACATTTTTAATCAAAATCCAAGCCTGATCAATCAAATTTACTAAGATAATTGTGTGAAAAGAGGCATGTCACCTCAATTCACTGCCTCCAAGTTGTTTGTTGATGTGGAAATTTAAATTTTCTCAATTTGTCCAAGGAAAAGTCAAGTTGATATTTTCTTGCTACACTTCTCAACAACCAATATGTTATCAACATAGACAATCAGAAACTTTTCCAAGTAAATATGTAGCACAATGTTCATATAACTCATGAAAATGGCAGGGGCATTAGTAAGCCCAAAGGGTACCCCTATAGACTCATAGTTTACATATCTTGTCCAGAAAGTAATCTTATGAATGTATTCCTCTTTAACGCACACTTGATGATACCCAAACCTCAAATCAATCATAGAAAATACTATTTCTCCTCTCAATTAATCAAATATATCATTAATATGTGGCAACAAATACTACTTCTTGATTTTCACTTTTTTCAACTTCTTGTAATCAATGCAAAGCCTGAGTGTCTCATCCTTTCTAATCACAAACAATATTGGAGCTTACCATGGTGACACACTTGGCCGTATGTAACCTTTATTAAGAATATATTTCAACTGTAGCTTTAACTCAACCAAGTCGGAGATACTCATCCGGTATGGTTCCTTGGATGTTGGTGTCACTCGAGGCAGTAATTCGATGGAGACATAAACTTATTTATGAGGAGGTAGTCCCAAAATATCAGTTGGAAACACATCTTTAAATTTCTGCAACATAGGATACTTCTCCAACACTTCATTTTCTTCTTCCCTAACACTGTCATTAGCTTTTCCCTCGCTAAAAATTTGTACAAAAAATAATTTTCAGCTTTTTCGGCAACTACGCTTAGCTTGCATGGCTGTAATTAATCACACTGAAGTTGGATTCTTCTTAACCTACAAAATTATTCTTTCCCCAACATCATCCATGCATTCAATTACCTTTTCAGAGCACTCAACTTTAGTTTTTTGTATATACAACCAATTCATGCCTAACAACATATTGTATGCACCCAATGGTGGAAAATTTAAGTTTGTCATTGTTAGTACATCGTTGAGCTCAAATTCCCATGATATCACCCAATAACTTACTAATTTTTCTCTTTATTCATGTTTCCAGTTGAACTAACCAATGATCCAAGAGGATCCATAGTGGCCCAAAAATCAAGGTCCTCTGATCACAGTGAAACCATGACCAGATTAAAGAGCTCATCACAAGATTTTCGATGATGTAGATGGTGCCTCAATTTAAATTTGTGTGTGGATGTTACGCCCAGTCATGAGTTAAATTTGGAGCAATGCCAATTTTTCGGTCTAGAAAAATCAACAACTAAAGTTTGTAGACGTCAATCAAATCTAGCGAAGTGGGTTATATGGAGCTAAATTTAGCAACACTTATAAATATGGGAACACCCCACTAACTTTGGAGGCTTAAGTGGCCCAGTTGTTAGAAAATGATATATTACAGAGAAATGAAACACATAAAATATGTTGAAAACACAAACACAGAAAACACATAAAACCAGAGAGAGACTGATATACATGGTTCACCAAATTTGGGCTACGTCCACCCTGAATAGCCAGTCCTTCCTTTATATTATCCAGAAAAATGAAGAGACACAACCTACAGTAGACTCGTTGTAATATCCTTTGTTCTCTCTTATAGTATCCCTATCGGTTTCTCGCTCTGAGAATACACATACAATACACAGCCACAATAGAACACCCTCACACAAAATGAGGGGTTGCCTTCCAGGGAAAAAAAACCTAAATTAAACATAACTTCCACCATCAGATCATCCGCCTAATGAATGACCTAGATTGACCAGAAATTACAATAAATTTACAAGGCAATTTTACATCTGTTTTTAACTTCGGGGGCGCTGCCCCTGAAACCCCCTGTTAGGGGGGGCTCCATAAAGTCACAATCGCCCCCTTTGGACTCCCAAGGCAGCGTTTAATTACAGGCGGTGTTGTTGCCCCATTAATAATATGGGTCAAACGCTGTGATACAAAATAAAGAATATAATCAGGCTCCCCACCCAACAAATAGAAAGGGGACACATGACCCAACTATACAGTGCCACGTGGCACCCTCGGGGCGGCCAAGTTGGCCCCTGACTGACCAAAACTTGGCATTGGTTAAAATTATCAGTAGCATATAACTAACAACCGATAATAGTCCAATGATATATTATATTTGTTGGTGTATTTTTGAACCAGAAAAATAATTCGATGGTCAAAGTTTTTATAATCAATGTTCACATTAAAATAAAAAAAACACTTCCAAACAACCCAGCAACAAACAATTAATGTTTATATGGCGGTCAACCATTGTTTCAGCAAGCGGATGAAAATAATCGGTAGTTTCAAAGGTTATATGTAATATATATTAAATTTTTTTGGTGAGTTTAATAGTGAGCTAAACCACGTCACTGAGAGGTTACAATTTAATAACCAATGGACTGCCAACCAACCGATATAAAAACCACTAACATAATTGATGACATTGAATTTAATATGGGTGGTGGTTTAAATAACTGAATGGTTATTGATGGTAAACATAATATAAACATCAAGTTGATATATTTGTTAAGTTTTTTATATAAAATGGTTTGGTGCGAGGTTGGAACCCACGACCTCCCCACCCAACCAAAAACATTAAGGTCGTTCGCTAGCAAACTTGTGAGTGAGGCTAGCTTTTTTTTATCCACCCATGCTACATATATTTAAACCATTGAAAATCAACGAATGGTGGCCAAGAGGGCCAAGTTTTCAGTAGGATAAGAGCCAATGAATTGGAAATCAAATTTTGGAACCAGCATGGAAAAATCATGACAAAGCCATGAAACTATTCTCATGGAACCAAGAGGGCGCATGGTTCCAGAGGGGAACATTCTAAGGGAATATTCCATTTTTATGTTGTAAGGAATGTACAAGATTTTTAGAGGGGCCAAAATTGTAGGTGGCATAATGTGTTCGACTTTATACTCATTTAACCAAAATTTCTCAAGGATCACAATGGTACAGTCATTTTTTGCATCAGGGCAGTGGATTTTTGGGGTCATGGCATAAAATCACCTTTTCCATTAATTGTTGGGAACAAAGTTTGAGATAATTATGTGCCTTTTAGAAGTAGTGTTGGACTGTTTTAATCACTGTTAAATGACTAAGATGGTACACATAAATTATCAATCTAGGGAAGTCTTTTATTTCAATGATAGTTGCACTATCTGTGCTGATACATCATACTAGAAGAAAAAATAAAACAAGAAGAAATCGTTGCAGAACCAATTGCTGAAAATTAACACTCATGAAAAAATAAAACAAGGATCTACAAGAATGTAATCACACTTTAGATAAACCGGTATCTAGCACACCACACGATATCTACACCAGCTGGTATTTATAATTGAATATGGTCAACAACATAATAAATACTTGAAACTGGAGCAGATCTACTTAGAGCCAACACAACAACAATAACACTCCAAAAATAGGCAGAAGTAATTATGAGATATACTACAACTACTTGATCACTTCAAGCCCTACTAAAGAGGAGGGCCCTTCCTCCCTAACAAGGCGTAGGAGAAGATGAAAAATAAATAAGAATTAAATCCATCGACAAATATAACAACAAAAAGACGATATTCTGTATTATGGTGATCAAAATTACAGAGTCAAAATGGCAATCATGTTCTGTGCTAACCCCTCAGCCTTAAAGGTCTGAGTGCTTGCATAAAAGTGACATGTCCAAAAAATGAGGAACACATCAGTCATGAGAATCTTACGATTCTCATGCTGATCAAAATAAAGTAAATATAGTTACAACTGATTTCCTCAATAGATTCTTCACTCGGAAAATATTGATTTCAATCAAAGCTGCATAAATTTGTTATTCTAAATGACAATATATGATGACTCCTATAGCTATCGTTGGAATGAGACAACTGTAGCGTAACAAATTTTGAAGATAGATCAGCATTCAGAAGGTGATAGTATGAAATCAAAAATGCGACTGTAACAACAGAGGTCATGACAGCAGAGGTGTTGACTCTTCGTGAAGTAGTAGCGCTATGTAACAACACATTGTAATAGCATGCTCCCAACTGGTTCTATGCGCATGTATGTTCTGGGTCCCTTATGCTTAAAGTGATATCTGAAAGAATAGCAAAAATACCAAATAATTTCTTCCAATATTCATCCCAGTTAGCCACAAAAAGGAAACAATACATCATAATAATTAATGAGAACGAAAAGATAATGAAACACAGTAAAGTTACAATATTTTCCAGAAAAGAAAAGGAAAAAGGAAAAGGTAGTCCCAAGGGTGGAGGTCAAAAAGGTCAAAATGAAGGAAGAAAACGTAGGGAATGAGTACAAAAATGACACCCAACATCTCCCCCCAGCTGAAGTACTTGCATGTCCTCATGCAAAAAAATCTCAACTTCATCGATAATATCTCTTGTTTAGATCAATGAAGTCATAGGCACTGACTGTGTCTTCATATGGAAACCTGTATTCCTAAGTAGCCATCAACTGTCTTGGCCAAGACTCTTCTTCATAATCGCTCAATGCATAGTGTTCCTAGTATTCCTCTACTGGCAGCCATATCAAAGGAAATTTGAATTTCAGTCCAATCCGGGAAGCGCCGAGGGTCTTTATTAGCTGGGCATATGCTGGTACATGTGTAACAACAACTATATAATTTTGAAATGCGAAAGGATCTCCTTCCAACAACCTAGCACTACTAGCTTCAGTGTGTTTGAGGCATCCTGTCAATGCTCGGCTCTTCATCTGTGAAAAATTATTGAGGAAAAAATGCATAATTTCTCTCCTATAGGCAGCAAATGGTTTCCTTATCCCAGGAATACTTAAATTATTTCTAAATTCTCGCCTCAATTCAGCTGCCCTTCCTAGTTCAACTCGAATCCATAACGATGTCTCCTCATCATTAGTCTCCACTGATTTTGTGGACAGATGCCACTCGATCTGATTTCTCATAAATGAAACAAAAGCATGCAATTGCAAGTCTCCCATATACGAGAATACAGTTTCTACCATCTGCATACTAGCTTGCTCACAAATAATGTTGTGAAAAAACAACTCGCACAACAAGCTCTATTCATCAAAATCAGAAAATGTGAAAAACATCTAAAAATGTGTGGGTAGAAGTAACCACATAGGTATTTTCTTCAATAATAGATTTTAAATGAAACAAATAGTAACATTCCCAGAAAAAAATAGGGTAGGACAGGTAAGGTCGCCTGCACCCCAACAAGTTGAGAGCAAGGTCATGAAGCTTTCATTTATCATTAATCAAATTCTAAACCTGATGCTGTAACAGTAGCAAGTGTTCCTTCTATTTATTTATAGCTTCCTTTTACTTCCATTCCTCCCAAATTCTCTTCAATTCTTCCTTTTTCCATTCCTCCTATAGGGCACTCATTTTCTTATGATATTATTTCAATGAGATCATTCCCTCTTGCAGGGAAAGTGCCTCCCGTTTCCATTTCTGCAACTCAAAGATCAACAAAATGTTGTAGGAAATCCATCCCTTTGTTATAGCATTATTTATCACCTCTATATACCTGATTACTTATGCATTGGCCTTAGGCAGCCCTTCCATTTAGACTTGGTCACATTTCTCAAAAAACAATATTTTAAAATCCATACGCGACTCTGCCTAGTTGTTTCTGCGTGCACACGTCGGTGCATCCATAGCTGACCCATGTATGCTATTTAAAATATTAAAAAATATATAATTTACATTTTATTGAGGCAAGTTTTATGGTTTTTCCTGTCACTTAACTACCCCAGCCTGTGGCCTAACTGTTCCCCAACTAAAAAAACTAATTTGAGGAAGTATAAATACACCTCAAGAGAATGGCCTAAGGGAGGAGAGAGAGAATATTATTGATATTATATCCTATTATAGCCATGATCAAGTCTGATATTTCCCCTATGCCTACTACACTTCCAAGGTTTCAGGAAACCCTTGTTTCCTTGTGATAATGACCCTCATTCTGTGTGATATCCTTTGTCACCACTTTTGTAAGAATGTGAGGCTCGGGCTGGACGAATCTAGTGGACGGTTTTTCTCAAGGCCGTGGCAGATCTCAGGTGCTTTCTCCACTATTATTTTCTATAAATGTTATCAATAAAAGAAGTAGCATCCTATTCCTAATGTTCATGTGTTATGTGTCTCTTATACATGCTTAATAATGTTGAATAGTTTATTTCATGTTATCTTTATGAGATTATGTATGCTAATATGCTAACATCTAGGACATACATGTTGTACAACTAGTTTTTGTGCTTGTTCTTGACTGATTTATAGGCTTTGGAGTATGAGGAGTTGTATAGGGTTTTCACCCTTTGGGATCTACTTCAAACAAAGGATAAACGTGTAAGGTTCACAATCCTCACTTTCTAGTTTAAAGCATAGAAGTTGGTAATTAGAGTCCTTCTTGTTATGACATGCCATCTGATCTATAAGTTCTTTCAACCTTGGGCCTTAGGGTAGCTTTGCTCATAACAGAACTCATGAATTTTTGGCTCAAGGGGTCCTGACCCAGTTTCGGAGGTTAAGTTTTGCCAACAAACCACTATACTACTAGCCCTTTCGGCAGTGACTTTCTTGTGCAGGCAAAAGGCTGACCCGAAGCAGTATGGGAGGGTGATAGAACCGGGTTTCCACACCCTGGGAGAGGGTAGGTAATTCAAGACGAGCCACGTTCAACTCTATAGCTACCAGGTCATATGGTGCAAAACCCAGATCTACTAATACCCTTCGCATCCACGTGCTGAACAACAATGATATTCATAGTAATCAACAGATCATGAACTCACATAATGATAACGCACCTATTCTAGATATGCTTGCATGAAGTGAAACAAAAAAGATGTAGATCATAGCATAAACAAGTAATAGGAGTATGTTCACAGCTTAAATCAATAATATAGTAGCATATAATAAGTAACCGAACATCACAAATTCATATCATAGTAATTCCAATGGATTCAGATATTCAACAGTACATCCGAATTCATTAATCCTTCAGATCTACTTACAATACCCCAAAACCCAAACTGCGCACACATTAGCAGGGTCTGCACATAGCAGGATAGAGGCCCTCCACACACATAGCAGCAGGAGTCCTTACCCAACAACCCTAACTTGATCTATCAGTTCACACTTAGCATCAATCTATTTTCTTTATTTTTTTGTCTTACAACTCAAAAAAGTTCAACTAATTATACTATTTTAGCATATGCATCTAATGGTTCGTAAACCATGGTTTGTGGACTCTCAGTCTACCCTTGACCCATTTACAATGCTTTAGTGGCTTTGACCCACCCCAAAACCCCTGCGCTAGACTAAATATAATAAAAAATACACAAAATGGACCCAACTTGCAGCTTTGTAGGAGACCTTGTTCCAACACAACTCCACTGTGATCTTCTCTAAAATCCATCTTAGCATAGGGATAGTCCTATATTGAGATGACATGTTCTCCCCACAACTGGAAAAAATCATCGTCCCATGTAGTGTGGGGAACCTCACTTTCCCCTAGTCTCTTCATCAAGTCAACTCATCTGGCTATCCTCATATCTCGTGGGCTACTGATGGTTGAGAGGATCTTGGGCTGAAGCCCTAGGACTCTCTTAAAGAAGAATGTCAGTAGAATAGTACCATACCCAAAGTGTTTTGTTTGTTCTTGTTGGATAGAAGTCAATTTTTTATTCATATTTTCTAATAAGGCTGTGCACCAGTCATAGAGGTTGGTCAAGCAATCCACTGCTAGACTCATGTGAGTACGTGAGGCATGGTGAAGGGATGCCGACCCTACCACTCTTCCAATAGTGAAAAGAAGTATTTTCATGTAAAAATCTCGTACATATTTGATTGGGATATGTGTCCCCACCTTATTTTCACCATCCACATAGTATACCAAGACATAGTAATCTACATTAAGCCCTCCAGTGGGCTTACCAATCAAATCAACTGGTTCTACCCTTCAGGAAAGTCCAGCAATAAGATAGATGTATTCCAGCTCAATCCTCAATGGAATCTGATCTATCATAAAGCAATCTTCAACTAGTTCCCAATAATTGACCAACATCTCGATAAATCAAGTATTGGTTTTCATATTTTTCATTTTGGAAAACTTTAATAAACCGCAACCCCGAAGGATATCTAATGATTGTTGGTCCTACATGGATTCATTGTCTATTGCACTTGTTGGAACAGGGTCCCCTAAAGCTACAAATTTTGTACAATTTTGTATATTTTTGGTATTAATTAGTCTAACGTAGGGGTTTTGGGGTGGGTCAAAGCCCCGAACGCATTGTAATGGGTCAAGGGTAGACCTAGAGTCCTCAAACCATAGCTTGCAGACCACAGGAAAGCGTAGGCTAAGTCGTTATAAATAGATGAAATTTTTGAGTCTAGAGGTAGAAGAGAATTAAGTCTAATGCTAAGTGAAAATTGTTATATCAGTTTTGGGTTATTTGGGTAAGGACTCCTACTATTTGTGTGCGCAGAGATTGTAATATCCCCAAAAGGGAAGATTCAACAATACTTGCTAGAATAACACATTTCAGAAGCATGTGCATTGAAATGAGTTTGCAGCTCATGGATCCCTTATATATGGAGATCTAGCATCTATATCCAGGAGGAGAGAAAAAAAAATCAAACTAGGTGAGGTAACAGACCTCCCATACCTAATATGGCTGGAAAACACCCAAAATTGGGGCTGCAGCAATATGCAACAATACTGCAGGAAAATAACGCAGTTTTTTTGAGAAAAAATAGGAGGCCAATAATAAGGCACAAAATTCATATATATATATCAGTAAATCAGCTCCATAATGTGGCCCATACATTGTATAACAGGAAACAAAAGACAAGAATGGAAGAAATGCCTCAAAAGAGGTGTTGCAACACATGTATTGACTACAAAAAGACTTGACATCGTTATATTAAGAGTTGCAGCAGCTATATATTACACTCTAGATATAGAGAAGATCTATGTAAAAAAGATTAGATCTATTACAGATCTGTACACTAGAAGAGCTCCTTTACAAATTCCCCTTGGGGTTTTGAGAAAAACATAAGACACAAAGAGTAGATTTGAGATCTAAAGTTGCAGATCTGCAATAGTATTCAGAAAATTCTAAAGTAAATTACAATAGAAGCAGATCAGATCTAAACATAACATGGATTAGAATTATAATCCATGGATCACCATAGTAAAGGGTATAACCCCAACACTAGAGATCTCTCCTCCAAATGTGTGTCAAAACACCCTACAACTGTACACTTGCAAATAACACAATCCTGGAAGGTAAAATACGTTGTAGGCTCTAGCACTGGTTTGGCCTGATGCCAAGATCTGAAAATGCAGCTCTAAATATCTAACACTCTCTCATTAAGGGGATAGATGGCTTTCCCACTGAAAAGAGGCACTATATTGCCCTAGATCTGAGCAGATCTAGCGTCCACTTGCTGCAACTTACAAGGACAACCAAACCCTCAAAAAGATCTGCGTTGTAGTTGGAAGATGAGCTTGGCCAAATGCCTGATATTGGAGAAGATCAGCAAGACTCTTCCAAGAGGCCTCTCAAGGAAAAGGTGGGATTCCCGATCAGGAACACCCTAATTCTAAACAACACTACTCTCAGCTAAACAACCAGAGAATGATATATGTCTAAGAAGACAATATATTTAGAAATATAACATAATAAACAACCTCCTTCTATTGTTCTCCTCTTCCTTTTATAAGTTGAAAGCCCTACCAAACCCTAAACCATCTCAATGATTTAGCTCCTTTCACATGTGGAGCCTCCAACTAAAACTGCTTTGTGCATCTAGGAGATTCACTATATCTAGACAGTGTTTTTGATTTGGTCCTGGTTGTCTTGGTCAAATTATCCAGCCTATTTCACACATATGTGTGCTTATATAAATAGCCTAGATTTGACTTTGTTCACATGTGGAATTGATTTATTTTGTTGTTTAGGAGTTTTATTGATCCTCCTTTACAATTTTATTCTTGAAACGGGAAAATGAAAAAAAATTGTATATTCCCATTAGCTGGGGCTAATTGGGAATATTACAGAGATCCTCAGTCCTGTTGTGTGCGTACCCTGTTAGGCTGTGTGCGTGGGCTATGTTTTTTTGTAAGTCGATCTGATATTATTGAAAGTGAAGTATTACTAAAGTATCTGTGTGTATCTGGATTTGTAATGGTTACTGAACGCATCTGTGATGGTTAATTAGCTGGGAATGTATCTGTGTTATGCATATGTATATCTGTGATCTATATTAGCTATGAGTATAAGGGTTCTATGATGGTTTCTGTTAGCTACGAATACATCTATTTATGCTATAAGTTGCGTGGATGCGAATATATCGAATAGATATGAATAGCTCTGGCGTGGTTAATAACTTCATATACTATGAAAGCTTGCGAATAGACCTGTGTGAACCTGGTAGGTTGTGAACTTGGATCTGCTTGTCTAACCTAATCTCTCTCAAGCTGTGAAAACCTGGTTCCAACACCCTCCCATACTGCTTCCGATGAGACCTTGGCCTGCTCAAATAGGTCACTGCCAAAAGGGCCAGTAGTATAAGGGTTTTTTGGCAAACCTTAACCTCTGAACCTGGGTCAGGACCCCTCGATCCAACAAATGGTTCCGTTGTTGGGACCGTGAGAATTTTGAGAGAGAGATCGGGTAATGCCAAGGGAACATTGGAGACCTGAGAGGGTAGAAATTGAAGAGTGGTTTAAAAAATAGGTTTAGGAATTTGCGGTAAAAGAGAATCGTAGCACGAAGTTGATGGCGGAGAAATGGAAGAATAAGTACATTTTCACTTAAGTTTACAAAATTTTCTTTGTAACATTTTTGAACGAGCTTCAGGAGTGGCTGGTAAGGCTCGTAGATTTCTAAATGTGTTGGAAAGATGAGCGGGTCATGCAATGGACTCCAGAGTTGATCCAGCAATTATAAAGAACTGATAATACCATCACTTGTACGGTAGATCATTGGGTGGATAGTGTGCTGGGAGGATTTTTGACAGAGTTCGAAGTCGATTAGTTCGTGTCCTATTCTAAGGTAGAGCAGAGGTTCTTCAAGGGTTTCTGGGGTAAGTTTCTGAAAACACTGCCATTATTAATCAAAATTTTGCTGTGCGAAAAATTTATTATGTGCAGCCACACTAAGTGAATGACCTCCGATTTGGGTAAAAGCACAACACGAAGTGGTATATACTACAAAACTAATCAAGAAGGAGATAGATCTGTCTACAGTCCAGTAAGAGATTCGGATGTGCATAGCCCCCCAACGACACCACCTTCAAGCCAACATAGGGGTAAAAACTCACCCATACCTCCACCTCCATCAGAAGACGATATGGCCTCGCACATGAAGTTACCTACCTTCAAGGGCATAGGGGATGAAGATATGGTCCAGTTCTATTTTGTCGCAGAGTTAGTATGGACTGCACAGAATGTGGCCAGTGATGCTGTGAAAAGGGCGTAGCTATCCCTTTCCTTTGAAGGAAGAGCCTTGGATTGGTATATGGGATACGTAGCTCAGCATGCGAATGCGACCATTCAAGAGGTTAAGGGTGCCCTAAAACAATAATTTTGGAAGCCTAAATCCTACTCTTAGATAATGAATGGCCTAAAATATTTTAAACAAGGGCCCTTTGAGTTTGTATGGGAGGCTGAACAGCGACTAAAGAAGGTAATCACAGAGGGGTAATTTCTGTACGGTGACAGACAACACAAGGAATGGTTCATGGCTATGTTACTACCTCACCAGCACAGACCTATGGGTCAGTGAGCCATTGAATCGCAGGAGAAATCCTTGGAGATTGCTATGAAGTTAGAAGATGTACCAAGAGATGATGCTCATTTTGGAGTACAGAAGATCCAAGGGCAGCTGCAGGCCATGAATATTGAAATCCAGAACTTGCAGAAGGAGCGAGGAAAAGAAGTTAGCCAGATGCATGGTGCATAATATGTCGAGTGTCGGGGCACACCAAGGATCAGTGCCCTCTATTGACAGATTATATGTAGGTCAGGGGACCTAGCCTATTACGTCCTAGAGAAGATGTAGGTCCAAGTGGTCTGACCTTATGGTGCACTGACTTCCACGTAGCAGGGTTACATGATACCAACCACTGCCCTCGTCTGGCCGCTTATGTTGCAGAGTTGAAGCAACAATGGTGCTGGTTTTTCTCATCTGTGGGACATGATGAACAAAATTTCCAGACATATAACCTAATGATTGACCGAGGTAACATATATCGTATGCAGACTGACCCTTAATCACCTCTATATCCCTCGAGCAAAGGAGGCTCCCCATCTAGGGGCAGAGGAGGAGAGAGGTGCGGAGGCGCAGGTCGGTGAAGGGGATAAGTGATATACTATAACTGTGGAGAAGTAGGGCACTTTGTGAGGGACTGTCTCAACCTCGCAAGACAATATTGTAGGTATTGTAGATATCTGGATCACGTGATCGAAGAATGTCCAATTATAATCACAAAAATGTAGGAAAAGCAGCAGAAACCTATGCAAAATGTGCAGAGGGTTAAGGCTAAACCACATGACGAAGGCCCAAACATTAATGTCATAATGTGCAGTGGGATGAATACTGGGGGAGCTGAGGAGAAAGTTGTGGCTGAACCTCTTATCTGAAAATCAGCAGTCAAACAAGAAGGTTTGGACCTATAGAAGGAAAAGGAAACCTTTGGCGCAGCCCGCAAAGACTTCACTAAGGAGGAGGCACCTATGCCGAACCTAAGAACCGATGATGAAGTTAAACCATTTCTGAAGGCATGTACGAAGTTTCTCTGCAACCAGAAGGTAGTGGAGAATCTACGAGCATTAATAGAAAACTACGCAGAGAGACCTAACCTACCTCTAGAAGTTAAGGATGTGCACAAGTTGTACAAGCATAAGAAACGAACTGGTAGGGAAATGCAGCTAACAACACAGATTGGTGACTATGAAATGGATCAGGTTATTTTGGACCTGGGATCATATGCGAACGTGTTGCCTAAGAAAACTTGGCAACGAATGGGAGAACCTAAGTTGCAATGGTCCACTATCCAACTGCGCGTGCCCAGCCAGTAGAAGATCATACCATTAGGGAGATTGTCAAAGATTGTGGTAGATATCGCAAGAGTTATGGTCCAGGC
Source organism: Pinus albicaulis (assembly GCA_034641835.2). Classification (NCBI taxonomy): domain Eukaryota; kingdom Viridiplantae; phylum Streptophyta; class Pinopsida; order Pinales; family Pinaceae; genus Pinus; species Pinus albicaulis. The sequence continues at coordinate 886,770,271 of CM076578.1, forward strand.
CAACTTTGAGGTAATTTAGATTGTAGAAAATGCAGACCCCTATCCTATGCTCCTAGGATTGGATTAGGCCATAGATATGGGAGGTATCATCAATCTAAAGAAAATAAGCATGGTGTTTGAAAATGAAGGTACGCGGGTGATAGTACCATTAGACCATACGGAAGGAGAATGGTATGTGGAGTCGGTACATGAAGAAGAGGATGTGGATCACATCTATAAGTTAACTGTGCGGGATGAAGATTGGATCAATCCTATGATTGATGGTGTGCTTTGCTGTGAAGAGGACAACGAATGTTTCTTTGACTCCAACGTGGAGATGGAAAATTGGCAGAATCAGTTACATGATGTATCTACACTGTAATGTCCTAGAATCACTAATAACTTCCAATGAATCTCGTCAGAGGTAAGCGAACTTCCCTAGTTTGATGGTTTTGGTAGTATTAAGGATTTTTTGTGAGCATTTCAAGCTAAAGTCCCATGGGAGTGGAGGGTATGGGCCCTTAATCTAGCCATGTGTGCAATACCTGCGAGGTGGTGGGACACGCATAAGGGGGTGTTCCAGGATTGGGAAGAGTGCCAGAATATGATGATCCTGCGATTTGAACATCCAATTCACTTGTGTGTAAAAACATTCCTTGGCCCAGGGGACCCGCGTGAGCATTTGTTCGCTAGGAAGGAGAAATGGTGAGACTGGACCATAGAAGAATGGGTTCAACTATTTATTCATGCCTTGGGACCAATTCCCATAGTATGGTATTTAGATGCAAAGCTACATCAGCACACCCACCACTGGGAAACATTGAAGGATGAGTTTGTAGGGACATTTGGGTTAGTAGGTGGAACAGCGGTTCTTGACAAAGCTCTGTAGTATATAAATACCTTAGTATTTGATGAATGATGCCCTTACGCAACACTTGGGGCACCAACATGGGAAACGCAGATGCAGGATATTGTCAACTTCCGCAATTTAGCAATAGAAGAGTGCGATGAAAATCCACCAAATGTCTCTATCCCGGAGTTGGAGGGAGAGCGCGCAGTTGTTGGACCCACATTGCAAACTGTCGATGTTACTAAGCCTCTGAAGCTACGTGAAGTCAACATTGGAACAAAAGAACAACTTAAGCTGGCTAAAATTGGGGACTTCTGGGATGATGATACAGTAGGAAAAGTGGAAGAACTGCTTACGGAATACCAGGACTTATTCCCAACAAAGTTCTCGAAACTCAAGGGGATTACAGGGGACCTAGGGGTCATGCGCATCAATTTAAAACCAGATGCGCAACCTATGAGGCAGCGTGCTTATCGGCTGAACCCTAAGTACGAGAAAAAGGTTAAGGAATAAATCGATAAAATGCTCACCGCAGGTATCATTGAACCGGTTGAACAATTAGACTGGGTAAGTCCAATGGTGGTTTAGTAGAAAAAGACAAAGGGGGAGATACAAATCTGTGTTGACTTGTGAAAATTGAATGATGCCTACGTGCATGATCCCTTTCCCACACCTTTCTCAGATGTAATCCTTGACAGAGTGGGAGAGCAGGAAGCATACTCATTTACATACGGGTTCTTGGGCTACCATTAGATCAGGATCGCACCTGAAGATTGCAACAAAACTATGTTTGCTACTAAATGGGAATCCTTTCAATATACTGTCATGTTGTTTGGGATCAAAAACTCCCCTGCCATATTTTCACGAGTGGTTGTCGTAGTGTTCAAAAAGTTCATCCACAATTTTTTGGAGGTATATTTTTATGACTGGACTGTCTTTGGCTTGGTGAAGAAACACGTCTCGAACCTATGCATGATGTTGGATGCCTGTAGGAAGCACTATATTTCCCTGAATATCAAGAAGTACATATTATGCGTACCATTCGGAATCTTGCTCGGGAACATAGTTTGTCGGCAAGGATTGATGGTTGATTCTGCTAAAGACATATTTATCATAAACCTGGCAGTTCCTACAACTGAGAAACAACTGCATTCGATCCTTAGACATATAGGCTACTACAGGAAGTTCATTCAAGAGTACGTGCTGATCATAGTGCCTATGGAAAAATTTCTTACGAAGGATGTTTCATTTTTTTGGGATGACGAGTGTTAGAAGAGCTTCGAGCTACTCAAGGAGAAGATGGTCTCTGCGTCTATTCTCATATTTCATGATTGGGCAAAGGTATTCCATGTTCACGTAGATTCATCAGGGATAACGCTGGGAGCAGTCCTTACGTAGCCTAGAGACGGAGACATTCATCCTGTTGCATTTATAAAACTCTCTGGTGTGGAGTGAAACTACTGCACTATGGAGTGGGAGGGATTGGCGATGGTCTATGCATTACAAAAGTATCAGCATTACCTGTTAGGATGGCACTTCAAAATTTTTACAGATCACTCGGTTTTCAAGTACCTGGTGAATAAGCCTATGTTGGGGGGGGGAATCTACCGATGGCTACTACTGTTTCAGGAATATGATTTTGAGATAATTTTCAAGCCGGGGAAGTTGAATGGTAGGCCAGACCACTTGTCCCAAATAGAAGGCGGTGATGAACCAACCAACCTGGAAGAGGGATTTCCTGATGCGTAGCTATTCGCCATTAAAGTAGTTGATGTGCACTTTTCTGACATCATTCAGTTCCTGACTGTGGGGATGGCACCTGTGGAATATTCGTACAACAGAAGAAAGAGTTGGTAACCTACGCAGCAGATTTTACCATCATCACAGGTCATCTCTATAAGATGGGAGCTGACGAAGTATTGCGAAGATACATTTTGGAGCATGAAAGGCACGTTATCTTAGCAAAATCTCGTGAGGGTGTAGCAGGAGGTCACTATGGAGAGAAGGCCACGACGCAAAAGATCTTGAGACCTATACTATGGTTGCCTACCTTGCATAGTGACTCTCATGACTATTGCAAAGCCTATGATACGTGCCAACGAATCGGAAGGCCATTACGCTGAGATGAGATGCCCCTGCAAGAATTTGAAAAGTGGGCCATCGATTTCATAGGGCCTATCAACCCGCCGAGAAAGAAGACAGGTGTGCGCTACATCATAACTTCCATTGATTATGTAACCAGATGGAATGAAGCACAAGTTGTGAAGGATTTCACTGCAGATACCACTGCGCACTTCATTTTTGAGCAGATTCTGACTAGGTTTGGATGTCCGAAGATCTTAATGAGTGACAGAGGTACACACTTTGTTAATGAAACAATACAAGCTGTGATAGAGGAATTTTGGATCCACCATGTGAAGAGCACTCCATATCATCCACAGGTAAACAGAAGGGTAGAAGCTTTTAATAAAATCTTGGAGCAAGCATTGACTAAGGTTTGTAATGCCGATCGCAGTGATTGGGACGTGCTCATCCCATCTGTTCTTTGGGCCTATTGAACCACCTGCAAGAAGTTGACTGGGAAGACACCATTTCGAATGGTCTATGGCAAGGAGGCCATTATGCCCATGGAGTGTACTTTTCCTAGCCTACGCATCACAGACTTTACAAAAATGGCAGAGCTTGATATCATGGAGGAGCATTTAGCGCAACTTATGGCTTTGGAGGAAGATCGTTTCATTGCTAATTTCCATCAGCAGGTTAAGAAGGCTCAGGATAAGGCATGGCATGATCGACATATTCGACAAAAGACATTTGCGGAGGGTGAATTGGTCTTGTTTTATGATAGCTAGTTTATGAAACACCCACGAAAGTTTCGTCAGCACTGGCTAGGTCCCTATATGGTAAAAGAAATCACGAATGGCAGAGCTATTTGGTTAGCTACCCTGCATGGCGATATGTTACCAGGATATGTCAATGGCAGCCTGCTCAAACCATATCACATCAAATGACTATATGGTCAGAGTAGCTATATGGGGTGGATTATGCCCACCAAGGAAGGTAAATGTGGAAAGGACCATGGTACGTGCAGGGAGCGGCCGCAGATTTGGAAGCCCGAAGGGGTGCGTGGGAGGCATAGGAGTGTGTTTAGAGTGCATAAGGTGTGCTGGAAGTGCAGAGGTGTGCCAGGCATGCAGGAGGTGCATTGGGAGTGCATGGGTGCGCTAGGCACACAGGAGGTACGAAAACTAGCCATTGGAACAGTAAAAATGGGTAAAAAACAAATTTTAATGTTGAAAGGACCGGGTGTCTGGAATTTAATGAGGTGATTTCTGAATATTTTCTACTATTTACTTTATGGTAAGTTCCAAATGAGGTTCACCCAACCGTTGATCGATCCCCGTGGCTATAAAAGTAGAAGGATAGATCAGAAGAGGGTTCCATCTCTCTTGTACAATTTGTGCTTTGCAAGTTTTTTCCTTGAGAGAGTTTGTGCCTATTGTACTTTGTTCATGTCTGAGCGTCCTACATGCTTTGATAGTAGCAACCTTGAGTTTATCTTTTGCACCAGAATGATGGGGACCAACCCTGAAGAATCGTCTCAGCCTGTAACCTTGACAGAGTAGGAGTCCGAGGAAGTACTGGAAGTCCACCCTGAAGTAGAAGAGGTTATGTCCATGCCCAGAAAGGAAAAGTAGAAGGGGAAAGAAAAAGCGCAAGGTTCGAGGAAACCCATGAAGTGGGATGGGGAGAAAGCCCCGCACCTCTCCTCAAAATGTGAAGTCCCCATAGACGGTGGCCTAGGCAAGTTCGCCCAACCCAATCAATAGGCCTCTATCCGATTAGGAAAATGCCTAGATAGATGAACCAATCAATTGGCTACCGCCCTTTTCTCAACACCGCAGGCCCTCAACACACACGCTGAAGCATCTTGATGGCCTGTGCACCTACCTACAGATTCTATTGCCTTTGGGCGAGGTTCTCGTCATTGGTGAACCCTTTTGAAAGCTCCATGAGGTAAAATTCAATGACCATGATTTGGCCAATTTGGAGGCCTTCCCTGAGCTGGTGCCTGAGCTGTACCTCGAAAGGGTATTAGAGACGATGGGATAAAGATAGTCCTCATGTGATGGGTGCGTGGCTTGGCTAGGTCTGGACTCTTAAACCTATTGAGAATGCTGCACTTCAGCCACTATAATATCATAGACCCACTGGTGTGCTAGATGCTTTCCCTAGTCCATGATGACAACTTGTGGATCTAGGATCGAATCCCTATTGATGCCGCACTTATTCATCAGATTACTAGCCTCCCCATGGAAGGACCAGACCCTATGCAGCGCGTCGGCAAAAATTATGAGAAAAAAATCACCGACAAGGTACGTGAGGATTACCATATGCAATGAAACACACGGGGGTTTATGATCAGCACCATCGGCAACCCTATTACACAGATGGGTACCTTTCTACTGGCGTGCAAGATGATGCACAAATGCGAGGCTGCCACCATCCCTGCGTACGTAATTCAGCCAGTGGGCCGATGCGAAAAGGGGGTTTTCTTCAATTGAGCCCAGTACCTATGCAAAAAATTCCTAGCGAACGTCCGCAAAGCCCAGGATCAAGGGCGTGCCTTTTTCTACTCTTGGCTACTTCTTCTCATTGTGTTGGTCACATGGGAAGCACTTGAGGACTTGGTCCTCCCTGAGCTCACCCTAGATATGTGTGAAGGGGCACGATATGCAAACTTGTGGGACTCAAAAGATGCGCAGCACATCGAGGAAAATCAAGTCTTTTGGGTCCTATTTTAGAGTGGGATTGCAACAACTATCAACTCTCGGCCACGCTTATCACCAAAAATTTATGATAAGTATAAAATCATTGTCGCGTTCCAGGTAAATATGCATAATGTATAAATCTGAGGCCGCAAGGATCTAGCATGGGTTTCACTCCCCTACATGGTTGATGATGAAGACATTGACCATCTAATTGTGACTTGGCCTCCGCACTGGAAGCTGGGCTTCAAATCAGGCAGAAAGGACTCGCGAGGGATGAGCACCACAAAGATCACCCTGACTGTTGTCACCAAAGAAACCAGAGGACCGGGAAAAAGCATGAGGAAGGGCACTTTAGAAGCATTGCATAAGGGTTTATAGTTGGGCAAAAGTATAGGGAAGGGTATGGAAGTAGCATCGGAGAAGGATTCACAGTAGGATCTGGGTGCAAAAGGTCAGGAGGTAGGAGGTGCTGACTCCCGTCAAGGAACAAAGGGAACTGGTGACCCTACCAAAGGGCCATGGAATAAGCAGCGCTCTCAATGACCAGAACGTGATGAAGGCATTAGAATGATAGAAGGGGATCTCGAGCAGATCACAGACGTGGTCACTTTGGCTGCAAAAGACAAATGGATGGATCTCGAAGAGCAGTAGAAAGCCACGGTCGACACCCTCCAGGCTAAGCTCTGGGCTCTTAAATTAAAAATTGACACCTTGCAGACAAGTATGATCTAGGTCAGATCCACCCCAGCAACTAGTAGCATAGCGATCAATATGCCATAAAGCCGCCTCTGCCCTCTCTTGGGTGTAACCCTCATACTGAGTCCACACGACTTTGGAATGCAAGTCCAGGCCTGTGTGGAGGTGCAATTTGACCTCGCCTGCCTGCCACATGAACCGTTGTAGCTTCTTCACACATCCATGTTTGAAAAAATTCAATAGAGGGATCATTAGGTACACAAGTAGCTCAGTACGACTGAGAAGCTAATCGAAGAAAAGACTACTGAGGCATCCAGGGCATAGGCTGCCTGTACCCTCGTCGTCGCGTAGTAGACAAAACTAGAGCACCTAATTAGTAGGCTTTGCACGGACGTTACTAAAGACATCAAGGCTACTGCCACCCCCAGGCCAAGATTGAGGGGTTAGTCGCAGTGCTAAAAGCATCAAGGACCAATATCCAGGTGGTCAAGACATGGATGGAACAATAGACTGTAGACTTGCAGGCCAAGTTGCAGCTAGAGACACCAACAGAAGTAAGGGCCCAGTGAGCTGCGCTAGTTATAGAGGCCACAAATGTGATTACAGGTCAAATTGCTCAGGGTGCACAATTATTGGAGACATCGATGCAACTATGGAACAAGATGCAGCGTGACCCTCTCCTGCGTGAAATCAACCAAGAGCTGTGCCAGAAGGAAGAAGAGTTCAACCAGATGGAAGCTACACTAACCACTTTGGTCCCTGCTCAACGATTGGTTCGACTGTGTGCCAGCCATGTGATCAGAGATGACATGGAGGGTCTACGACAAAGGAAGAAGGCTTTGAGTGATCACCTCAAGTCATGGGTATATGAGGCCCTCAAGCTGTCCCAGGATGTTGATGTCGCTGTAAATCAGATGAACCAAACTATGGAGAGCGTCACTGCTGCTATGGAAGGCCCTACTTCATATAATTTGGTGGAGATAGCCAAAAAATTTGCTGCACAAAGTGAGGGAGTGTTACCCCCACTCATGGATGAAATCAAGCAAGTGCAGGCTAACATAGATAACCCATGACCACAGTGAGTTGAGACAAGTCACAAGATTGTGTTGGGGGACTGTTGGAACAGGATCCCCTAAAGCTGCGAATTTTGTACAATTTTGTATATCTTTGGTATTAATTAGACTAACATAGGGGTTTTCGGGCTCTGCAATTAAAAACTGAAACCTTGCAGACAAGTGTGATCCAGGTCAGATCTGCCCCAACAACTAGCAACGCAGTGATCAATACACCAGAAATCCGCCTCTGCCCTCTCCCATGTGCAACCCTCGTACTGTGTCCACACGACTTAGGAATGCAAGTCCAGGCCTACACGGAGGTGCAGTTGGACCTAGCCTGCCTACCACATGAATTGTGCAGCTTCTTCACGCGTCCCTATTTGAAGAAATTCAGCACAGGGATCGTTAAGTACACAAGCAGCTCAGTATAGTTGAGCAGATAATCGAAGAAAATAACGCTAAGGCATCCCAGGCACAGGCTGCATGTACCCTTGTCACCGCGCAATAGACAGAACTGGAGCACTTAATTAGTAGGCTCTGCGCAGATGTTACCGAAGACATCCCAACTATTAATTAGTCTAGTGTAGGGGTTTTTGGGTACAATACCTTGATTTCCATTTCACCCTATTGGTGGATATCTCTCTTCTTTATCAGTTTTCATTATTGGTTGGTTCAGAGGATTTGTGCTATGTGCTAGCTACATTTTGTGCATGACGGAAACATACTTTGGGTTGGTTACTTAAATTTTATTTGTTCAATTCGTTCCAAATCTTGGCCTGTGGGTTACACTCGTGATTGAATGATGTGGGATTCCTTAATGCCTTCCTTCCAACAGATCTTTTCCCATCGAATCTAACTCATCTCTTTGGGAATAAGGTATAGAGTCCTTTTTTTAGTACCTTAGGGTTTGCAGTAATCAGTGGCAAACTCCTTTGCTATCGACAGTGAGAATACATCAATGTCTCCTTATTTTTAGATTCTCTGAAGTGTTTGACTTCAGCTCTTTTATTCACACTTGTTAGATTGTACTGGGGCAACTTGCCACTCATTATCATTATCAGTGGGTTGTCTCGCATTTGTTAACGGTATACATCAATGACCGGTAATCAAACGATTTCTCACATGGTCAAATTTAGCTCATTTATTCCCATTGTGTAGAATTGTGCCATGGTGATCGATGAAGACCTCGGGTTTTCATCAACATGCTTTGGTTCACTTTGAAAACTCCTTCAGTTTTCTGCCAGTGATACCGTCCACCCTTATATGTTTTAGTTTCATCACAACAGCATCTTATATGTTGGCATCCAAGTTGCGTGTTGTACCATTTGTTCCACCACTTATGATTTGGTACTTGGAGATTCAGTTGTGACTTCAGTGATTAGATATCTATGCAACATTATTGATACGTATTTTATATGTGATACTTGGACATGATTTCGACTTATACTTCTGGGAAGTAATCAGATGATTCACAATGTACCTTACATTTCATTTATACTTGTATACATATTGGATCTGCTCCATACTTGATATGCGAACATGCTTTTATTTCACTGAGCATGGGTATTCCCGCCTCAAACATGAGCTATCTTTCTGATTTCTATCACTGGTTTTTGGTAGGCTTAAATCTGGTGAAGTCCTCTCTAGTCCTTGCAAGGTTCTTTCTATGCACATAATACATTTCAGCCATCATGTACCCCTTCTGACCTCATATATTAGGGGGCATCTCTTATAGCATCATTTATCACCTCTATATATTTGATGACTTATGCATTGGCCTTGGGTAGCCCTTCCATTTAGACTTGGTCACATTTCTCAAAAAATAATATTTTAAAATCCATACGCGACCCTGCCTAGTTTTTTCCACGTGCACACGTGGGTCCATCCATAACTGACCTACATATGCTATTTAAAATATTAAAAAATATATAATTTCCCTAATATTGAGGCAGGATTTGTGGTTTTTCCTGTAACTTAACTACCCCAACCCGTGGCCTAACTATTCCCCAACTGAAAAAACTAATTTGAGAAAGTAAAAATACACCTCAAGGGAATGGCCTAACGGAGGAGAGAGAGAATATTATTGATATTATAGCATGTTCTAGCCCTGATCAAGTCTGATATTTCCCCTGTGCCTCCTGCACTTCCCAGGTTTTAGGAAACCCTTTTTTCTTTGTGATGATCACCCTCATTCTATGTGACATCCTTTTTGCACCACTTAAGGAAGAAGCTTTGTGAGGCTAGTGCTCGAATAATCCGGAGGATGGTTTTTCTCAAGGCCATGGCAGATCTCAAGTGATTTCTCCATTGTTATTTTTTGTACATGTTATCAATAAAATAAGTACCATCCTGTTCTTGATGTTCATGTGTAATGTTTCTCTTATACATGCTTAATAATCTTGAATAGTTTATTTCATGTTATCTTTATGAGATTATGTATGCTAATATGCTAACATCTAGGACATATATGTTGTACAACTAGTTTTTGTGCTTGTTCTTGACTGATTTGCAAGTTATGGAGCACAAGGAGTTGCAAAGGGTTTGCACCCTACATGATCTACTTCAAACGAAGGAAAAACGGGTAAGGTCCACAATCCTCACTTTCTAGTTTAAAGCATAGAAGTTGGTAATTATAGTCCTTTTTGTGATGACATACCATCTGCTCTGTTAGGTCTTCCAACCCTGGGCCTTAAGGAAGCTTTTCCCGTAACACCCACAACAAGACTTGGTGTTCCACTACATACAATATCAATGGTGGGTGTGAAAGCCTCTCTAGGGTGGGACTGCTCCACCTTAGCTGTTGGTTCTTGTGTAACAACAACATCATAGGTGGGTTCTTGTGTAGCAGTATTCTTCATTTTGCCTTAGTCAACCTCTGTATCCACTGTTGGTTCCTTTGTAACAGCACTGGCCTCTACAGGTTCTTATGTGTCAGATTCTAGGTTGATTACTCTGGGAGGCTCTACTGAAATGGCTAGTTCTTGTGTAACAATAGTATCTTCAACAAGTTCTTCTAGAGTAGCCTTTCTAGGTTCTATTTTAGTCTCCCTTGAGAAAGTGCTTACACAACAAACTCTATACCTTTCTACTGTTAACTCTTGGGAACATGTCACACATAGAGATCCTAGATCCCCCCCCCTCCAAGCTTTATTAACAGCTTTAGCTAGGGTATCTAGCCCCGAGGCTTCTGATTTCCTACATTCGACTAATATATTCTTTAACTGTTCATTTTCTTTCTTTAAATTTTCAATTTATGAAATCAGAGTATGAGTTTCATTCCTACCTGGCGAGGAGGGTTCTTTTTCTTATTCTTACAACTCTTCTACCTTCTCCTTCTTCTTATCTGTAGGTGATGGTTCCGTTGGCATACTAACTTTCACCCTTTTTTTCGGTCGTTTGTCTCCAATCGGCTTATCAATGGGCCTTTTATCAATTCTGGCCTTGGCGGACCGAGTTTGGACTCTAGTCTCTTCATGAATTTCTCTTGAAGTATCAGCTTGTTTCCCTCAACTCATCCTAGGTCTTTTCCATTTGAACTCCTCCCAGATCTTTCCTTGCTGGTTTAAGGCATCCAACACAATTAGTTTGATAATACCATGGTTGGTAACCCAAGCTTCAGGGTGTGCTGTCGTTTTGACTACTGCAGCCATATTCTTGATATTTATCAGTTGGAAATATGGAATATTTATCTTCCCCTGGTGCGGAAGATGGTTCAATAAAGGAAATTGATGATTGAAGACAATTGTAGAGCTTACCTCACAAGTAATGTACTTTATCAAATTCAGGGCAACATTTTCCCAAGGTTGGGGAAGTGATAGTCTATCAACCCCTCATCCTTTCTTCTCCAAATTTTCTTCTCCTACAAGGAAATCCTCCTCCAGAGAAGGATAATTAACCTTCCTGTTAAACCATATTTTGCCTTTGACTGGCCACGTGGCTACTCGGGAAACAAAATCTTCTGTAACTTCGATCTGCAGACCCCTGACTTGGGTTTGGTGGTCATTCAAATTCCTGGAGAATTCCATCGCAATTGTTTCATCCGAGCTCTTCAACCTATGAAAGTACTCAATCCACCTAACATCCCTAAATATCTGATACGCTTCTAGGAAAACCTGTAAAGCTTCAATGGAATCTAGCTCATGTCTCACTGTAGATCCTCCCATCTTGTTGTTAACCTTAATTTATCCTTAAGCTCAACCAACTAGGATATTGACGTGCTACTTGCTATCTTCCAGCAACCTTCTATGCTATCTTGGATTGATAATTTCGACTAAGGGTGCAAGAAATTCTAGTGGAGGAAGATTATGGGATTTCATGGTGAGAGGTGAAAATATTTTAAATCGTACTCGCACGTACCTTCTATTAATTTCCAATTATGGAAAGTGACTTTCTTAAAATACAAATCCCCTTTTTGACAAGATCCAATCATGCTTGGTTGTCATAGTATTCAATTCGATGCATGCGAGATTAATGGTGACTTTAAGGATAACAGTTTTCTTGTAATCATGACAAGATTTATCCCCCCCCCAGTTTTAATGATGATGACATTCCACGACCGTCAAAAGGTTTTTTTATTAATCTTGCCATAATCATCGAATTATTAGAGGATGGTGATGTTACCTTTTTGGTGACATACCTAAGAGGATGTGAAGGAGGAAATTGATATAATGGCGTGATTTCTCCAATGGTTGTGGTGGTCTCCTTTAAATATCGTAATAATTTTTTCATGTCAAGACAACGGCCAAGATTCAAAACACTATTCACGACTGTCAGTTGTTACATATGTAACAACCAAGATAGCTACTACGCTATCCTTCATAAAAAATTATGGTTAGGAAAAATAAATACTGAAAAAAATGAGCAACATCATCTTTGTAAAATATGCAAGAAAGAAAGTACAATGTTATGGAAAAATAATGGATGTAGCAGCCACCACAAAAGTGGTTTTAAATTGATACCAATCATCTGAATGCAACCCAAAATAGGTTTTCACCGTCAGATTCTTATATTATTATTATTATTATTATTTTCTTTTATTATTATTATTATTATTTATTTATTTTAAACAGGTGTAACAATGGCCGCAAGAGTGGTTTTCAGCTGTTACACTTATTGAAAATTCAAAGCTTAGACTACATAGGGGAACATCCCCCTGCTGCTGTAACATGAAGATTAGAGCTTGTGACAATGTTAATAAATGAATCCTTCAAAGAAGGTTGATGATGTAACCTCAAACGATGCCCATTAACTAGTAATAGTGTCTTAGCATTATCAATGGTAACCAATTTTACAGTCCCATTGTCAAAGACTGTGTCTAATTCATAAGGACCTAGCCATCTGGTGCAGAGCTTGCCTTTTAAATCCTTGAATCTCTAATCGTACAAGAGAGCCCAATCTCCATTTTGAAATTTCTTCTTCTTAATGAACCTATCATGCCATCTAGCTCTTTGCTACTGAATGATCTCTGTCTGTTGAATGGCAGCCAACCATTTCTCTTCCAGCTCATTGAGATGATTCAAACTTTGTCTTTGTGTTGTACTTAAATCTAGATTAACTTGTAATTCCATTCTCAATTTTTTTATTTCCAACTCTATGGGGAATAAGAGATCCTTACCATACACCAATTTGTATGGTGAGAAACCCGTAGTATTCCTCCATGTTTTTTTGTAAGCCCACAGTACCTATGAAAGTTTTTTAGCCCAATTCCTTCGATGGGTGGTTACTGTCTTTGTCAAAATTCCCTCAATAACTTTGTTGGTGCTCTCCACTTCACCATTCACATGTGGATGATAAGGTGAAGTGAACCTGTGATGAATTCCATAATTCTAAACTAGTTCCGAATCAAATGAGATATAAATTGGGGGCCCCCATCCGTCACTATCCCCCTGGGTATCTGGAAACGAACAAAAATATATTCGAACAAGAAGTCTGAAACAACCTTCTTTGTGTCTCTAGTTAATGCATTCGCTTCGACCCACTTTGTAACATAGTTTATACGCACCAATATATATGATTTCCACTGTGATGAAGGATTAATTGGCCCTAAAAAATCTAGGGCCCACTTCTCAAATGGCTCTATCACTACTCGAGGTTGTAAGGACATCTTATCTGATTGCGGAGGTTGGCCCATCCTTTGGAAGCTATCACACCCCTTCACAAACTTCTTGGCATCTTGGAATATAGTTGGCCAATAGTACCCTATTGAGAGTACTTTTTACTGTGTCCTCTTGTCCGTGAAGTTCCCTCCACATGGCTCCTCATGGCAAGACTTCAAGATATCAAAAATATCATCTTCTCTAACACAATGCCAAATCTGAAAGCCCGGTCCAGTGTGATAGAGATTTCCCTCTATCCACGAGTAAGTGGCACTCTGTTGTATGATATTCCTTTTTTCTCTGGAGGATAAATAGTGTGGGAATTTATTTGCATCAAGATAGTTGGATATATATACATACTAGGGTGGGTAAGTAGATATGGAAAAAATACACTCATCTGAAAAAGAATCCTCAGTAGGAGTGCAATTATCACCCATGGTTAACCTAGAAAGAAAATCAACAACTACATTTTATTTCCCAGGTTTATCTAGAATAGTGATATCAAATTCCTGTAACAACAATAACCATCATGTAATTATACCATTTTTAATAGGCTTATTCATTAGAAATCAAATGGAAGAGTGGTTAGTGTGTACAAATACTTGATACCCAGTGATTTAATGCCAAAACTTATTGATAGATGCACTACTAGTAGGAATTCCTTCTTGGTCACTGTGTAATTGAGCTTGGATGAAGTTAAATTCTTGCTGATATAATAGATGGCATAAGGCTTCTTTTTCTCCAACTGACCCAAAACAACACCTACTACTATGTTAGATGCCTCTGTAGAAATATGAAATGACAGTTTTCAATTTGGTCGTCGTAATATAGGTGTTGCTATTACACAATGCTTCAGCTTCAAAAAGGCTTGCTCACACTTTCCTGTCCACACAAATTCCACATCTTTCATAAGCAAAGAAAACATAGGAGTGAAATCTTTGAATTTTTTCTATAAATATCCTATAGTACCCTGCATGTCCAAGAAAGCTACGTACCTCCTTTTGAGTCCTAGGAGTTTGGATTTTCGAGATTACCTCAATTTTTTCAAGGTCTACCTTGATCCCATCTCCCAAAATGAAATGTCCCATCACAATCCCCTCTGTCATCATCATGTGGCACTTCTAAGTGCTCAAAGAAACATTAGTTTGTACACAACATTCCAACACCTTTTCCAAATTAACTAATGCAGTTTCAAAAGCATCTCCGTAAGGTGTAATATCATCCATGAAAATTTCAAGGCATTCGTTCACCAAATCTGAAAAGATGCCCAATATTTCCCTTTGAAAGGTTGCAAACACATTGTAGAGGCCAAAAGGAAGGACTTTGTATACAAAAGTACCCCATGGGAAAGTAAAGGTTATCTTGTCTTGGTCTTCTAGGGCAATCTATATTTGGCTATAACCACTCAATCTATCCAGGAATGAAGAAAGATTTTTCCCAAAAAGAGTATCCAGGGCCTGGTCTATAAATCATAAAGGAAAATGGTCCTTTTGGGTGGCCTTGTTAGGTTCACTATAATCTACACAGAATCTCCACTTTCCCTTATTTTTCGGAACAATGACGAGTGGAGACACCCTCTTACTGTCCGAGATGGGATGGATGAAGTTAGGATTAAGAAGTTTTTGTAATTCCTCTTTCAATATCTCCTTAAGTGTGTGATCATTTGGTGTTGCGGTTGTCTAACTGGTTTGCAGCCATCTTTAAGGTAGATTTGGTGAGTGCACAAGCCAAGATGGATTCATTTCATGTTAGTGTAATCCCATGCAAATGCATTTTTATACTTTTGTAACAGGTATATCAATAATCTATTATGTTCAACATTCAATTTAGGATTAATGTTTAGATATTTACCTGGCTCAATTTTGACGATACTACTATCAGTATTTCGAGTGGTTCTCATATGTTCAATATTTACATCATCTACCTTATCTTCCTCCCCTAGATCTCTAATGGAAGCAACCGAGAGGGAATTGGTAATAAAACCATTAATAATGTCATCCTTTGTTTCATCCTTAAAATATCGTGCTTTTCCAAGTGTGAGGAGAGGTAGGGATAAATCAGATTTAGGTTCAGATTCGTCCCAAGAGGGACTAGTCAAATCCATGTGCGGTTTCATTGGTGGGTAAAGGTTAAGATTCTTAGTGGCTTGCCCATCTAAAATCGTCATAGATCCGGATCTACATCTGATAAATGCATCTGCAATGGCTAGCCATGGTCTCCCAAAAATTAAAGGATGACCCCCCAGGTTGGATTGGTTTGCAAAATGAGAAAATTAGCCACATATTCTAAGAAGCTACAGTAATCACCACATTTTCTATCACCCCTTCAGGTTTGACACAGGACCTATCTTCTAATTCAAGCACTGTAGATGTAGGTTTGAGTCCATGAAGTCATAGGGAGATAAAAATATCCTTGGTCATTACATTGATGGTCGCCCCCAAATCGATACGAGTATTAGTTATTGGTTGGTCATCAATATGAACAGTAATTGTAGGATTTCCTAGGTCATTATATCTAGTTAAAAAAGGCTTATCAATCATTAGTTCATAAATTTTCCCCATAACATGGATAGTAGCAGGGTCCTTCGACTTCCTTCCAGGCTTTTTCACATACAAATCTCTCACCTTTTTCGCATAAATAGGTACTTCCTTAAGAGCTTCTAATAGTGGAATCTGCACAAACAGATTCTGTAATTCCTTTAGAAACTCTGAGTCAATTTGTGAGGCTGGCCCAGTTTCAATTAATTGTTCAGGGTATGGACGATCCTGAGCTCGTATAGCTAAGTGAGTTGTCATAGATGCACCAACCCTGCTAGAGTTGGTTGTAGTAGGAACAACAACTGTTTCCGGGATGGCTGCTATAGGTGTAACAGCCATTTCAGAATAGACTATACCCTTTCTAGATGACTCACTTTCTTCCTCAGTAATGATAAGAGTATGGCCAGGTGTGATTAGTTTTCCCGATCGAAGTTAAATCTCATTGAGCCCAATAGGAGTAATAAGGTAAGTTTGGAAAGAAGCTGAGGTGTCTATGCTTTTTGCTACCTTGTTATTTGGATTGGGGTTACGTTACTTAGGCAATTGGGGTCAGACACGAGGTGCGGGAGTTTGGCGAGGAGGCAGTTGTAACTGTTGCTGCATTGGCAGTGCAGAGGGGGCTAGACCTTGGCCATTACCTCTCCAATTATGACTCCAAGGATAAGATTGTGATGGAGGATATTGCAATTGTGGAGGGGAAGGCCACTAGTTCTAGGGTGAAGGAAATTGTGTTTAGGAAGGAGTAGGATATGGCCATGGAAATTGCTGACCATTATAAGCATTATTCCAAGGATTAAAAGAGGAAAAATCTGGAGGCATACCTGTAGGTCGCGGCTACCATGGTTTCTTTGATCTGATGAAGTAGGAAGACTGAACCTCCTCACTTGATTCCTTAAGAACTGCTTTTAGTCTGGGTAGTTCTGGGCATTGAACAGTGGAATGCTACAACTCACAAATGTTGCACAAGATAATGTTGTTTAGTTCACATTCCCTTTGTAGATGTTTCTTTTTGCATTAAGGAAAAAATATTTCCAAAGCTTCTTCAACTTATGGTTGTGCTTTCTTGACTTGTATTATGGTAATCTAGGTGGATAGAGTACTGAGGAGGTCAGTTTTAAAATCCTCAAATATATTCTCGATATATACTCTAGTTACTTCTCCACTTGTGGACTTTTGTATCCAGACTGAAGGGTTCCGAACTGAACTCCTTCCCTTGGACGATCCTCTTGAACTCTGCAGATAGAGCTTCATTAGTTATTCAAGCGATTCCTGTGATATGTCTCCTTTTCCTAACAGATTCAAGTGCTCTAGACAGTCATATCACATACCTCTTAGAAATATTTTTTTTCAATATTTCTGAGGCTAAGTCACCAAACTTAGACCTTTGTAAATCATAATGGAATTGTTCCATGTAGTCTTCCAAGATTTCCTCTTCCTTCTGTGTAATTTTGAAGATTTATTCCTTCAAATCCCTAGTTCAAAAATAATCCTGATACTTAGAGAGGAATTCCTCCTTCATGTCACTCCAGGTTCGGATCGAGCCAACACCCAGTCTCATGAACCATCTCAACGCTGCTCCTTTTAGAGTAGAAGAATATATTTTTAGCTTCTGGGCATCCGTAGTGTAGTCGTAACTTCTACACAGGGCATCGAACTCGAACATAAATGTGTCAAGATCTTTGATGGGCATCCCTTGAAGGGATGGAAAATATGATAAGGGAATATTTTTCATAGGAGCTTCATCTCTTGTTTTCAGTATTGGTAATTAAAAATTAATGTTACCATCTATTCTAGTATTTTCATCCCCCATAGTTGATCCTTCTTGGTGAGATGAACTGACCTTGGAATGTGTAGGGGGTTGACATATGGATAAGGGATTAGACTGTTCCAGGATCGACTGCTTCACTGCACTACTCGAATCTAGATGATGATAATCAAGTAAGCTTTGTTTTGATTTAGGCCTTGGCTGCCCCTCACTATTTTCCCCTTGTCCTTCATTTCTCAGGTTTTGATCAACAACTTTCCACTATTGTTTCTGATCTGGGGTCTTAATTTCAGGATTGGAAATGTTGTGTGAAGGATGATAATTTCTAGATATTGAAGGTGCAGAGGCCTCCAACCTTGATATAGTGGCATATTTCTATGGTCCTATCTTCCTAGTGCCCTTGTATGAAGTGGATTGTTATTTCTCTACTTTGGAATCAAATCCCCAAAGAATGTCATCCTTCCCAAATCTGCATTTTTCTTTTCCTTTTTACGACCCGTCTTTCTTGTAGTTAGTTAGAGTGAGGGTGTTTTGGTTTCTCTATTGTCCTAAATGCACACATGGACCCTATGTGTATCAATATTTACTACGAGTACGTAAATTTTACAATCGTGAGCCTGCTCAAGTATGTTAGAGCGATGGGTAGGTTCATACTTCTCGTCTTACCACCCAGAAACTGTATAGCTAAAGGCATGTTCTAGAAAAACAACACCCAAAACTCACTCTTCTAAGTGGCTCAGTGTAGCAACAGTGATCCCACTCAATTATGTTAGAGTGATGCGCATGTTCTTACCTCTCGTCTTGCCACCCAAAAATTGCTGACTAAGAACACACTACCATAAAACAAACAATTATGGTTGATTGTGTCTTCACTGCCATCCCCAACAACAACACCAAAATGTTGGATTGTTTTAATCACTGTTAAATAACTAATATGGTATGCATAAATTATCAATCCATTGACTTATTTTATTTTAATGACAGCTGCACTATATATGTTGATACATCATACTAGAAGAAGAAATAAAACAAGAAGAAATCGATGCTAAACCAATTGGTGAAAATTAACACTCATGCAAAAATAAAACAAGGATCTACAAGAATGTAATCACACTTCAGATAAACTGGTATCTAACGTTCCACACAATAACTACACCAACTCATATTTTTAATTGAATCTGTGCATCAACATAATAAATACCTGAAACTGAAGCAGATCTATTTATAGCCGACACAACAACAATAATACTCCACAAATGCGTAGAAGAAATTATGAGATATACTACAACTAATTTATCACTGCAGTCCCTAATAAAGAGGAGGTCCCTTCCTCCCTAACAGGGAATAGGAGAAGATGAAAACTAAATAAGAATTAAATCCATCAACACATATAACAACAACAATACGATATTATGTATTATGGTGATAAAAATTACAGAGTCAAAATGGCAATCCAGTTCTATGCTAATCCCCGTCCTTAAAGGTCTAAGTGCTTATATAAAAGTTACATGTCCATAAAATGAGGAACAGATCAGTCATGAGAATCTTACAATTCTCATGCTGATCAAAATAAAGTAAATATAGTTACAACTGATTTCCTCAATAGAGTCTTGACTAGGAAAGTATTGATTTCAATCAAAACAGCTTAAATTTGTTATTCTAAATGACAATATATGATGAATCCTACAATTATCGTTGGAATGCGAAAAATGTAGTGTAACATATTTTGAAGATAGATAATCATTCAGAAGTTGAAAGTATGCAATAAACAACGTGACTGTAACAACAATATTGTAACAACGTCGTGTGTAACATCATCATGGTGTAACAATAGAGGTCATGATAGCGGAGGTGTTGACTCTTTGTGAAGTAGTAGTGCCATGTAATATCACACTGTAACAACATGCTCCCAACTAGTTCTATGCGCCTGTATGTTTTGGGTCCCTTCTACTTAAAGTGCTATCTGAAGGAATAACAATAAGACCAAAGAACTTCTTCCAATTTTCATCCCAGTTAGCCACAAAAAGGAAACAATACATCATAATAATTAATGAGAATGGAAAGATAATGAAACATGGTGAAGTTACACTATTTACAGTAAGGAAAACGAAAAAGGCAAAGGTAGTCCCAAGGTTGGAGGTCAAAAAGGTCGAAATGAGGAAATAAAATGTAGGGAATGAGTACAAAAATGACACCCAACAAGTAGGTCATGTTTACAATAAAAAGTCTTAGAAGGTTGAGATGGACCTATCGGTGCTGTGATTGAAGTAAAAGACTCCATATTTTGAGGAAATGGAGTGCACAATCTAGCAGAAAGAAGACAATCTTATGGAGTTTAAGAGCTTTGTGCAGAGTTTTAAGAGTTGTAAGGGCTTTGGGGTGGGTCAAAGCCCCTCTTTTTGTAAATGGATTAGGTTTATTTTGAGTATTTTGAGCTCACTCCATGGTTTTCGGACCACGGTATTGTAATAAATAATGCTATATAAGGAGATGGCTTAGGGATTGAGGTCATGTTATGAATGTTATGGAAGCATATTTGAGAATGATGAGCATGAACTAAGTTTGTAATTATTTCTATCTTTCTATATTTTGGGTAAAAGGAAGGCTCCAAAAATATGTGCATGTAGGCCTTAGAAAGTTTGTAGTTGTGTGCGCAAACCCTTATAGCTGAGTGTGGAGGGAAAGAAGTATTACAACTAAAGGATTTTGATTAACAAAAGAAATATTTGAAGGAAGTTTTGTTTATTTCTTATATAACTTTAAGTTATCAATTTATATGAATTATCTGTGTTGGATTAGGGTTTTCAATATTTTTACTCTGTGAATGCATCGCGAAGGCTTAATTTTTTTTTTTATATGATGGGTAATGCATGTTATAGTAGAAAGGCATAGTTTACAAGGTGGTTAAGTGAGCAATTGAATAATGGTTGTCATAACAAGTTAATGGTTCAACAAAGCTCGAATTGAGCCCTAAGTAGAGATAAGCTTTAAATCCACACAGAAACCTTGTTCTACCATCCCCTAATATGTCCTTGGGTTATACTTTAGTCTACACAGCAGATTTTTGTCGAAAGAGATGGTAATAAAAGGTTTTGTTGGTAGCGCAACTACTTCGAACCTAGGTCTAGACCTCCTCAAGAAAAAAAATGGCTTCGTTACAAACGTGCCACAATTTCACATGGAGGACTGGTATTTTAATGATCAGAGAAAGTATCCACAATTTGAGCCTAGAAAATATTTGCACATATTCTATTAAGAAGAGACCAACATAAGAAGGTTTGAGCCCCTTAGGTGGGAAGCAGAAATTCAACAAGCTGGGTTGTTGAATATTATTTATGTTCTACATTTAAGGCACAAAAACATCAACACCATATGTGTGTGATAACCGTTGGATCTAGTGCATGAAAAATTTCTTTGGTTGGGTGAGAAAATACCCATTAATGATATGTTGATCCAACGGATAACTGCACTTCCATGCCAGGGATTGAACCTCATCGACGAATTTGTATGGAAAAATCAGGATAAGGGGCTTGTTGATAATATGAAGGATAAATACAACCTAATAAAGAAATCTTGGGGATACACTATTGAATTGATCACTGATAAGTTTGTGTGCTTCATCGCACACATTTTGGGTGGAAATATTATGCGGAAGTGATGAGCAGAAGAGGTTTCAGCACCAGTTGTGTCTTTGGCCGCGCAATGAAACAAAGGAGTCTAGTATATCTAGGATGGTTATTTGTGTAAGGAGTTTCAGATGATTTCCGAGAAGCCTAGAATGATGGAAAGTAATTCCACTACACATGGTTATTTCTCCTAATAGCTTTCATGGAATGGAGAGAGCCTAAGAAGTCACAATTCATCAATGTGGATCCAAACGTCTGCAAAGTTGTAAGGTATGAATCTCTATGGTTTTCTAGGGAGCTGACCTGAGTGATAGAGATCAAGTTATTCTGGGTCTTATTGGAGATGGATTTGCACACGATGGTGAGCCAGAAGACAAGGATGTCACATGTTTTTTTGGAACAATATCACACGATTTCAGAGTTCAAAGAATATTTTCATCATGTGTACATTCGAGTGCCCATGGATGATGAAAATGAATGTCACCCACTACCATATTTGGTCAAGGAGGAGGATCTTGCACAGATTCTACCCATATGTCTGAGTCATTGGTTGAATCCCCCAAACACGACATAGGAAGGAACTAGTGGGCAAGCTACCAATGCGAATAAAGTCAGAGGGAAAGGAAAGGACACAGAAAAATAAACCACGAAAGAAATAGAGAAAGAAACTGAGTAGGAAGTAGAACGAGAGACCGATCATGATGAAGAAGAAATTGTGGGGGGTGATCATGATGGCGAGGATTCCCTAAATGATATATTAGTGACAATAGACCCCCATTTTATTGTAAATAAGTGACAGACACCTATTGCGGGAGGTCCATGTAAGAAGCACAAGTCTGATCTATCAGCAGGAGCAGAGCCGATGGTCCTTACTGAAGGGGACCTTGACAAGATTGGTGACAAAGTACAACATGTTAGTGAGGACATATGGGGTTACATAAAGTATTAGTACAAGGCCGTATTGATAGAGGTATATTAGGGCATCAATGATTTAAAGGTACGAGCAAGTGTGGTCCAAGTGAGTGTGACTCAAGTGAGCATGACTCGAGCGAGAAAGGCTCGAATGATGCAAAAAATGTAGCCAATAAAGTATATGGCATTAACAATGGAGTTTCATTCTCTACAGGTCCCCAGAGGGGCATTAAATTTCTAGAATGTCAAAGATCATGAGAATGTGTAGAATGGGCGAAACAATAGTTTAAATATCGTTGTGCTGCCCATCAAAGTGCTACAAGATTTCCATCATGGATTTATGAAGGAATTACAAGTACGCGAGTAGTGGGCCTTGCTAGTCATCAAGGAATTAAAGATGGAAAACAAGTACATGTTTTATGACATGTATAAGGAAATACATTACCATAATGAGGTAATGAGACACAAACAACAAATGGAGGATAGTATTACTAAAGCTTGCAGAAAGCTTCCTGATATCGAGATCCAGGCTGAGGTGGCACCAGAGGAAAATATTGAGAAGCTTTCCACTATAGTTAAAGAGTCCATGAATGAGATGGACAAGGTAAATTTCCAAATGCATATGCATATTCATAAGTTACAACTAAAGCTGTAGCCAGCTAAACCACCAAAGGTGTAGGAATAATGCAAAGTAGATATGAAGGTTGCATTAGAAGGCATCACAACCACAGTCAAATTTGGTGGCCAGATATTTGAGGACACTATAGAGTTTTGGATCTCGTTGCAGGAGGATCTCGATGTATGACATATAGAATAATATATTCTGGAAAATAATAAACAATTTGATAAAATCAAAGTCACGATGTGGACCTTAGCACCTGCACAACGATTTTCCTACATGGAAGAAGGTTCTGCAAATTTAGATCAACAAGCAGCATAGAAAAGAACACATCATCACAACATGAACACAACCATGGTAGGATGATTCCATGCAGTGATCTTAGACAGTAGATACCAAGCTTAAGGAGATGATGAAGAAGCATAAAAATATGCTTGAACAGACCGCAACACTGACTGCAAAAAAAATGTTGGAAGAGGTGTGTTAGAATTAGACTAATTTTAAAACAATAATTTAGTCTTTGAAGGATTCATACACTAGCATAAATGCAAAGACACAAGGTGCACCAGCTGAGTCACTCGAGACGAGTCACATGTGAGTGTGAGGGGGTTGTTGGGAAGGGCTCAAATTGGTTCAGTTTTAAGTAAAATACTCCATATTTTTAGGAAATGGAGTGTGCGATATATCATAAAAGAAGACAATCCTGTAGATTTTAAGAGCTTTGCGTGGAGTTGTAGGAGTCTTAGGGGCTTTGGGGTAGGTCAAAGCCCCTGTTTTTGTAAAGGGATTAGGTTTCTTTTAAGTATTTTTATCTCTGCCCATGGTTTTTGTACCATGGTATTGAAAGAAATAATGCTATATAAGGATATTTCTTATGGGTAAAGTCATGTTATGAATGTTATGGAAGCATATTTGAGAATGATGAGCACGAATTGAGTTTGTAATTATTTCTATATTTACGTAATTTCAGTAAAATGAAGGCTACACAGCTCTGTGCGAAGAGGCATTACAAAGTCTATAGTTGTATGCGCAGACCCCTGCAACTAAGTGAAAAGGGTGAGAAGGTTTGTAACTAAATGATCTTGATTAATAAAAGAAGGATTTCAGGGAAGCTCTGTGTATTACTTACCTGTTTATATGAATTACCTGCGCTGGATTAGGGTTTTTGATATATTTAATTTTTGAATGCATTATGAAGGCTTAAATGTTGTTTTATATGATGAGTACTTCATGTTAGAGTAGAAAGGCACATCGTGTAAGGTGGTTAAGTGAAAAATTGAATAATTGTTGGCATATCAAGTTAATGGTTCAACGAACCTCAAATTGAGCCCTAAGTAGAGATAATACTTAAAACCATACTCCATAGTCCCTCTGGATGCAGAAATATGGTTCTATCATCCCCTAATATTGCCTCAGGTGAGACTTTGGTGTGTGCAATAGATCATTACTGAAAGGGCCAATAATAGAGGGTTTTGTTGGTAGTACAGTTACTCCAAACCTGGGTCGAGACCCCCTCAAGCCAACAAGAGGTAGCATGATATATTTTTCCATTTACTTGCCTTTATTTTGGTCAAATGAATCAAGTGGCCTACCCACTATTGAAGCATCACCCAAAGATGTAGTCCATGTTAGATGAAATCCATTACTAAAAATTTTCATGCGTTATCTTTATGGTCTCCTTTATGTTGCCTCTTCTTTAAGTGTTTACATATATGGTTTTTACATGCTCTTTCATGAAATTTTGCTAACATCAACCAAAGGAAAGTGTAACAAGCTCCTCCCAAATTTACCATAGCTAACCAGTCTAGTATGGTAAACATGTGATGTAGAGTTACTAAGATATGATCCAACCTCCCAAGTACAATTAAGGAACTGGAACTGACAAGAAATGACCAATTTGACCTTCCTTAGATGTTATAGGACATTCAGGATCCAACCAACCCTTCTAGGTTCTCAACCCTTTATACAACATGTTGTTTGAAATATCTAGAGCCCTAGCCACACTAATGACAAGTCCTCCATGCGACTGAAGCTCTCTAGTAAAATTCAAAATCCTATATCCATGCGACAAAAAAAATTTCTAGACAGTTTTGTACCAATGGCCCTAGATTCTGAGCCACTTTTTCAAGGCTAGTACTCAAGCCTCTACTCGAAACTTCATGAAACTTATAGAAATGATAATTAAAATGATGACAAGGCATTTAATTCAAGACTTGAATGAGGGTCTGATCTAAAAATGCCTAGCCATGACAAACATGTCATCAAACACATCATGAACATGTAATCTATAGGACATATAAACAAATATGAGCATATTGACTTCATACTTATCTGAGAATCATCAAGAGGGATTGATGTCCTCACATAATAGTTGCATTACCATCTATTAGGTCATACATTCATCAACATTTCATTTACTAAACCAAACATGAGGATAGCCATGACTAATATCTGTCATAAAACCATGACTATAGCCAATATAATAAAAATTATAGAACAACCATTAAGATCATATAATAAAAATCACATTTACACATAATACACAAGAAGAAAGGAGCTCCTATTAAAATATGAAAAATTCAACTAGATTAGGGACTTTGACGTACCACCTGACCATAGATTGAGATGAACCAAATCTTTCTTTCATCCAATCACCCATGTGGCATATTCTAAGCATGAATGTGGGACTCACAACAAAACCAATCAAGGCTTCCTCTTGCTTTACCGAAATCCACCAAGGGATCCCTAGGCCCAAAAAACAAACATACAATGCAGGATTTACCAAAACCCCTCCATATACTAGTAAAGGTATCACTAGGACCTAAAAAATCATGGATTCCTCCATATCTCTCCACCTAAACAAAGTGGAATTTGTTCATCTCCGATCTCTAAGATTTACCGTGTTTCCTTCCACAAAAATCAATGGATTCCTAGGCCTAATGAGAGCATACACCTGTTAGATTTATCGTGTATCCCACCATTACCAGTCAAGAGAATCCTAGGCCCATTGAGGGTATTCATCTCTAGGATTTAATGTGTATCCTACCATTAATTGGTTGAGGATTGCTAGGCCCAATGAGATATACACAGTCATGCTTTACTGTGTATCCTAACATTACAGGTCAAAGGATTCCTAGGGCTTATGTTCTTCTCCTGAGACAATCCCACTCAATTTCAAAACCATCTGGAAATCCAGTTTAACTAAGCAAGAGAACCCCATCACACCATGGCTATCTGGAAATGGAAAGGCAAGGCTGAAATCCACTGTCACACCTAGCAATATCCATGCCAATGGAAACATCAAAACCAAACAGACACATGCATGTACCATGAATTCCAAATATAACAAGGAAATAACACATTCAAATTGATACCTAAAAGTAGTCCCATTGTAACTGCTTGATCCAACTATTCCTTTCTTAATATTTACTTCTCCTTACCTTATTTCTCCTTTTCTTTCCTTGATTCAATGCTAGAGTGCTACAAGAAAACTTTAAATGTGCAAGAGTATGAGAGAGAGAATAAATGGAGAGCTCCAAGATAAAGTCGACAAAAAGCTATGAAATTATCCTTAGAAGAAGTTTTATCATTGAGGCTTCTAATTTGTTCAATTTTCCACTATTTTACTTCATTTTACTCCTCACATGAAACTTGTGACCTTTCACCTTCCTTTTCACCTAATTTCTATTATTTTATAAATAAAATTCCAATTAATACCTCTTTCCTTTTAAAAATCTTCCATTGCCTTTGCCAACTTCCCTTAGCCATAATACACCAAATGAACACCCACACTAGGATTGTTTGCCCAAAATTCAACTTGGAATACGTGTCCCATGACCATGGTCTTGTTTTTCCTTTATTAAATTTATTACATGGATTTTTGACTAGGGATTTTACAAAACCCTCCCCCTTAGGGGAACACCATCCTCGTTGTTCAATGACACCTACAACCAAAAATATCGTTGAAAAGAAAAAAATGTTACCCATGGAGCATGATAACTTAGCTCATTACAGTATTTACAATGAACAACCTATTGAAAAGAAAAAAAACACGAAAACATAAAATCATGGCACCCATACTGCTTATTTTAGATTTATAACACAACTCATGGAAATATCTACATCCATATGAATATATGCATATACCAAAACTTCTTTCCCTCAACTGGAGAAAAAGGAAGGATACTTAGCCCGCATCTAATCAACCATCTCCCATCTAGCTTCATCGGGCCCAAAGTGCTTCCACTACAGTTTAAGATGCTCGATTTCTTAGTTCCGAAGCATGAGAACATTTCTCTAAAAAATACACTGAGGTTTCGACTGGAATTCTCCTTCTGGTTCAACTACAACATAGACCAATTAATAATGTTTTCAACATCTTTCACATATATTTTAAGCAATGAAACAATGAAAACATCATGGACTCTCACTATCAGAGATAGTGCCAGTCGATAGGCCACTGGTCCAATCCTCTCAAGGATTTCAAAATTCCCACAATACTGAGGCGTTAGCTTGTCACATGACACAATTCTAAAGTATCTATTCTTTGGCTTGATGCATAAGTACACTTGTTTCCCAATCTTAATCTCCTTAAACATCATGTTGTGATCTACATAAATTTTCTCTCTGTCGTGTGTTGCCTTTAGATTATTCTTGATAACATGCATTTCCTATTCAATCTCTACTAAAATTTCTAGTCATTAGGGGAATTTTGAGGTCTAAAATGGGCCTCCTAAGGAAATTATAAAATAATAGTGGAAATAATAAAATAAGTTTTGATTACATCATCAAATTTTAGAAGGAAAAAAAAAAAAACTATTTTTTCAACTTATCTCCCAAAATTTTTATTCAAATTTTGAGTGGGAGTACTGATTGGATGCAAAATTTAATTCCTCATCTAAGGATTACCCATGTTGCATACTTTATATGGATCATTCTACACAAAAAATGAGAAATACATAAAAAAAACATGATTACAATCACGTTTTTCATGTATTTCTCATTTTTCGTGTAGCAAGGTCCATGAAAAGTATGTAGCATGGGTAATCCTTGGATGAGGAATTAAATTTTGCATCCAACCAGTACTCCCGCTCGAAATTTGAGTAAGAAATTTGGGAGATAAGTTGAAAATACAAGTTGAAAAACTAGTTTTATTATTTTATTATTTTTAATATTTTTACCCTTTAAATTAAAAAATGGTGAATCATCCCCCGTGGTTGACATCATCATATTGAATCCTATTAGTTCTTATAAAGCTAATTTTTGTTGTACATTTTTCTTAGGTGGCCCATTTTAGACCTCATAATTCCCATGATGTGAATCAATACCTTGTTCACTGGATCACTCCAACTAATGGGAGTATTACAACTCCGCTTATAGAGTGCCTCAAATAGACTTGGCCTCAGTGAATCCCAATACCCATTGTTGTAAGCAAACTCAACCAGAGGTAGATACTCTTCCTACTTATGTTGTTGATGCATCACATACATTCTCAGCATGTCCTCCAAAATTTTGACACTCTCTGTCTTTCCATCTGTCTATAGATGATATGTTGTTCTGAAGGCCAACTCTTTTCCCAAGCCTAATAATAAATCTTTCCAGAACATATAAGTGAAGTTAACATCTCGTTTCGACATAATATTATTTGGTACACCATGCAACCTCACTATATATCTGATGAATACCTGTGCCATATCACTAGCTGAATATGTAGACTTCACCAGAATGAAGTGCGCTACCTTTATCAACCCGCCCACCACAACCAGGATGGAATCATGTTGTCTATATGTCCACAAAAAACCTGTAATTAAATCCATAGAAATTACCTCTCATTTCCACTCTAGAATCAGAATTGACTGTAGTAATCGACCTGGATTCTTACACTCTACTTCTACCTATTGAAAATCCAAGAAACTCGCCAAAAATGCTGCCACTTATTTCCTCAGGTTTGACAGATAATAGAGATTCTTCAATGTTCTCAATATTTTATGATATCCCAAACGATCCGAATAAAACTTAAAATGAAATTTCCTTAATATAAGCTTCTTGAGCTCACTATTGTCTGACACATGGATCCTGTCCCTAAATACAATAAAACCATTTGCGGTGAGATGATAATCCACATCGTGATCACCTGTACCCTACTGTAACCTGTGCCTAAGATCCATGTACTTGGAATCCTGTTGTCTTACCAGTAAGATCTGATCCTGTAGATATGTTTCATAGAAACTGATAGCTTCTATGTGATTTATGTGTATCTGAATGCTAAGTGCATTTGCATCCCTGTTCTCCTTCCCTTTAATGTACCTGATCTCAAAGTAAAACTCACTGATCATGGCCAACCATATATATTGCATGGTATTTATATTTCGTTGATAAAATAAGTATCTCAATCCATTGTGGTCACTCATCAATATAAATCTCCTACCAAGAAGATAGTACCTCCACATCTTCAATGCATGAACAATCACTGCTAACTCAACATCATGTGTAAAATAATTCTATTCGTGCTCATTAATTTTCCTTGATTCATAGCACACTACCTGTCTCTCTTGCATAAGGACTCCACCAAGCCCTCTCTTGCAATAATAAGTGCACACCCCATACTCTTTATCCGGATCCATAATCTTGAGAACTGGAGAATTTGTCAATAATTGTTTTAACTTCTCAAAACTTGTTGCACACTCCTCTATCCATTAAAATTTATTACCTTTCCATTTTAATGATGTGATAGGATAGGAAATCCATGATAATTTCCTCATGAACCTCCTATAGTAACCCTCCAACCCCATGTATGACAGTACCTCATCCACATTCCTAGGAACTTCCCATTCCATGATATTTTTTTATTTTCTGGGTCCACTAATATGCCTTCCTTGGAAATCATGTGCCCCAAGTAATGTACCTTTGTATTAAAGAAACTATATTTTCTAACCTTAGCATACAATTGATGTTCTCTTAGTAATTTCAAAACGATTGCTAAATGCTCAGCATGCTATTCCTCATTCTTATAATATATAAATATATCATCAATTAATACAATAAAAAACTTGTCTAGATAAGGATGAAATAAACTATTCATCAAGAACTTAAAAGTAGCTAGAGAATTATTCAAACAAAATGTATCTATAACAAACTCATAATGCCCACACCTGGTCCTGAAAGTAGTCTTGTAGATGTCCTCTTCTTTAATGCGTACTTTATGGTATCCTAATCTCAACTAAATTTTGAGAATGCTGCTAATCCCTTCAAATGGTCAAACAAGTCATTGATCTTTGACAAAAAATATATGTTCTTGATCATTACCTTGTTCAACTACTTTTATTCAATTCACATTATAAGATTACCATCCTTCTTATTAAAAAAGAATATTGGTGCACCCCATGGTGATACACTTGGTCTAATGTATCCTTTTTCAAGCATTTCCTTCAACTGAAACTTCTTCTCTACTAACTATGGTGTGCTCATCTTGTATGGTGCCTTTGATGTTGGTGCTTCCCCTGGTACCAACAAAATAGAAAAGTACACTTATCTATGATGTGGCAACTTTGAAATATTTGTGGGGAATACATCCTTAAACTGTTGTAAAATCGGGTAACTTCTCCATAAGTCCGCATCCTCAATATCCTTACCTCTATCACTAGAAATACGAATTGAAAATAAAACACACCCTTTCCTACGACCATGATTTTCCTGTATAAACATCACCATTTTAATTGATGTAGCTTTCTTCTTACCCTACAAGATTCTTTGTTCTTCATTTTCATCCAAACTTTCAATAGCCTTCTCATAACAATCCACATTTGTCCTATGATGATACAACCAATCCATACCCAATAGAATACTCTATGATCCAAATGGAATCACATTCATATGCAATGATGTAGGCATGCCATTCAACACAAATGCATAAGCTTTGACCTAATGATGAAATCTTTTCTTTGTACCTGTAGCCAACTACACTAACCGAGATTCCACATCCACTTCATTATTCCAACCACACTTTTCCACCAAGTCAGGGTTAACAAAACTAGAATTAAATATAGGGTCAATCAAAATAGAAAAAACTTGATTACAAATCTTACCATCCATCTTGATAATAGATTCTTAGTGATCCTCCTGCATGTTATCCAATACTGCATAGATACGAGGAATGCTCTACCCAACATCCCCAATATTTTGTCCCTCCTGTGCACTATAGATGTGAGTCCTACCACCCTGATATGAAGGGAAATCCCTATTGAGATGCTCCTTTATACATATCCAACACTGCAACTATCCCATACTATCACCTTTATTATTATGCCCTCTAGACTATGACCCATGTCCCTTTATAACTATATTGAACTTCTTGTAAAGAAAAACATTCTCTTTCTCACCTAGATCCTTGGATCTTGTTCACTTCAATTGCCATTTACCTTTATCTTTGTCTTTTCCTTTCCAACCTTGTTGAGATTTTGTATTTCAATTTAATTTCTCAAAATAATGCTTCAAATTACCAATGATTTCTTTAAGTGTTTGAGGCTCATCATATTCAATCCAATCTCTATATGATAATGGTAATCCACTAAAAAATATCTAAAATTTGGATTTCTCATCCTTAAGATATGGTACATACTTCAATAATTCCAAGAACTTAGTAACATACTCCTCATCTGTCATTGATCCCATATTTAGCTCATAGAACTCCTTAGCCTTACTTTCATAGTACCCCTTTGACAAATATTTATTCCTGAAAAGTCTCTTAAACTCATGCTAAACCAACTCTTTTGTCCTGATGTCTGTAACCTGTTTCACATATTCCCCCCAGATGTTTTCTTTTCCTTTGAGGCTGAAGATAACCATTTTGGACTTCATGTTTTCTGTGTAATCATGAAACTCAAAGAATTTATTCATCCCAAGTAACCATGCCTCTACATATTTTTGTTTCTTAAAATCTAGATCAAGTGTAGGTGGCTTGGACTTCTTGAAATCATCTAGAAAATATCCCCTTTCATTGGTCCTGTAAGGAGGATAAGGATGATGAACATGATGCCTGTAAGAACCAGAACAAGAATAGAACATGTGTCCTTCACCTTTCTTACCAAGTGTGTCCAAGAACCTTCCATATCTGATCATGTCATCTCTATCTGATCTGTGAACACCATGAGACCGACTGCCATATTCCCCATTAGTCATATCCTCCTGCCCATGATTTCTCCTAAGCCGTTCATGTCTCTGAAAATCTGATAGAGTTTGAAGAGTGACTGCATTAACTTATGCTTGCTTCTCCTGTGCCTAAATTATCCAGTTATTTTCTTCCTTGCAACTTCTTATTTCCTCCTTCAAACTTATCAAAGTGTATATTATATCAGGATAGTACCTATCACCATGTTGCTCATCGGATCCATAGGGATAATCTCGTGAACTGAAGTCTACCATCTTTCTAGTCATATTTTATCTTCTTCCTGCAAGTATACCATGTCAGCTAAACCAAAATATAAACAAAATAAATATACCTCAGTATAGTTCAGGGGAGGATATCTCATCTACAAGATCAACCATATTAGCATGATATATGTATAATCATAATCATAAAAATTGTTGACACCTAATCCTATGGATGGGTGTGCATATTTAATATTGTATATTAATTAATATTAGGAAATAAGGAAGGCCAAGAGTCATTGGGAGATGAATCCCAATAGCCTCACCTCCATGTATAAATCCATGTGCATTCTTAAGCTAATACACATTCTAATTTTGAGGAGTTACCTCCTGGTTTGACATGGTATCAGAGCCAGCTCCACTATTGGCATTTCTGCCTGTGGTGTAACTCCCTCTCCTTTGCTCAGTCAATTTTTTTATTAATAGTTTTCTGCTGCTCTTAATTGCTAGACTGTTATTCTGCATTTTTTTTCTCTATATAGCCCTGACATTTGCAGCTCCAGCTCCTGCAACTCCTGAAGACTGCAGGCTCCTCTGTCATTCTGTAAGATTCCATTTCAAAATTTTTTTTTGTAACGGCCTTTTGGGCCTCCTCCATTCAATTCTCCATCGACTCACCTCCCATCCCTCAACTCTGCACCCTCTCCCTCACTGGTCTATGCTTTATCATCCCCACTCCCTGTGCTCTACATTGTCTAGCGCATGCCTCTTCCCCTCTACGTGCACCTACAAAACGCCATTCCTCTGTCCATTTTATATGCTGGTTTATAATATAACGCCCTCTCATCATTCATCTCCACGCTGTCTGTAATATATATACCGCCCTGGTGTATACGCTCCATTCAATACACATTCACAATGCCCTTCACAACGCCGCTTCATCCCTCTGCCAATACAAGCGCTGTCTGAAACAAAGTTATACAGAGCTGGCTGCAAAGCTTCACGCCGTCCAACGCTTCTGCATACATCTCCAGCGCAGTCATATTGTATTACGAATATAGCTCTCAATACCGCCCCTCCTCATATGTCATTACACTGTCAATACCGCTCAAATATGCCGCTGTCCATATGTAATACAGTCTCATACAGTTTCATTTAACGCCGCATGTGGTATTATAATCGACTCCATTTTATCCAACGTTGGCTGTCGATATATATATAAAACGCTGTCCATATATTTCAACGCCGCCTGTGGTATTATAATACTATTCTCCACCAGCGCTGTCATACCACACCCCTTCATATATATACCACGCCCCTTCATTTATAATACCTCCGCCTGTCATATCATATTGACATTTTTTAAATACGCCCTATGGTAATACCGCCCTCCCATTACAGCGGCATTGACATCATTGATATATATCGTATTGACATTTTTTAATACCATTTCCCATTACTTTTGTAATCCCCATATCCCATATATTTCCGCCCTTAATACCATTCCAATTCACATTATACCTCCCCTCCCCAACCATATAATACTTTTTTTCCCCAAACAAAAAAAATATATATATATATATTTTTTTTGGTGCAGAATTCAGTCTCTTAGCAAAGAGTATTTTTTGTCCATTTAAATTCAGTCTTCAGCAAGAGTTTTTGTGCAGAATTTAGTTTCCAGCAAAGAGTTTTTTAAAATCAGAGTATTTTTCCAGCAAGATTTTTTGCCCCTTTATTTGAGCAGATTTCAAGAGTTGAAAGTTTTTATAGCAGAATTTTTTCCTCTTCAGAAGATTTTTTTTTCCAGCAAAGCTTTTTTTCTCTCCTCCTTCAAAAGAATATGGCAGTCCCTTCATCTTATAAAGAGGCTACCTACTTGGCACAGAGATAAAAGAGACATGCTTTAGGTTCATTTAGAGGAAGAGAAGGCAGAATACGAAGAAGAAACTTCAGAGAAAAGGGGGGCAGACAATCTAAAGCTCAGAAGCAAACAAATCAAGACAGAGGTAAAACTAATGACAAAGACAAAGGTAAACCAGCTGAATCAGCTCATTCTGTTCTAGCACATTGTAACAATGGAGTAACTAAAAACCTATTTGATGTTTCATTTACTTCATGGAGAGATGATTGGTTGCTAGATTCAAGAGCAACATGTCACATGACATTTAGAAAATATTTTTTTGAAGAATTCACTGAAAAAGTTGATGGAGCAGTATATTTCGCAGATAAATCCAAACTCAAGCCATCATGGCTTGGCACAGTCAGGCTTAAACTGCCTGGTCTTCCTGATCATATCCTACACGAGGTTCTATACCTCCCGGAGTTGAAGAGAAACTTGCTGTCCCTGATCGAAATCCAGCAGCAAGGACACTCAATTCACTTGTTTGATGGCAAGGCAGAGGTCAGAAAAGCATTAGATCACTCACTTGTCATGGAGGGAATAGAAGAAGTGAGACTCTTGAAGCTGAAAGGTTCATCTGCTCATGCTCAAAACTTTGCATTCAGTTCACATCATGATGAAGGTACATTTCCATCAAGTCTTTTATGGCATGCTAGATTTGGACACTTAAACTATGACAACCTTCGTTTGTTGAAGAAAAATGGTGTTGATGGACTGCCTACAATTCCTAGAAAACCTAAGGAATGTGATGCTTGTATTCTAGGAAAGCATAGCAAATAGCCATTTCATGATTCACACTCCAGAGCACATAGAAAAATTGAACTTGTTCATTCAGATTTATGTGGCCCTGTGCCTATTTCTTCTGCAAATGGAAACAAATACATGATGACATTTATTGATGACTACACCAGAATGTGTTGGATTTACTTACTGAAGAATAAGTCTGATGCTTTTCAAACTTTCAAGAATTTTCATGCATGGATTGAAAATGATGCACAAGCACATATTGGCTCTCTACGTACTGATAATGGAAAAGAATACACTTCAAACGAATTTGAAAATTATCTTCGTCAACATGGAATCAAACATCAAACAACTGTGCCATATAATCCCCAACAGAACGGTGTAGCTGAAAGAATGAACATAACTATTTTAAATATGGTTCGCTCCATGTTATTTTTCAAGAATGTAAAATTGATGTTTTGGGCTGATGTAGTTCTATGTGCTGTTTACATAAAGAATAGGTGTCCTTCAAGTTCAATTAGAAACAAAACTCCTTTTGAAATGTGGCATAGCCACATTCCTTCGGTAAAGCATTTCAGGGTCTTTGGGTCCACCTGTTATGCCTTGATACCCAAGGGTCAAAGGAACAAACTTGGTGCTAGAAGCAGAAAATGTATCTTCTTGGGGTACTCCAATACCTCCAAAGGATATCGTCTCTATGATGAAGCAAATAAGAATTTTTTGATAGCAAGAGATGTCATATTTCTTGAATCTTCCAAGAGTGACAAAGTTGTTGAGCGACAACTTGATCGCCTGGATAGATTCACACATGCAAAGTCCTTCCAAGAATTTGATAATGTGATTCCACATCTTGAAGGGGGGATTCCGATATTGAATCAAACTGTGGAATCATGTCCTGAAGCACTCTCTCCCCCACATGAAGAAACAAGCACGGATGACACATTGGATGATGTGATTGACAGAATTGGGAGATTGAATCTTGAATCAATCCCAACTTAGTCAAATGACCAGCCTAGGCCATCTCAGAAAGGTCCTCCCAAATGGCTGACAAAGACACTGGAGAATGTTCATCCTGATGAGGTTGGAAAAATAGGAAAAAGAAGTTCCACTAAACAAATCGAAGGTGATGTAGATAATTCTGATTCGCCTGCTGATATGGATATTGCTTATAACTGTGAATTGAGTTTGTCTACAGATCATGAACCAACTTCCTTCAAAGAATCCGCTTCTCATGATGAATGGAAAGAAGCGATGCAGAAGGAGTATGATGCCTTGATAAAGAATGGCACTTGGAAGCTGGTTGATCCGCCTTTGGGAACGAAACCAATTGGTTGTAAGTGGGTCTATAAGAACAAGTACAAAGAAGATGGCTCACTTGAAAAGCACAAGGCCAGGCTTGTGGCAAAAGGATTCGCACAGAAAGAAGGAGTCGATTATGAAGAAACTTTTGCTCCCACAGCAAAATGGACCACCATCCAGACTCTCTTTGCCTTAGCAGCTCAGAATGGATTGAAAGTCCATCAGATGGATGTAAAAACAACCTTCTTGAATGGAAATCTAAAGGAGAAAGTTTATATGTCCCAGCCAGAAGGATTTGTGATAAAGGGTCAAGAACACAAAGTTTGCAAACTTGTAAAATCCTTGTATGGCCTCA
Source organism: Pinus albicaulis (assembly GCA_034641835.2). NCBI lineage: Eukaryota > Viridiplantae > Streptophyta > Pinopsida > Pinales > Pinaceae > Pinus > Pinus albicaulis. Next base: position 886,806,841 of record CM076578.1, read on the forward strand.
AGCAAGCACCACGAGCTTGGTATGAGAAATTGACCGAGCATCTTCTGAAACTTGATTTCAAACATTTTGATCTTGATGATGCAACTTTGTTTGTTAAGAAAGTTGGAAAAACAGTTGTATATCTTGGGGTATATGTAGATGATCTTTTGATAACAGGAAACAATGAGAGCTATATTGCATCCATGAAGAAAGAGTTGAAGAAAGGTTTTGAAATGACTGATTTGGGTCATGTTCATTACTATTTGGGTATTGAAGTAATTCAACATCCTAAATTCATATTTCTTTCTCAGAAGAATTACATTGGAGATCTCTTGAACAAATTTGGCATGAATGACTGTAATCCCTTAAGCACTCCAATGGAACAAAACTTGAAGCTCACATCTATTGAAGGGAAGGAATTTGAGGATGCAACTAAGTATAGACATCTTGTAGGAAGTCTTATCTATCTGACCACCACCAGACCTGACATCTCATTTGCTGTTGGAATCCTCTCAAGGTTCATGCAAAAACCTTGTGAAGGACATTGGTCTGCTGCAAAAAGAGTGCTAAGGTACTTGAAGGAGACTCAAGACTTTGGACTCAAATATACACAGGTAGGCGACTTCAGCTTGATCGGATACTCTGATTCAGACTTTGATGGCGACAAAGAAACAGGGGTGTCTACTGCGGGTTACACCATGAGTCTTGGATCGGGGAGAGTTGTCTCATGGAATAGTGGAATCCATGGCTTGATCGTCATAATGATTCTACGGCCAAGGAAGATATGTGGCGGCTTGTTGAAGCCTAAAAGGAAATTGTGTAGCTCTAGGAAAATCTGAGAGATTTCGCAGATGAAACAAATGTATTCCACTCCACTCATGATCGACAAAACTGCAATAAAGATGGCCAAGAACCCAAAGTTCCATGATCGAACAAAGCACATCAATACAAAGTACCATCTAATTCGACATCATGTTCAGGCCAAAACCATCCATCTACATCATTGTTCCACAAATGAGCAAACTGCTGACATCTTCACCAAAGCACTTGGAAGAGAAAAGTTTGAAAAGTTCAGATCGATGCTTGGACTCACCAACATCCTTCGGATTAAAGGGGGGAATGTTGACACCTAATCCTATGGATGGGTGTGCATATTTAATATTGTATATTAATTAATATTAGGAAATAAGGAAGGCCAAGAGTCATTGGGAGATGAATCCCAATAGCCTCACCTCCATGTATAAATCCATGTGCATTCTTCAGCTAATACACATTCTGATTTTGAGGAGTTACCTCCTGGTTTGACAAAATATATCAACATCACGAATGAAAACAACAACCACATACCATTACCTCATGCGTGATAGTAATAACCATAAAATGACATGCATATATCCACATAAACAACAAGAATACACAAAAAATTCATATTCAACCAACATACATTCACAACGAACACATAATGACAACAACATCATCAAATTATACAGGTCAACACAATTGCGAAAATGACCACTACCATGCATACACAACAAGCGCATAGAAAAAAAGCATAAGGAACACATATGAACATGACATTTATACATGACAAACACATTCCTCCCATCCAGTCCAAGGGTTGAACCATGCTCTAATACCACCTTGTAACACCACACTCCCACATTTATCCAATCTAATTGGTCCACTAAGGTGGACATGTGATGAAGAGTTACTATGATATGATCCAACTTCCGAAGTACATTTAAGGAAGTGGAACCTATAATACAAGACCAATATGACCTTCCTCATATGCTATAGGACTTTCAAGATCCAACCAACCCTTCCAGGTGCTCAACCCTAGAGACAACATGTTGTTTGACTGATCTAGATCCCTAGTGGCACTGATGAAAATCCCTCCATGTGTATGAAGCCCTCTATTTTCATGCACAAGCCTACATCCATGCGAATGCATAATTTTCTAGGTAGTTCTGTGCAAGAGAACCCAGATTATGAGCCACCTTTTTAGGGGCGAGACTTAGGCCTTTACCCATAACTTCAAGAAACTTATATAAATGATAATTAACTTGATGACAAGGCCTTTATGAAAAACTTGAACAAGGACCTGATCTAACAAATCCTAGCCATGATAGACATTATGTCAAGCACATCATGAACATGTAATCTACAGGTCATATAAACACATCTTAGCGTAGGGACTTCATACTTATCTGAGAATCACCAAGAAGGACTGATGTCCTCTGATAATAAATTTGTTACGATATATTAGGTCATACATTCATTAACATTTCATTTACTAAACCAAACATGAGGAGAGCCATGACTAAGATCTGTCATAAAGCCATGATTATAAACAACACAACAACAATGATAGAAAAACCATTAATATCACATAATAAAAAGAATATTTAGACATAATACAAAAGAGGAGAAAAGATCTTATTCACATATGCAAAATGCAACCAAGTCAGGGACTTCCATGTAGCACCTGACCATAGATTAGGCTGAACCAATTATTTGTTTCAGCCAATCACCCCTATGCCATATTCCAATCATGAATGTCGGAATCACATAAAAACCAATCAAGGTTTCCTCAGGCTTTACCACAATACACCAAGGGATTCATAGGCCCAAAAAAATAACATACAATGTAGGTTTTACAAAAATCTCACCATATACTGGTCAAGGGATCACTGGGACCTAAAAAAGCATGGATACCTATGGATCTCTCCATGAAAATTGTGAGGAATGTTTCTGTCTCCAATCTATAGGATTTACTATGTATCCCACCATAACCAGTTAAGGGATTCCTATTCCTAATGAGAGAATACACCTCTAGGATTTACCATGTATACTGCCATTACCAGTCAAGGGATTACTTGGTACAACAAGGGTATTCATCTCTAGGCTTTACCATGTATCCCACCATTGATCGATCGAGGATTCCTAGGCCTAACAAGGTATACAAAATCAAGAATTACTGTGTATCTCGCCATTACTAGTCAAGGGATTCCTATTCCTTGTGTTGTTCTCTTGAGACCACCCCACTCAATTTCGAAACCATCCGGAAATATAACTTAACTAGGTAAGAGAACCCTATCACACCATGGCTATCTAGAAATGGAAACGCAAGGATGAAATGCACTATCATACCTGGCAAGACCCGTGCCTGCAATGATATCAAGAGAAAAAAATATACACATGCATGTACCATGAATTCCAAATCTAGTAAGGAAATCACACATGAAAATTGATACCTACAAGTAATCTTGTTGTAGCCGCTTCATCCAAATATTACTTGCTTGATATTTTATTCTCCTTACCTTATTTGTCCTTCCTTTTATTTCCTTGATTCAATGCTAGAGTGCTCCAAGAAAACTCTATGTGTGCAAGAGTATGACAGGGAGAATAGAGAGAGAGCTCTATGCTAAAACTGACAAAAACCTATGAATTGATCCTTAGAAGAATATCTATCCTTCTGTAATATTCCCAATTAGCAATAAGCTAGTTGGAATATTAATTTTTTCTTTTGCTTCTTAATTTGCTAAATAAAAGGGTATGGAGACCCATAAATCTCCTTAATAGGAATAAAATAACTCCTAATTTGAAAGGAGGACATCTTAGCAGCTTAATTAAGCACCCTTGTGTTTGGAAAGGGGCTGCATCATGAAGGCTGGGTCAAATTTGACCAAATCAAAAATTTTGTTATGGAGGAGTGGACATTTATTGAGGGGCATCGCAGTTTTGGAGGGAGATCTCATGCATGGAGCTATTTTCTTTAATGATTAGGGACAAGGGTGAGGAAGCTCACCGCTTATCTAAGGAAGAGGATGGTAGCCATAGTTCATTATGTTATGTGATGATATTTTGATTTTATGGTATTTTTAGACTTGTTGCTCTCTTCAACTGTTTAGCTAAGATTGCAATGTTGTTTAGCATAGGGCGTTCCCGAGCGGGAATCCCACCTCTGTCCTTGAGGAGATTCTAAGGAAGAGTATTGCACTATACTTCCACATTCAGGCATTAGGCCAAGCTCTACCTTTATTCTACATCATAGTTCTTGTTGAGAGATTTGCTGAGTTGCAGGGTCCAGCATTGAAGAAGACATTTGGGTAATTTCTGATTTTTTTTTAGTCAAGGAAGGTTTCCTTCCATTGGGAGGCTAGTGAAGAAGGCCCTTGAGCCTTATTGCAGCATTTGGCGTCATGCCACACTATCATTTACCCCTACAGTGCAATTTCTATCTTGGACTACGTTATTTTAGGGAGGACTTGCAGGGGTGGTTTCAATACACCATTTGGAGAGGAGATTTTCTAATGAAGGGATCAACCTTTCGTCTAGAGGATCCATTGGAGGAGGCTACATTGTTTTTCAGATCAAATCAACCACATATTTTTAGTTTTATTTTTGCAGTGAATCTTTAGCCCTAGGGCTTTGATTTATATGTTGTATATTGGTGTATTTCTGAAAACCCTCTTGGGTTTCTTGTTGGAGGCTGTATAGAGACTAGATCTTCATTTTTTGTATCTTGTGAGGAATATATCATCCATTCATATTTTTTATGTTAATTTGTTGTACCAGTGCACCTATGAATGCGCTGTAGCAGTCTTCCGGCATTTTTCTATAGTGGCAACACCTCGACCTTGAGGGATTTCTTTATTGGAGGCTTGTTGTATCTTGTTATGCTTGTGACCCATTATTTTTGAACCTATTTTCTACTGCTATAATGAATAAGAAGGCTCCATATTGGTCTCTTATATTTATGCATTGATATTCACTGCTATTTCCATGATTATGCACTACATTCCTGATTTTCCCATTTGGGAATATTACAGTGGTATCGGAGCATAATATTGGCTCAACCTGTGCATATTAAACCAATATGTCATCAAAATAAGGAGTTTCTATCACATATAGAGAGAGAAGGTATCTCAGAAGAAACCAGAAGTATGACTATACAGTGATAAATAAGACAAGGGTAAAACCCATTTATCTGGAGGAGATGAGGAGAAGGAGTTTTCTAAGCTTCTTCTTCGAACTATGCAATACATTCATAGATAAATATAGGAGATGAGGATGGATAGGAACAAGGAATCCCCTAAAGGGTTTCCACATGGTGAAGGCTCTGACATTTCTCATCACTGGATTGATCAACTATTGAAGCAGCAACAGGTTTCCCAATGCTCTACAATGCCTACATTCTTAGCAGTGGGAAATGGAGGGTTTCAAAAACAATAAACTCTTGAAGACTATTTTATGGAGTATGAGTCTCAATCTCAGAGTTTCAAGGATCACTTGAGTTTTCAATATTTTCTTCAGATCAAGGACAATAGGAGACCCCAACATCACAATAGAGGTGGAGGATTCATTCAGAATCAGGATCTACACTGAACTATGGGTAGATTTTTCTTACCCAAATTTGATGGGTCATCAAAATTCACTTCCAAATCATGGGTAGAGAAGCTAGACATCTACTTCTAGCTGAACCAAGTACCGGAGATGGAGGCCATCAAGACAGAAGCACTGCACCTTGAGGGTGAAGCACATGATTGGTGGTAGCATGGCTTGTCTACATTGGGTCATGCCAATGTGACTGCATATTAAGAGTTCACAAGGAGGTTGGAAGAGAGGTTTTATTGGAGAGACCCGGAGGCACCTTTCATGGGGCTAGAAAAACTCAAACAATCAGGTAATCAAGAAACTTACATTTCTAAATTTCTAAAACTTTTTGTTATGCTACCTAATTTATCTGTAGCAAGGAGGATCTATATGTTTATTGATGGGTTAGCATAAACTCTTCATGGGTTGGTTAAATATACCAAGCTCACTACCCTTCAGTATTCCATTGAAAGGGCTAGAGATATACAAGATGCCTTTCCAAAAGAAAAGGCAACTTTTCAGCAAAAGCCCACTTTTCCATCAAAGGGAAAATATGTGAAGGCTCCTCTTTCAAAGGAGAGCCAAAACGACATACCTCTTAGTGATGATGTCCGAAGAGATTTGAGGCCACATGGAAAGAATCATGGACACCCGAACATAGATGTGCAATAGGAAAGGAACACTATATAGAGGTCTTATTAGATGATGAGGAGGAAGAAGAAGAAGAAGAACCATAAGGAGGTCACATTGCTGGAATAGCAGGAGATGATCCACCACCACTAGGAGGTGGGAAGGGGCTCTTGCATCATTGAGAGGAGTACCCAAGTACTTGACCTTGAGGGTTCGAGGTACCATCTTAGATCATAGGGTTTCTGTTTTGATTGATAGTGGGACTACCCACAACTTTATTGATGCCCAACTAGTGCAGAGGAGGGCAATACCCACTGATGATTTTGTGGGATTTTTTGTTTTGGTCCTAGGAGCTAGAATTATGTAGTGCATGCATTATGGTCCATCTTTATCTATCACCATGGGGCCATACACATTGAATGACCCCTTCTTTTTGGTTGACATACCTAACACCAATGTGATATTGGGTGTGCAGTGGTTGATTACTTTAAGGAAGGTCACCATGGTTTGGGAGAATTTGTGGATGGAATTGGTGGATAGAAAAAGTGGCCAAAATAAGATGATTAAGGACATGCACACATATCCTTCACAAAAAAAATTCCACATAGAAAACATAGATGGATTTACGGAGTGGAAGCAAGGACCTAACAATACCATCTATTATGCACATGAATTTGGCCCATGAGACATTATTGTTTTGTGGCAAACCACTTGGGAAGCCACCTGATCAGGATTTGGTGAGAAATGCCTCACATCATGATGCACCACTCATATATCCAGGAGGAGTGGAAGCATTGGGAGGTCATAGTACAACTCTAAGAGTCTTGGGTAGACTCAAGGAGGAGGGAGGCATTCTCCCCACATCATCATTACCCACTCTCATTTCAGATCTTGAGTTGAAAAAGGAGAAACAGAGGGAGGATAACAACCTTCTAGTATGTGTCTTTGGCAGAGGACATGTCAAATAAGGGAGAAACCACATGACATATGCTTTATATGATAGATCACCAGCGCTATCATTTTGGAGGATAGATCTATATTGGAAATCCAAATTTTTGGTGGATTATTCCAAGGATTTTTATACTTGTATGATACTTGATGACCAGCTACTAGAGGAGGGATATTCATTCAAAGATGAGGTCATCTTCTATCATGGTAGGATCTTCTTATCTAGAGCATCCAGGGTCAAGGAGAAGTTACTACAAACAACACATGAGGATTTTCTCTTCAACCACACTTATGCCATGAGGTCATACCATATTATCATTGAGGGGTTTACTTGGGAAGGATTTTAAGAGGATAGATATCAGCGTTTGAGGATATGCATGGACCATGTGGAGATGGAGGAGATACATAAATATTTTAAGGATTTATCACAACCACATCTTTCCTCTTTGGGAATGAGAGGGGATCTATCTATGAGCCACTCCATTTGTATGAGCAGGGTTTATGGTAAGGATCATGTTTATGTGCATAATGATTTACTTGATGATTATTTGCATTCTTTTACCATATATGTGCAGGCCATTTCTCCAAGAAGGAGAATTCTTCCTTATAAACTTCATGGCCAACTTTGGGCCATAAACTATGTTGATCATGGCCACTCCCTAGGAGGATATAGGGAGATGATTTTCCATTTAGGGTGCACTCCAAAGGCACAAAAAATTTCTCACCTTCTCAAAACATGTGAAACCACTTACCATATCATTATCTGAGGTAGTCAGGAGATATACTGCGTTGGTTCCACATGTGGGACTATGATCCACCTCCATTATTGCATATGGTTGTTTGTATATCACTGATTTTGTTCCCATACATTGATGATGTTCTTATTCTTATTATGGGAATGAATGGAGGAAGGATGGGAGAATTGAGCATGCCCTTTGGGAGAGATATTCTCCATGTTTCTTATGATACATGCTTCATGGAGAACATTGGGAAAACCATGATTTCTTCATTGGATATTTTTCTTCCTTGTGGGATGAGTCATTTGCATCTCATGAGAAATTAGGAGGAGCATGTCATGGAGGGATTGATTGGGAGACACTTGGCTTATGAGGAGAGTGTATTACATGGAGGTGTCACCAATGGAGGAGGAGAAGAGTTGCAGCAGTCACCTTTACAGTTGCTTGAGGACAAGCAACATTTGGGAGGGGAGGACTGTAATATTCCCAATTAGCCATGAGCTAGTTGGAATATTAATTTTTGCTTTTTCTTCTTAATTTGTTGAATAAGAGGGTATGGAGACCCATAAATATCCTTAGTAGGAATAAAATCACTCCTAATGTGAAAGGAGGAAATATTAGCAACTTAATTAAGAACCCTTGAGTGTGGAAAGGGGCGGGAGCATGAAGATTGGGTAAACTTTGACCAAATCAAAAATGTTGTTATGGAGGAGTGGAAATTTATTGAGGGACAACGCAGTTTTGGAGGTAGATCTCATGCATGGAGATAGTAGCTTTAATGAGTGGCGCCAAGGGTGAGGAAGCTCACCACTTATACAAGGAAGAGTATGGCAGCCATAGTTCATTATGTTATGTGATGATATTTTTATTTTATGGTATGTTTAGACTTGTTGCTCTATTCAGTTGTTTAGCTAAGATTACAATGTTGTTTAGCACAGGGTGTTCCCAAGAGAGAATCCCACCTCCATCCTTGAGGAGCCTCTAAGGAAGAGTATTGCACTATAATTCCACATTTAGGCATTAGTCCATGCTCTACCTTTATTCTACAACACAGTTTCTGTTGATAGATGTGATGAGTTTCAGGGTGCAACAGTGGAGAATACATTTGGGTAATTTCTGATTTTTTTTTCAGTGGAGGAAGGTTTCCTTCCATTGGGAGACTATTGAAGAAGGCCCTTGATACTTATTGCAGAATTTGACATTAGGCCACACTATCATTTCCCCAGCAACACAATTTCTGTCTTGGATTGTGTTATTTTAGGGATGAGTTGCAGGGGTGGTTTCAGTACACCATTTGGAGAGAAGATTTTCTAGTGAAGGGATAAACCTCTCATATAGAGGATCCATTGGAGGAGGCTACATTATTTTTCATGTCATATCAGCCACATATTTATAGTTTTATTGTTGCAGTGAATCTTCAACTCTAGGGCTTTGATTCATATCTTGTATATTGGTGTATTTCTGAAAACCCTCTTGGGTTTCTTGTTGGAGGTTGTATAGAGCCTAGATATTCATTTGTTGTATATCATGAGGCATATATCAGCCATTCATATTTTGTATGTTCATTTTCTATATCAGTGCACCTATGACTATGTTGTAGCCATATTCTAACATTTTGATATAGTAGCAACACCTCAGTCTTGAGGGATTTATTTATTGGAGGCTTGTTGTATCTTGTTATATGCTTGTGGCCCATTATTTTTGTACCTATTTTCTGTTGTTATAATGAATAAGAAGGCTCCATATTGGTCTCTCACATTTATGCATTGATATTCATCGCCATTTCCATGTTTATGCACTATATTCCTGCCTTTCCCATTTGGGAATGTTACATATTCAGGCCTCTAATTTCTACAATTTTCAATTATTTTCCTTCATTTTCCTCCTCACATGAAACCTAAGACCTTTCACCTTCATTTTCTCCTCATTTCCATTATTTTCATAAATAAATTTCCAATTAATGCCTCTTTCCTTTTCAAAGCCTTTGTCGTTGCCTTTGCCAACTTCCATTAGTTATAATAACCAAATGAACACCCATACTAGGATATTTTTCACAAAATTTAGCTTGGAATATGTGTCCCATGTGGTATTATTTTTCATTTATTAACTTTACTACATGGATTTCTGACCAGGGTTGTTAAAAAAAGATCTTGAGAAATTCCAGTAAATCAAAGATTACATATTAAGTTTTTTATGAGAGATATTCTTTCTAATGTGAATTGTGAGTGTGAATGATAACTAGAGATTAGATGTTCAAAATGAAAAAAGAAAATGGAGAACCACAAGGCTTTCTGTCAATATTTCTATAGGATGGAAGACATGATAAATAAATTGTTTGCAGATTATGAGAAGAAATTTGAAAAGAAGGAAAAAAGAAGGAAGAGAAAGAAGAAGAAAATGATTCAATAAATGGAGGAGAACCTCCATCTGTAGTTTCAAATGAATTTTATTCATCACATTCTTCTCATCATTAAATTTTTCATCATGCATTCAAGCATATAATGTTGAATTGAGGATACTACTACAAGAAGTAGAAAAGGAGAAACAAAGATTGCAACGTTAGTTACAAGCCACATAAGAGGCATTGCTAATGTTGTAGTGCATAAATGGAAGATAATCCAAAGCCACATAATCAATAGATTATTCAAGAAACGAGTCTGAAATAGTCCAATTTGATAGTGCATCACACCATTCCAACGATTGTGATTTCAGGTTCTTAGGGTTCCTTAGTTTCCCAATATCGAGAAAGGAAACTAAAGAGGTAACCAGAACCAACTTTCAAATTGGAAGCTAGCCCTACCAAATCAGAGAGCGATCTCTCTATATCAAACTCAGATCAATGGAAATTACTATAGAATAAGGATTTTAGGCTAGTTATAATCTCAGTAGGGTTTTTTATTTATGTTTGATTAGTTTTTGTTGGAAAAAGAAGCACCAACTTTGGAAACTAGGAAAGATATCAAAAATATCAGCTGCAGACATAGTATGAGGCAAGGTAGATGTGATTAAGTGACACAATTGGTTTTTCTTTGTAGTGTGGTAAGGAGGAGAACATATAAGAAGTTAAGTGATCATAATGAATTCACTACTTTCAGAGGATGAAACACTTAGTTTCTGTTCTTAAATAAAAATAGAGCATAAAAGGAATTATTTCTGTTTCAAAACTTAAACGATAAAGCATAGGAAAAATTATATGGTTGCTTGAAAAACTTGATCATTAGATGCATAATAAAAATAGATAAAATAAAATATTACGAAACACATCACAAGAATCCCATAAAAATAGCTGCAATTGCCTCTAAATTTATTCTGCAAATTGTCAAATACACTAGTGCCAAAAGAGTACGAACTTTAGATATCCAACCCTCTCAATGAATTAATTCTGAGTACATATAGAAAATAAAACCAGATTCCACCTCTAGGGGTCAAATCCTGATCCATAACAAATAATTAATGAACCTAATGACTCAGCCTAATCTTAGGGAAGTTAGAAACAACTTTCCCCTTTTTTGGCTAATTAGTTGAGTTTTTCTCTCAAGTAATTAAGCATAATATTATTTTACAAACATGACCATAAATAGGCCTATTAACCATAAAAAAATTCATGATATAGTTTTTACATCGACCAAGTTTACCTTTGACCTCTACGTGTCAAGAAAAATCTTCAAACTCAGAAACGCAACAAAATTTCTCAGAAGCACAGCAAAAACGTAGGAGTCAAAGATGAACTGATATATCTTTAACCATAACACTTTGTACAAAAATGGGAGAGGTTTTTGTAGATAATATTTTTATGAATAAAAATGTCTCTCGGGTTTTCCGAATTCACCCTCATATTCTCAAAATCCGTGCCACCACATAATGACTAAAACATGCAATTAAATTGGAGAATTTGATTTTCTGAAACAATATGCTTCAAAATTTGCTTCATATATCCCACATCATAACACCTGTGCATAAAACGAAGGATGTTTTTGTTCCTTTGTGTGTTATTGATAAAAAACTCTTTCAATTTTGTAAAATGCATCTCCATTACTTCAGAAACTGATTTTTAACTAAACTTGTCCCTCTGTGCAGCAAATGACCTCAAAAACCTAAAATCATGCCAATCACCTCCTTCTTCTGACACCTAAAATTCCACCCCTGCAATTGTGACATGATCTATTATGAAATTTGGGGAAAATAAACTTGTTAGATTATGATTATAACCCACCTCTTGCACTTTCCTACAAAACCCTAAACAACCTGCTTGCTCAAATGACCTTCTTATAAAATCTGATGAATTAACCTCTTGCATATGAATGTCTCATATATTGAGATATTTAATCCTTTGAATTTCATATTTTCACTAGTCTCTTCCATGTCTTACTTTTCTTCTGACAGGAAACCCTAGTTTCACACAAGAATAGGTAAGGGGACTTGAGCTACAAAACAAGGGTGAAAACACAGCAAGTTGAGAGTATGGAATGGAGGGGGTGGAGAGCAAGAAAAAATATGAAAAAATTATGGGGAGTATGGATGTGTTTTAGGAAGACAATTAAAGTGACTTTATTCAATTTGAGTGAGGGAAAGGGAGTGAAAAAATAAAAACACAGTCCTATTCTAGAAGAGCAACAACTAGCTAGGGTAGTGTGGGAAATTGATGAAATGTGTGAAATAAAGTGAGGGGAATGGTAGGGAGTGTATAATGAAGGATATTAGGGATGTATAGGCCAAGAAACTAGGAAATTTCATTATCAAGTGAAGCAAAACCATGAAATCAAAAAAGCATAGAAAAAATGCAGCAATAAACCCTAGGGAAGGAGTTTATTAATTTTTTGAATAAATTGACTGAAGAAAAGATTTGTAATGGTCCAAATTACTTGTTTAAATCTGTTTGATAATGAGATGGAGTTATCACCTGCTCTTTCCCTCCTTATGTCTCCAAAATGAAAGCGTAGCAAGTTTCTAGAAACACAGCAAAAACACAATAGGTTGCCCTAGACCATGACCTATATAATAACACATTAACTCTTTTAATGACCTAGGACATCTAAATGATGACATGAACATGATGAGTGATGATGACCATAAGCAAGTGGAGGGAGTAGCACTGACCAAGAAAATAACCAATGATTATTTGACAATGAAGAGATGCCAAATTTTATTTGAAAATATAGCAATTTGACCTAATGACCCTATCAATCATATTGAAAGAGTACATTTGATCACTGGTGACTCATAGACACTAACATTCACTCCAATTGGGGATGGTAGCTCCTTTAGGAGGTGTTAAGAACACCGTAGACTAGGTCACCTTTTTTATTGGGAAATGGAGTCACTGCAGCTACAATCCTCAAACTGACTCAAATCAAACTGAAAACTAAATTGTACTTCATCATCTGAAAACTCTATTGGAAAATGACACTGAAAAATTTTTCTCAGAATTTTGAGCCTACTCATCACACCTTACCTACTCTAACTAATCCATAAGCGATCTGATTAAGTGAAGCTGAAGATCAAGTGCAACCATGAAAGAAAATGGCTATCTGATTTCTTGCTCCTCCTACTTTCCTCAAAGGAAAAGTGTTGTGGAAATGACAACACCAACTAAAAACTAAACCCAATATCTGTGTTGGCAAAGAAAACAAACCTGATATCCACTCATTCTTTCAATATATTTCCAAATGGATCTTCCAAAACATAGAGGACCTCTTCTTGTTTTTCAATATCTTCAAGCTCTTTACTAGAAACTTCATAAGGATTTATAAATGAAAAACCATCAATCTGGTTGTTCAATTCTTCATTCATCTCATCCAAAAGACAAGTTTTTGGATGCTCATGGAAAAATTTAAATGAAGAAACCACTTCAAGTATATTCGATTCCTCATGTTATTCTAGTATTTTTGGTTCCTCGTGTGCTTCAACAGGAAGAATATCAATTTGATTGTCAAAAGGGTCAAGGAAAATAAATTCGTGTTCATTATTTCCTTGCAAAAATAGATGATCATTGCCATAGAATGGTTCATTGCTTAAGTTTTCCGTACATGAATTTTCAGAATTCTAACTTGGACCAATTTATTCCTGATACAAAATCTCAGAAAATGAATAAGATTAAAAAACAACTTGAATGATTTTCCTCATACTTTTGACTGCATAAAGACCGAGAAGGCTACAAATATTTTTTAAATTCATGGGATGTAATTTGACTGTTAGGATGCAAATCTATTTCATCTTCAAGCAAAGAAGGAGTTGATGTGTCTTGTGAATGATCCTTTGTATCAAGGTAGCTAATCTCTGTTATTTTCTATTGGGAAGAAAATTCATAAAGGGCCACTATGATCTCATAATCCAGACACTCTTCATCACCAAAAGCCTCTTCAAGGTATTGAATGAAATCTTCACAGGATTCACAAAAATCTTCAAACAACAAGAATAAATGATGACATTTCCCATAAAAATAAAAGAATTTTGTGTGGATCTATTTAAGAGAGAATAAGCTACCTGGCTTTAACCCTTCATACATGGATCTTGCTTTCCCTTCCAGGGTAGCCATAAACATTTTCATCAAACAATCCTCATGAAGCCTAATCCAAAGCTTAGGTATATGCCAATGAAATTTTATTAGATGTAGAATAGCCTCATCCTCATTTCCATCTATGAATTTGGGCAAATAAGTTTGTCAATCTATGCAAGGAATTCAATTTGGAAAACCATGAATGTGAGCACGATTCATAGGATCATACCTTCTAGAAATTGAATCCATATTGAGAACAATAGATGAATAAGGCTTCCTTTATGCCAAAATTGGTGCAGGGTCCCTTAGGACCACAATTCTAGGACAAATGTCAATATTTTTGTTAGTTTTGAGTCATGCGCGCTACGCAGGGAAGAGTTAACGGGCTTTGGGGTGGGTCAAAATCCCTTCATGAGTTGTAATGGGTTAATGGGTAAACTAGGGGTCTCAAACCATGGTTTGAGGACCATAGTATGAGCGCAAGTGAATTTATAAATATAAGTATAGATCGAGTTAGATAAGTCAATTAATAATAGATCAATTATGAGAGATTTTGATATGATAGATATGAGAAGTTGAACCTGTAGTAAGCATTTGTGTCTGAAACACTCCTGCTGGCTATGTGCGTGGAGACACTAGTCCGGCTGTGTGCAGACCCCATTGGCTGTGTGCACGAGTAAATCTAGTGAATTGTAAGGGTTTTTATGAAGACTGATTAATAAATAATTGTTTTGGAAATTATGTGTACTTAATTCATTTGTGATTCGCTTCTTTTTATGAATTCTGCTTTATGCGTATGATTTATGTTACCAATGATAGGGATCTATTTGCATGCATGATTATATTATTGATTCCTAAGATATTTTCATAGATCAATTACTTTAAAGGTTGAATGTTACATTGCATAGATCTGTTAGAGTGGCTAAAGGGATTTCAGATCTACTCTCTGTGTGCGCGCGTAAGGTTAACCTGGGCTAGTCGACCTAGGGTTTCTGGTACGCAAGACAGTCAGTTTAATAATATATATATGTGGATGCGAACTTCATTTAATTCTCTCTTAGGGTGTGGAAACCTGGTTCCAACACCCCCCATACTGCTTCGAGTGAGGCTTTGGTCTGCGCAAGCAGATCATTGCAAAAGGGCTAGTAGTAAGAGGGTTTTGTTGGTTGTGCGCTAACTCCAAACCTGGGTCAGGACCCCTCAGACCAAAAAATGGTTCTGTTGTCGTGACCGAGATCATTTTGAGAGAGATTAGATGTTTTGGCAACCATCAAGGACCGAATTAGAAGACTGGTTTGAGCAAAAGACTCACGTGAATTCTCAATTAAGGAGAATAGAAATAATAAATTGTCTACTGAAGAGTGGGAATAGAGGTACATTTTCACAAAGGTCCACGAAATCTTCTTTGTGACCTTTGTGCACAAATTACAAGAGTGGTTATTAAGGTTATTTTAGTTTCAAATTTTTTGAAGGATGATAAAATCACTCACTAGATGCCTAAGTTTATCCAACAATTAGAAAATATTGATAACACCATCACTCACACAGTAGACCATTGGGTTGATAGTATTCTGGGTGGATTTGTGACATATTTCACGGTTGATCAGTTTGTGTAATATTCAGAAGTAGAAAGGAGGTTATTCAAAGGATTGAGAGGTAAGCTCATACACTCTCTGCCTTTGTTGATTAAGATGTTATTGTGCAAAAAGGGTGTTCTGTGCAGTCACACAAAGTGAATGACCCAAAACTAGTTGGAAAGCACTACGCGCAGTGGGAAGTACGTTCGGGTTAAAAAAAGAGGTGACAGATCTATATAAAACCCTCTGAGAGGCCCTCCTAATAGTGATATAGAGAGTGGTGAAGCTACATGCGCGAGAGGTAACCATCCATCCACCCCACGGTCGAACTTGTGCAGGGGTAGGTCATCTCCTCCTCCACCTCCACCATAGCTAGGAGATGATATGGCTACACATATGAAGATACCCACCTTTAAGGGTGCGAAAGATGAATATATGGAAAGATTCTGGTTTTTTGCAGATGCAGTATGGATTGCGCAAAATGTCAACACCAATGCTGGCAAGAGGGCACATCTAGATATGACATTTGAGGATCGTGCACTAGATTGGTTTATGGAGTATCTAGCTCAAAATGCTGACCATACCATTGATGAGATAAATAAATCTTTGAAGCAAAAATTAAGAAAACCAAAGTCCTACTCCCAATGTGTAACAGAGCTAAAAGAAATTCGACAAGAGCCAAACGAATCTATCTGGGAGGCAGATCAATGATTGAAGCGCACTATCAGCGAAGGATGATTTTTCTATGATGATAAGAAGCATAAATAATGGTTTATTTCCATGCTATTTACGCATTTGTGTGACCCCCTGAATCAATAGAAAATTTATTCTCAGGTTGATGCTTTTGAAGTTGTCATGAAGCTAGAATCCGCGTCCATGACTGATGACCAATTTGGAACTCTACAAATCCAAAATCAGTTAGAAGCAATGAATTTTGAAATTTAGAACCTACGTAAGGACAAGGGAAAAGAGGCTTGTGCATGGGTATGGTGTATATGCTTTTAAGGCTTCAGTCACACAAAATATGAGTGTCTGGCGCTTCAGGATTACATGCAAGCAGGAGGGCTAAATACATTGTGACCAAGGGATGCTACAGGACTGAGAGGTACTCCCACGATGTGGTGCTCTGAATGTCAAGTGGCTGGTTGGCATGACACAAACCTTTTCCCTCAATTAGGAAGTTATCTACTAGAACTGAAGTAGCAATGGTGTAGGTTTTGTTCTTCGGTTGGCCAAGATGAGCACCACTGCCACACATTTGATTTGATGATAGACAATGCCAACCTCTATAGAGTGCAAGCCAATCCATTTTCATGAGCGCCCCCCTCTGGGTATGGTGGATCCCTAGCCAGAGGAAGGGGAGGGAGAGGTGGAGGTGCAGATCGTAGAATAGGACAACTGCGGAGATGTTGGGCACTTTGTGCGTGATTTTTTGAACCCTGCATAACAGTCTTGCAGGTATTGTAGATAGTTTTATCATGTTATTGAATATTGTCCTATTTTTATTGCTAGAATACAAGAAAAGAAACCATAGATGCCTACACAGAATATAAAAATGGTTAGGGTTGAGTTGCGGGAAGCTGATTCGAGTGTAAACATAGTTACACAAAGTGGTGCTGCCATTAGAGAAGATGAGGGAAAGAAGGCTGATGTAGAACCCTGGATCAAGAAGGCTTCTAAAAAGAAGGAAGGATGCAACCTGTAGAGGGAGAAGGAGACTTTGTCAGAAGCTAGAAAGGATTGGGGAATGCGCATGACCGTGCAAATTGGGGAATATGAGATGGATCAGGTCATTATGGACTTGGGATCCGATGTGAATTCGTTACCTAAGCAGACCTGGCAGAATGTAATATTCCAAATTATGAAAAATAGGAATATTGAACATAAAGCTAGAAAATGCAGTAAAATATCAATACATCAAAACATGCACAGATCATAGAGAAATTTTATTATATGTCGTAGCAGAAAATGAGTACAATATCTTGAGGAAAAGACACTCAAGCTAGGAAAAACAAGCCTCAAATGACCCTATACATCAATACATGAAGAAATGCTAATATACAAACTACTGGGAGGCCATGACTGTGTTATCCTACTGGAAATACTACTAAAAACTAGAAATTCATGGATCTATTGATATAGTGCTAATAAAATTCTAGGATCAGTGATTTAGACTTTCTAGCACAATTCCAAGAGAACCCAGAAAGGGTTTTCCAAAATACACAATATGAAAAATGCAGCCGTAGGGCTGAATTACACTCTGCAATCGGATAAATATTGGGAGGCGGCTGATCTGATGTAGGAATGGATGATACTCCTCCCCACTGAATTTCTGGATGAAGGGTTGCTCCCCTCATAGGAAAAGAAGCTCAAGAACTAGGGTTATCAACCCTCCATTGAAATTGCCCTCCTGGACTGTGCAATTCTTAAAGGAGACTACATTGCTGGAGGTGGCTGAAGATTGGCATGATGCCAAATGATGTAATGAATCTCAAAGGAACCTCTCCTAAGCGGGCACTCAAATTACCTTGATGATTAGGGTGGGATTTCCGCCTAGAAACATCCTTGTGCTAAACAACACATCAGACTCTGCTAGACAACTGAGGCATGCAGAAAGTCATAAAAGACCAAACATAAAAAATATTCATAATGCCCCCCTTGGCTTCCATCCCCTTACTTATATGCATTGTGAGCTTCCTCCCCCTTGGTCCCACTCAATAATTATTCTACTCTCATGGAGACTCCCTCCCATTATGACTGTGTTATCCTCAAATATCTCTCCAGTACCTCCATGACTGCGCTGTTGATAAGGTCAATCTTGACCCCATCCACATGCATTGCCACCCATTCACACCAAGGAGTGATTTATTAAACTAGATACACTGACCCACTTTCACACTAGAAGTGGCTTTATTCCTACTAAGAAGATTTATGGATCCCCCTACCCTCTTATTCATCTATTTTATCAACAAAAAAAAAAAAAAAAATATTCCAACTAGCTAAAAGATAATAAGGAATATTATCGTCCTCCCCTCCCAAATTTTTCTTATCCTCAAACAAATGTAAGGATGGATGTTGCAAAATCTTCTCTCCTCCCCATGTAGCATACTCATCCAGTAGATTTCTCCACTGAATTAGATATTCTCCAATCAACATGTTCCTTAGCCGCCCCTCCCAAATGTCCAAGTTAGCCCTTCGTGATAAAACCAAATGGCTCACATCATACAGAGGTGGGAGTTTCATGGTGGCAATTACATGCTCTCTAATATCATTTTTGAGGCATGAGATATGAAAAATGTTGGGGAAATTACTCCCAATGGGGAGCTCCAATCCATATGCTACTCCCCCATCAAGATGGATCATCCTGTGTGGCCCATAAGGAAGCTTCTCAATCCCCTTTTTCTTCAATGTTGATGGTTTGTATGGTTGAAAATGGAGATAGACCAAATTTTCCACCCCAAGATGTCTCTCTACCCACCCATGATCTGTACATAACTTCAAATGATCTTGGGCTATAGAAATGTGGTCCTTAAGAGTCCATAATATATTATAACTCTCTTGGATCCAATCTTGGATTCTAGGAACCTTTCTTGCTCCAACCATCCTATCAACAATGGATAGAGCATCATCATTGTATGGAACCAAAAATGGAGTCACACGGAATGCCATATAAAATGTCGGACGGTAAAAATAGTCCCCCAAGTGGAACCAACAGAGCTCTGCTCCTTGCTGCCCCGGAACATAGTTTGGCAAGAAGCTTCCCAGCCACTTTTTTACTACCTCTATCATCCCATCTGTCTAGGTGTAATAACTGATACTTGGTGTCAACTAGGTATAACCCATACGAAAAAAATCCAACCCAAATCCATCTAGGAAGTGGCTATCTCTATCACTAACTATGGTCTTAGGAAGACCATGAAGTCTAAGGAGAAGACTGCCCTCTTGTGGAGCAGTGTACTATAAATAAATGGAAAAGGAATGTAAATACTTTGTTAGTTGAAAAATTATTATAAAGATACAATCCGTACCATGTACTGTTGGCAAACTGGTGATGAAGTCCATAGAAGGGCTCTCCCATCTCCCTCTTGGAAAAGGAAGTGACTGTAACAACCTTGTAGGATGGTTGTTTTCTCCTTCATTCTTCGGGAAAAATACGCACTTCCTGATATGTTGGAGCACATCCTCCTTGAGACCCTCCCATGAGAATCTCTCCCTAATGCCATGATATTTCCTAATGAAACGTTGGTGGTTGGAAAGGGGTGAATCATGTGTTGCATGTAGAATTTTCTCATTGAGCTTAGAATCTCTAGTTAAGAATATCTGATCCTAGTAATAGATGACTCCATCCATCACTCTATACCTCTCATCGGTCACCTTCCCATAAAGTACCCGACATGTGAAGTGGTTCTTGGAATACTCCACCAACAACTGGGACTCCTAATCTGAATCCACACCCATCAATGACAGTGTTGCGGGTCTATGTGATAAGGAATTCGTTACCTCATTGCTTCCTCCTTTGACATGTTCAAAGTCATAGTCATAAGTTGGAGTTTTTCTAACCCACCTTTGCTGCCTCTCTTGCAACTACTTTTCACCAAGCAAATATTGAAGATTTTGATGGTCAATATTCACTTGGAAGTTGTTTCCCATCCAATATATCCCGAGTTTGGCCAATGCATGCATGATGGCCAACAAACCCTTCCCATAAATGGAAGACACCTTCATATGTGGAATTATATTTTGACTCTCAAAGGCTATGGAATAGCCTCCTTTCACCATAAATGTGCCATCATCTACTACTGAAGCATCACCTTCCAACGCAAAAGCCTTGGCGAGATCTAGTAATACCAATACCAAAAAAATATTCATCTCCTCCTTGAGTCAATCAATGGCCCTCTACGTAGTGTTTTTCCCATCAAAGGCTCCCCTATTAGCCAGATCTATGAGGGGTGCCACTTGTTGTGAGAACTCTTTAACCAACTTCAGGTTCGAGGGCCTTCCTGGTAGAATTCCTCCAAATACTGTAAAATCATGGTATAGAGTAAACTGCATATCTGAGTGGACTTATTTTTCCTTTTTTCCTATGTGCAAATTAGTCTCCATCTTATGTTCTAAGACTCCATGAGGTGGATAGTTTTGCATGCCCCTGATCAATTGATGCTTACCACTCTTCTCATCTGTCCATTCCATCTAAAAGGTCTCCCAATCTATGGTGACCTTCCCCAATGTAATCAACCACTGCACACCCAATATCAAATTTGTGTCGGGAATATTGACCAAAAAGAAGTGATTAGTCAAAGTGTATGTCCCCAAGGTTACAGAAAAATATGGAACATACTTCACACATTGCATGGTTCTAACTCTTGGAACCAAAACTGAGAATCCTTCAAAATCATTTGTGGGTATTGTTCTCTTCTGCACTAACTAAGCATCAATAAAATTTTGGGTAGCCCCAATTTCTATCAATACATATACCCAATGCCCATAAATTGTGCCTCAAACTCTCAAGGTCGGATACTTGGGTACTCCCCTCAAAGATGCAAGGGCCCCTCTAATTGGAGAAAATGCCCCATTTCCACCTCCTTGTGGTGGTGGATCCTCCCCTGGTGCCACAATGCTGATGTCTATTTCTGTCTCCTCTTCACTAGAAGAGAATACCTCAATATAGTGTGCCTTTCCCACAACACACCGATGCCCTAGTGCCCATGGTTCTTGGCAAGTGAAGCAAAGCTTCCTCCTCCTCAAATCAAATCTCTTCGGACATCATAACTAAGAGGTCCTTTGTACTCGTTATCATTTGGGGGAGGAGCCTTCACATCTTTACCCTTTGATTGAAAAGAGGGCTTTTGCTGAAATGGAGCTCTTGCCCTTGGCAAAGCATCCTGTAAGTCGCTACCCCTGTCAATGGAATCTTGGAGCATAGATGTTCTAGTGGACTTTACCAACCCATGTAGAGGCTCTGCTAGCCCATCAATGATCATATAAACTCTCCTAGCTGTAGATAAATTTGGTACCATGATGGAAAGTTTTAGGAATTCAGAGATATAGGTCTCCGGATTCCCTCACTGTTTCAGCTTGGCTAGCTCAACAAAGGGTGCCTTTGGATCTCTTTGGTCAAATATTTCTACCAATATCTGAGTGAATTCTGCATATGCAGTCACATTTCCATGCCTCGATGTAGATAGACCATGAAACCACCATTCACGCGCCTCACCCTCAAGGTGTAGCGCAACTATCTTAATAGCTTCAATCTCTGTTACTGGTTCAATTGAAAATAGATGTCTAGTTTTTCCACCCAAGCCTTGGCTGTGCACTTAGATGACCCATTAAAAGCAGGCATAAATAATCTACCCAAAGTACATTGTAGATCATTATTCTGCATGTACCTTCCATTTCTATTGTTATTATGGGGTCTCCTATTATCCTTGATTTGACAGAACTCCTAGAAATTCAGATTCTCTTTGAATCTTGGAGATTTAGACTCATACTTTAGAAATTAATCACCAAGAGTATCTTGTTCTTGGGGTCCTACACCCCCATTTCCTACTACTAGGAATGTAGGCATGGTGGAGCATTTGGAAAATTGTTGTATTACTGGTTGCTCACACTAGTGATGTGAAGCATTGGAGCTTTTTCCATGTAAAAACACTCTTGGGGTATCCTTTTGTCTTTCTATCCTCATCTCCTTGATTTCCTTGGAAATATCTTGCAGGGTTTGGAGAAGAATATTTAGAAACTCCTTTTCATTAATGTCTCCTGATATTGGAGTGTTGCCTTTGTCTTCTTCATTGTTTGTATAATCAAAACTTAGTCCTCTATTAATATACCACTTCTCCCTTTATGTGAGAGGTTCTTCTTCTTTTCATGACATAGATTTGATGCCTCATAGGTTGTGCCAAGATTATGCTCTCATATGATTGTAATATTCCAAATTAGGAAAAACAGGAACATTGAACATAAAGCTGGAAAATGCAGTAAAATATCAATATATAAAAACCTGAGCAGATCATAGAGCCATTTTATTAGATGTCATAGCAGAAATGGAGTATAATATCTTGAGGAAAAGAAACTCAAGCTAGGCAAAACAAGCCTCAAATGACCCTATATATCAATACATGAAGAGATGATGCTATAAAAACTGCTGGGAGGCCATGACTGTGCAATCCTGCTGGAAATAAATTCTTTTGGAAACTAGGAATGCATGGATCTACTGATATAATGCTCAGAAAATGCTAGGATCAGAGATCTAGGATTTCTAGAACAATTCCAAGAGAACCCAAAAATGGTTTCCAGAAATACACAATATAAAAATTGCAACCCTAGGGCCGAATTACATTGTGCAACTAGAAAAATGCTGGGAGGTTGATGATATAATGTAAAAATGGTCGATACTCCTCCCTAATAACTTTCCAGATGAAGGGATGCTCCCCTCATAGGAAAATAAGCTCAAGAAATAGGGTTATCTACCCTCCATTGAAACTTCCCTCCAAGACTATGCAATTCCTTAAGGAGACTATATTGTTGGAGGTGGCTTAAGATTGGCCTAATGCCAGATGATGGAATTAATCTCAAAGGAAACCCTCCTGAGATGGCACTCAAAGTCCCCCAAGGATGAGGGTGGGATTTCTACCCGGAAACACCCTTGTGCTAAACAACACAACAAACTTTGATAAACAGCTGAAGCGTGTGGAAAGCCATAAAATACCAAACATAAAAAATATTCAAAATTCCCTCCTTGGCTTCCATCCCCTTCCCTATATGCATTGTGAGCCTCCTCCCAATTGGTCCCACTTAATATTGATGCTACTATCATGGATACGCCCTCCCATTATGGCAACGCTATCCTGCAATATCTCTCCACTACCTTCATGACTGTGCTGTTGATTTTGTCAATATTGACCCCATCCACATGCATTGACACCCATTCACACCAAGGAGTGCTTTATTCAACTAGATACATTGACCCACTTTCACACTAGAAGTGTTTTTATTACTACTAAGGAGATTTATGGATCACCCTACCCTCTTATTCATCTATTTTATTAAAAAAATAATAATAATATTCCAACTAGATAAAAGCTAATTAGGAATATTACAAAAAATATGGGTGAACCAAAGTTGGAATGGTCCAACATTCAGCTACACATGGCCAATCAATAGAATATTATTCCATTGGGAAGACTCCCACAAGTAATGGTAGATACTGTTGGAGTCAAGGTACACACAGACTTTGAAGTAATACAAATTGTTAATCGCACATACCCCTACCCTGTGCTTCTAGGACTGGAATGGGTTATCAACATGGGGGGCATCATCAAATTGAAGCATAGGAGTATGATCTTTGAAAATAATGATACTTGGGTTATAGTACCTTTGGATCCTATGGAAGGGAAGAGATACAAAGAACCAGTGCCCATAGAAGACGATGTAGACCACATATACTAATTCATCGCATGAGATGAGGATTGGATCAACCCAACTGTTAATGGGATGCTGAATTGGGAAAAGGATAGCTCATGCTTCTTTGATTTAGATGAGGAAATGGAAAAATTACAGAATCACTTGCATGATGTTTCTACACTGCGTTGCCTCAGAGTCTCTAAAAATTTACGTTGCGTCTCCTCAGAGGTACGAGAATTTCCCTATTTTGATGGTTCTAGTAATGTTGTTTTATTTTTGGAAGAAATGGAAAAGGATGTCCCCTAAGATCGAAGGTTTTGGGCACTCGATCTTTCCATGCACGCAACTCTGGCACGTTGGTGGGATATGCACAAACCTTAAAGGAATGCACCTGTATGATGTGTTTGTGTTTCACTCATCCAGTAAAAAAGTTGGATAAAGTGTACATAGGAAAGGAAGACCCATGCTCACACTTGGATAAATGGGAAGCGGCTTGGGGAAATGAACCTCAGTCAGAATGGGTGAAAATTTTTGTTCATACTCTAGGAAAGCTGCCCACCGATTGGTAGCTATAAACAAAGTTGTGCTGAGGGACTGCTGATTAGACCTCCTTAAAGGAATTTTTTCTCCTCACTTTAAGGGTTTATAGTGGGTTTGAATGCATTAGCTAGGTATTGCATAGAATCCAAAGAGTTGTCTTGGACATGACCAAACATGCAATAGAGATTCCACCACCTGAATGGCTTGCGCAGATGTAGGATATTGCCAACTACAGAAATCTATCAGTGGAAGATAACAATGAAGACCCAAGAAATTTTAATATCCTAGAGTTTGAGGGGGACCACACAGTTCAAGGCCCCTTGTTAGGAATGATGGATGTGACTATGCCCTTAAAACTTAAGAAAGTAAACATTGGGATGGAGGAACAACCGAAGTTGGCAAAAATAGGAGATTATTGGGATGATGACACAATGGGAAAGACTGTGGAGATGTTGAAAAAATATCAGGACCTATTCCCCACAAATTTTTTTGAGCTAAAAGGAGTTATAGGAGACTCGAGAGTTATGAAAATCACTATGAAACAAGATGCGTTCCCCATGAAGCAACGACCATACTGGTTAAATAAAAAATATAAGCAGAAAGTGAAGGAATAATTGGAGAAAATTGTTGGTGCAAGAATCATTGAGGTCGTGGAAGATTATGATTGGGTAAGCCCGATGGTTCTTTAGGAAAATAAGACTAAGGGAGAAATAAGGATTTGTGTGGACTTGCACAAACTGAATGATGCATGCATACAAGATCACTTCTCTACCCCATTTTCGGATGAAATATTGGACAATGTTCGAGGACAACATGCATACTCTTTCACTGATGGATTTGCAGGGTACCATCAGATTAGGATTGCACCAGAAGACCGAAGTAATACCACTTTTGTAACAAAATGGGGATCCTTCGAATACATAGTGATGCCCTTTGGATTGAAGAATGCACATGTTATATTCTTGCACGTAGTAGTAGCTGAATTCAAGGAGTTCATGCACAAGTTTCTGGAGGTATACTATGATGATTGGACTATGTTTGGACTGCTGGAGAAGCATGTTTCCAACCTGCACATAATGCTCGACACTTGTATAAAGAATCGAATCTCCCTTAATTTGAAGAAGTGTATATTTTTTTTCCTTTTGGGATCTTGTTGGGGCATATTGTTTGTCAGCAATTTTTGATGGTAGACCCAGCCAGGGTTGCAGTTATTTTCAATTTAGAGGTTCCTTCCAATGTAAAATAGCTGCGCTATATTATGGGACACATAGGAAGTTATAGAAAATTCATTCAGGGCTATGCATTGATCACTAAACCTATGGAAAAATTTCTGAAGAAAGATGTGTCCTTTTTTTGGGATGAGGACTGCCAAAGGATATTTGAGCTGCTCAAGGAAAATATGGTTACTGCACGTATTTTAGTATTCCCTTACTGGTCCAAGGTCTTCCATGTGAATGTTGATGCATCCGGCATTGCACTTGGAGCTATCTTAGCACAACCAAGAGGAGGAGATATTGATCACCCCATTGCCTTTTCAAGTAGAAATATCTCCAATGCAGAGCACAACTATTCGACCAGAAAGAGAGAAGCTTTGGCTATGGTCTACGATTTACAGAAATATAGGAATTATTTGCTAGGAGGGCACTTCAATATGTTCACTGACCACTCTGATTTGAAGTACCTAGTACACAAGCCTATGTTGGGGGGGGATATTTGTACATGGTTGTTTCTATTCCAAGAATATGATTTTTAAATCATTGTTAAGCCTGGTAGATTGAATGTTGGACCTGATCACTTATCACGCATTGAGAATGGGGAAGAACCAACCATTCTGGATGAAATATTACCTCATGCGTAGCTCTTTGACATTAAAATGGTCCACGAACACTTTGCAGAAATTATTCACTTTCTAAACACTGGTAGTGCACCTTCTGAATATTCGATGCAACAAAAGAAGGAGTTTGTTTCGCACGTAGCTGACTTTACACTGACTGTTGGAAAACTATACAAATTGAGTGTAGATGAAGTTTTAAGAAGGTATGTATTAGAATATGAAATACAAGACATCTTGGCTGAAGCTCATAGGGGAGTGGAAAGTGACCGCTATGAAGGGAAAACCACTGGGAAAAAGGTTCTTTGTGCTATATTATGGTGGCCCACACTACACAACAATACACATGCATATTATTGAGCTTGTGATGCATGCCAAAGAATAGGGAAACCATCATGTAGAGATGAGATGCCAATTGTAGCCGCAGATGGCCCTGCAAGCTTTTGATAAATGGGACATAGAATTTGTTGGACCTATTAATCCTCCTAGAAAAAATATTAGTGCATGCCACATCATCACTGAAACAGACTATGAAACCAGATGGGTAGAAGATAAGCCCGTAAAATATTTTACTGTAGACACTGCTATGTTGGCTCGAGGGGTCCTGACCTAGGTTCGAAGGTGAAGGTTTTCCAACAAACCCCTATACTACTCGCCCTTTAACCAGTGACCCGCTTGCACAACTCAAAGTCTCACTCGAAGCAGTATGGGAGGGTGCTGGAACTAGGTTTCTGCACCCTAAGAGAGAGTAGGTAATAACGCAGGCCTGCAATTATTAGATCTACTTAGAAGGGTGATTCGCAAGGTTCCAGAACATAACTAGACTATAGTTCTTATCAGATCTACTCTATCAGGTTCGCACCCACATGCGTATCATCAATTAAAACCATAAAACAACATAATCACAGCCAATATTGTCAACACAGATAGTTCGTGTTTATTAACAGAGATTCAATTAGTAAGTGAAACAAGAGTCACATCACAATAATATACTAAATGCAGATACTTTCATACCATAGAGATAAAACAGATGAGTTCATAGCCTAATCAAACAATCTTAGTTCACGTCAAACATAACAGAATAGATCCAGACAACATCATATGTTTCAACAATACTTCACATATATTACTTATAAAAATCCTCTTACATTCCCCAAATACCACTTGTGCACACAACCAACAGGGTCCGCACACAACAACACAGAGGATATCCGCGCACAAAGCCAATAGGAGTCCTAACCCAAACAACCCAACCCAAGATCTAGCAATTCATACTTCACATTAATCTCTATTCATTGTCCCCTTATCTACTAAAAAAGTTTAAAATAATTATACTACTTTAGCCTATGCATCCAATGGTCTGCAAACCATGGTTTAGGGACTCTTGGTCCACCCTTGACCTGCTTACAATGAATTAGGGGCTTCGACCCACCCCAAAACCCCTATGTTAGAATAATATAATAAAAAATATGCAAAATGGACTAGATTCGCAGCTTCATAGGAGACCCTGTTCCAACAGTCCCCCAGCACAATCTTGTGACTTGTCCCGAGTCACTGAGGTGGTGGGGTCTCCACCTGCACCTGCAACAATGTGATCACTTCAGCTATTGGGGTAGCATAGCATCACTCCTATCAGTATTCTGAATTCATCCATAATTCTCTCGTGTATCCGCCGGGTCTTCCAATCTTGTGGTTGCGCGATATAAGTCCCATTGTGCCCGAGGATATACGAACCCCCCTAGTCATATAGTCATTTGAACCGATATGGTTTGAGTCGACTGCCATTGACATACCCGGGCAGCAGATCATTATGCAAGGTAGCTAGCTGAACAACCCATGGAAAATTTGGATCCATAATTCCTCCGTTAAGGCCTGTATTGTCTCATTAACAAAGTGTGTACCTCGATCGCTCATTAAGATCTTAGGACACCCAAATCTAGTCAGAATATATTCGAAAATGAAATGCGCAACAGTACCTGCAATGCAATGTTGGGCGACTTGTGCTTCAGCCCACTGGGTTACGTAGTCAATAGTATTTATAATGTAACACACACCTGTATTCTTCCCAGAAGGGTTGATGGGGCCGACAAAATTGATAGCCCACTTGTCAAAAGCCTGGAGGGCTACTTGTTGTTGCAAAGGCATTTCATCTCTCCGGGATGGACATCCAGTTCATTGGCATGTATTGTAGGCCTTATAGTAGTCATGTGAGTCAGTATGCAAGGTGGGCCACGACAACCCAGCCTGTAAGATCTTTTGCGTTGTTGCTTTTCCTGCGTAATGACCCCCTGCGACCCCGTCATGGGCTTCTGCTAGGATGTCATGTCATTCATGTTATAATACATATGTGCATAGCACTTCATCCACGCCCATTTTATATAGGTGTCTTGGAATGGTGGTAAAATCCGCAGCATGAGCTACCAAATCTTTCTTCTCCTGCACAAAAAACCCTACAGGTGCCATGCCTGTAGACAAAAACTGCATGATGTCGGCAAAGTGCGTGTCTACTACTTTAATAGAAAATAATTGCGCATCCGGCAGTCCCTCCTCTAAGTTAGTTGGGTCCTCACCATTCTCAATTCGAGACAGGGGATCTGTCCAAACATTCAACCTTCTTAGCTTCACAATGGTCTCCAAAATCATACAACTAGAATAATAGAAGCCATCGGCACATTTCCCCCCCAAACACAGGCTTATTCACTAGGTACTTCAATGCCGAGTGATCTGTAAACATTTTGAAATGACCCCCTAATAGATAGTGCCGATACTTCTGTAGTGCATAAACCATGGCCAATCCTTCCCATTTTGAAGTGGCATAATTGTGCTCTACGCCAGAGAGTTTTCGGCTGCCGAATGCAACCAGGTGATCAATGTCCCCGTCTCTAGGTTGCGTAAGGACTGCTCCGAGGGCGATTCTAGATGCATCAACATAAATGTGGAAGACCTTTTTCTAATCCAGAAAAATTAGGGTAGGAACAGAAACCATATTTTCCTTGAGTAGTTCAAAGCTTTTTTGACACTCATCTTCCCAGAAAAATGAAACATCCTTCTTAAGAAGTTTTTCTAGAGGTGTTGTAGTCAATGTGTATCCCTGAATGAATTTTAGATAGTAACTCGTATGTCCCAGGATCAAACACAGTTGTTTTTTGGTAGTTGGTATTTCCAGGTTGATGATAACTTCCACCTTCGCAAGGTCAACCATCATCCCCTTTCGACATATGATATGTCCCAGCAGGATTCCGAAAGGTAGGCAGAAGATACATTTCTTAATATTAAGGGAGATTTGGTGCCTTCTATAGGCATCCAACATCATGCACAGGTTTGACACATGTGTCCTTACCAAGCCAAAGACTGTCCAATCATCAAAATATACTTCCAGGAATTTGTGGATGAACTCCTTAAATACTGCAACTACGACTTGCCAGAAGATAGCAGGGGCGTTCTTGAGTCCAAATGGCATGACGATACACTAGAAGGAACCCCATTCCATGGCAAACGTATTTTTGCTACGATCTTCTGGTGCGATTCTGATCTGATGGTATTCGGAGAACTCATTAGTGAATGAGTATGCTTCCTGTCCACCTACGCTATCCAGGGTTTCATCTGAGAACGGCGTTAGGAAGGGATCATGTACACAAGTGTCATTCAACTTGCGCAAGTCCACACAAATTCGTATTTCCCCCTTAGTCAACTTTTCCAGAGCCACCCCTTGGGGTGGGTCAAATCCCCTAATGCATTGTAAGCAGGTCAAGGGTAGACCAAGAGTCCGCAAACCACGATTTGCAGACCATTCGATGCGTAGGCTAAAGTAGTATAAATAGTTGAACTTTTTTGAGTAGATTGGGGGAGGATGAATAGAGATTGATGCGAAGTACAAATTGCTAGATCTTGGGTTGGGTTTTTTGGGTTAGGACTCCTGCTGGCTATTTGTGCGGAGATCCTTTGTCCTGCTATGTGCGAACCCTACTGGCTGTGTGCATAGGTGGTATTCAGGGAATGTAAGAGGATTTTGATAAGTAATATATGTGAAGTATTGATGAAACATATGATGTTGTCTGGATCTCTTCTGTTATGATTGATGTGAACTTAGATTGTCTAATTAGACTGTGAACCTGAATTTGTGCCAGCCCTATCAATTTGTGTCCTACTCAAAAGTAGTCCCTCCTCTAGGTTAGTCTAGGGTGTGGAAACCTGGTTTCAACACCCTCCCATACTGCTTCTTGTGAGACTTTAACCTATGCAAGCGGGTCACTGACGAAAGGGCCAGTAGTATAGGGGTTTGTTCGAAAACATTCACCCCCTCATTTTGTAGGTCTAGGCCCTTTGATTTGATGATTGCTTTCCTGATCAGAGGCTCAGCCACAGCTTTTTCTTTCACCCCCTAATGGCCAGGCCACTACGGGTTACAATATTAATACCTGTTCCATTGTCCCGAGGCTCCGTCATGACCCTTTGCACATTTTGCATAGGTTTCTGTTGTTTCTCCTATACCTTAGCCATCAAAATTGGGCAATCCTGCATCACATGGTCCAGCTGCCTGCAATACCTGTAGGATTGCCTTGTAGGGTTCGGGAAGTCCCTTGAAAAGTGACCAATCTCTCTGCAGTTATAATAGATTAGTTGGCCTCTTCCCCTACCTGCGCTTACGCCTCGCCCCCCTCCCCTACCCCTAACGGGGGAGCCCCCGATACCAGAGGGGGTCCTTGGTGATGAAGGATCTATTTGTATATTATTCACTTTATAACTACTGGTAGTGCACCTTCTGAATATTCAGTGCAACAAAAGAAGGAGTTGGTTTCGTGCACTATTGACTGTACACTGATTGCTTGTCAGCCATACAAATTGGGTGTAGATGAAGTTTTAAGAAGTTATGTCTTAGAACATGAAAGATAAGAAATCTTGGCTGAAGCTCATGGGGGAGTGGCAAGTGGCCACTATGAAGGGAAAAACACTGGGCAAAAGGTTCGGTGTACTAGATTATGGTGGCCCACACTACACAACGATGCACATGCATATTATTGAGCTTGTAATGCATGCCAAAGAACAGGGAAGCCATCATGCAGAGATGAGATGCCATTGCAGCCGCAGATGGCCGTGCAAGATTTTGATAAATGGGCCATAGAATTTGTTGGACCTATTAATCCTCCTGGAAAAAATACTGGCGCATGCTACATCATCACTGCAACAAACTATGTAACCAGATGGGTAGAAGATAAGCCCGTAAAAGATTGTACTGTAGACACTGCTATTTTTGCTCGAGGGGTCCTAACCCAGGTTTGGAGGCGAAATTTTGCCAACAAACCCCTATACTACTCACCCTTTCACCAGTGACCCGCTTGCACAGGTCAAGGTCTCACTCGAAGCAGTATGGGAGGGTACTGGAACCAGGTTTCTGCACCCTGAGAGAGAGTAGGTAATAACGCAAGCTCGCAATTATCAGATCTACATAGAAGGGTGATTCGTAAGGTTCCAGAACGTAACCAGACTATAGTTCTTATCATATCTTCTCTAGAAGGTTTGCACCCACGTGCGTATCATCAATTACAACCATAAAACACAATAATCGCAACCAATATTGTCAACATATATAGTTTGCATTTATTAACAGAGATGAAATCAGTAATTGCAACAATAGTCACAACACAGTAATATAATAAATGCAGATACTTTCATACCACAGAGATAAAATAGACAAATTTTTAGTCTAATCAGACAATCTTAGTTCACATCAATCATAACAGAACAGATCCAGATAACATCATATGTTTCAGCAATATTTCACATATATTACTTATCAAAATCCTCGTACATTCCCCAAATACCACTCGTGCACACAGCCAGCAGGGTCCGCACACAGCAGGACAAAGGATCTCCATGCACACAACCAGCAGGAATCCTAACCCAAACAACCCAACCCAAGATCTAGCAATTCATACTTCGCATCAATCTCTATTCATCCTCCCTATCTACTCAAAAAGGTTCAACTATTTATACTACTTTAGCCTACGCATCTAAAGGTCCACAAACCGTGGTTTGCAGACTCTTGGTCTACCCTTGACTCACTTACAATGCATGAGGGGCTTTGACCCACCCCAAATCCCCTACGTTAGATTAATATAATAAAAAATATACCAAATGGACCAGATTCACAGCTTCGTAGGAGACCCTATTCCAATAGTCCCCCAACACAATCTTGTGACTCGTCCCTAGTCACTGAGGTGGTGGGGTATCCATTTGTGCTTGCAACAGTCTGATCACTCCCACTACTAGGGCAGCACAACATCACTCCTATCAGTATTCCGAATTTATTCTTGCTTCTCCTGTGTATCCCCTGGGTCTTCCAATCTTGTGGTTGCACGATATAAGTCCCACTGTGCCAGAGGATATATGAACCCCACCGCCATTCATATAGTCATTTGATCCAATATGGTTTGAGCCGATTTCCATTGACATAACCAGGTAGCAGATCACTGCGTAAGGTAGCTAGCTGAACAACCCTGCCTTCTGTAAATTCCTTAACCACATAGGGCCCAAGCCAGTGCTGTCGAAATTTCCCTGGGTGCTTTGCAAACTAGCTATCATATAGTAGAACTAAGTCATCCACAGTAAAGGTATTTTGGTGAATATGTCGATCATGCCATGCTTTGTCTCGTGCCTTTTGGACCTGCTGATGGAAGTTATCAATAA
This sequence comes from Pinus albicaulis, assembly GCA_034641835.2. Taxonomy (NCBI): domain Eukaryota; kingdom Viridiplantae; phylum Streptophyta; class Pinopsida; order Pinales; family Pinaceae; genus Pinus; species Pinus albicaulis. Next base: position 886,840,042 of record CM076578.1, read on the forward strand.
AACGGTCTTCCTCTAAGGCCACGAGCTACACTAAACGTTCCTCCAGAATGTTTGGCTCGGTCATGTTTCAAAATGTGGCGATGGGCAGGATGGGAATGATATATTCCATGGGCATGACCACCTCCTTTCCGTAGACCATCCCAAACGGTGTTTTTCCTGTCAATTTTTTACAAGTGGTGCGATAGGCCCAAAAATAGATGGGATACGGATGTCCCAACCGTTGCAATCGGCATTACAGACCTTAGTTAGTGCGTTCTCCAAAACCTTGTTAAAAGCTTCAACCGTTCTATTCTCCTGAGGGTGGTATAGGGTACTCTTTGTGTGGTGGATCCGGAATTCCTCTGTTAAGGCCTGTATTATCTCATTAACAAAGTGCATACCTCGATCACTCATGAGGATCTTAGGACACACGAATCTAGTTAGAATCTGTTCAAAAATGAAATGCGCAGTGGTACCTGTAGTGAAATCCTTGACGGCTTGTGCTTTAGCCCACCGGGTTATGTAGTCGGTAGCAATTATAGTGTAGCGTGCACCTGTCTTCTTCCTAGGAGGGTTGATATGGCTGAAAAAATTGATGGCCCACTTGTAAAAAGCCTAGAGGGATACTTGTGGTTGTAGAGGCATTTCATCTCTCTGGGATGGACGTCCGGTATGTTCGCATGTATCACAAGCCTTACAGTAGTCATGTGAGTCAGTATGCAAGGTGGGCCACGACAACCCGATTCGTAAGATCTTTTGCATCATTGCTTTTCCTACGTAATGACCCCCTGCGACCCCGTCATGGGCTTCTACCAGGATGTCATGCCATTCATGTTCTAAGACATACCTGCGGACCACTTCATCTGCGCCAATTTTATATAAATGTTCTGCAATGATAGTAAAATCCGTAGCACGAGCTACCAACTCTTTCTTCTGCTACACAAAATACCCTACAGGTGCCATGCATATAAAAAAAAACTAGATGATGTCAGCGAAGTGCGCATCTACTACTTTAATAGAAAATAGTTGCACATCCGGCAGTCCCTCCTCTAGGTTAGATAGGTCCTCACCATTCTCAATTTGAGATAGGTGATTTGGCCCAACATTCAACCTTCCTGGCTTGAAAATGATCTTGAAATCATACTCCTAGAATAATAGAAGCCATCAGCATATTTTCCCGCCCAACACAGGCTTATTCACCAGGTACTTCAATGCTGAGTGATCTGTAAACATTTTGAAGTGACCCCCTAATAGATAGTGTCAATACTTCTGTAATGCATAAACCATGGCCAATGTTTCCCATTCTGTAGTGGAATAATTGCGCTCTGTGCCAGAGGGTTTTCGGCTGGCGAATGCAATCAGGTGATCAATGTCCCCGCCTCTAGTTTGTGTAAGGACTGCTCCGAGGGTGATTCTGGATGCATCAACACGAACGTGGAAGACCTTTGTCCAATCTGGAAAAATTAGGATATGCACAAAAACCATCTTTTCCTTCAGTAGTTCAAAGCTTTTTTGACACTCGTCGTCCCAAAAAAAATGAACATCCTTCTTAAGCAGTTTTTCCAGAGGTGTTGTAATCAATGTGTATCCCTGAATGAATTTCTGGTAGTAACCCGTATGTCTGAGGATCAAACACAACTATTTTTTGGTAGTTGGTATTGCCAGGTTGATGATAACCGCCACCTTCGCAGGGTCAACCATCATCCCCTGTCGACATATGATATGTACCAGCAAGATTCCGAAAGGTACGCTTAAGATACATTTCTTAATATTCAGGGAGATTTGGTGGTTTCTACAGGCATCCAAAATCATGCGCAGGTTCAACACATGTGTCCTTACCAAGCCAAAGACTGTCCAATCATCAAAATATACTTTCAGTAATTTGTGGATGAAATCCTTAAATACTGCAAGTACGACACGCGAGAGGATAGCAGGGGCGTTCTTGAGTCCAAATGGCATGATCATATACTAGAAGGAACCCCATTCTGTGGAAAACGTAGTTGTGCTACGATCTTCTGGTGCGATTCGGATCTGATGGTATCCAGAGAACCCATCGGTGAATGAGTATGCTTCTTGGCCACCTATGATATCCAGGATTTCATCTGAGAACGACGTCGGGAAGGGATCATGTATGCAAGCGTCATTCAACTTGCGCAAGTCCACATAAATTTGGATTCCCCCCTTATTCTTCTTTTCTTGAACCACCATCAGACTTACCCAATCCGACTGTTCGACCGGTTCGATAATGCCTGTGGCAAGAATTTTATCAAGTTCTTCTTTAACCTTTTGCTTATACTTAGGGTTCAATCGATAAGGTCATTGTTTTATGGGGTGCACATCGGGTTTTAGTGTGATGTGCATGACTCCTAGCTCCCCTGTAATCCCCTTGAGTTCTGAGAACTTCGTGGGGAATATGTCTTGATATTCTGTGAGAAATTTAGCTACTTTTGTGATAGTTTCATCATCCCAATAGTCCCCGATCTTAGCCAATTTGGGTTGCTCTGTTGTGCCAATGTTAACTTCCCGCAATTTCAGAGGTTTCGTTACATCCACAGTTTGTAGTGGGGGTCCGGAAACGAAGCACTCCCCCTCCCATTTTGGGACAGAGATATTGTGTGGATCTTCATCTTGCTCTTCTATAGTAATATTATGACAGTTGGCAATGACGTGCCTCTGTGCCTCCCATGTTGGTGCCCCAAAAGATGCGTGGGGGCTAGGTTTCCTAAACAAAAATGTGTCTATATCCTATAGAGCTTCATCGAGCGCCTCCAAGCCTCCTATTAGGCCGAATTTCCCTGTGAATTCATCTTTCAATGTTTCCCAGTGGCGGGTTCACCTGTGTAGCTCCACATCTAAATATCATGCTGCTGGAATTGGTCTCAGTGCATGAATAAATAAGTGAACCCATTCTTTTATTGTCTAATCACCCCACCTATCTATCCATGAGACCAAGTTTTCTCGCGGATCCTTATGTCCCAGTAACTTCTTGACATGCACATCAGCTGGCCACTCAAATCACAAGGTCATCATATCCCAGCATTCCTCCCAAGCCTGGAACACCCCCTTATGTGTGTCCCAACATTTGACCGGTGTTGTGCGCAGAGCTAGATTGAGGGCCCATAGCCTTTGTTCCCTAGGAGCCTTGGCTTCGATTATCCGTAAAAATTATTTTAAACTAACAGACCCATCAAAGTGGGGCAAGTCCCTTACCTCCAAGGATATACATCAAAACTCCCATGTAATTCTAGGGCATTGCAGTGTAGACACGTCGTGCAACCAGTTTTTCAAATTTTCCATTTCTCTTTCAGAGTCAGAGAAACAGTCGCTATCCTTCTCCCAACAGAGCATGCCATTAGCCATAGGGTTGATCCAATCTTCATCTAGTGTAGTTAACTTGTAGATGTGGTCTACCTCCTCGTCTATATGCACTAGCTCTGTATACCTTTCCCCTTTTGAGGGGTCTAAAGGGACTATCACTCGTACCCCTCCATTCTCAAATATCATGCTTCTCTTCTTCAAGTTTATAATACCGCCCATGTCGATGGCCCAATCCAACCCTAGGAGTGCAGGGTAAGGATCTGCATCTTCCACAATCTGAATTAATTCAAAGTTAGCCCGAACCTTAACTCCTGCGATATCCACTATGACCTGTGATAACTGTCCTACGGTATGATCTTCTGCTTATAAGCCATGCGCAGCTGGATAGTGGACCATTATAACTTAGGTTCTCCCATGTGCTACCATGTTTGCTTGGGTAGTACGTTCGCATCTGTTCCTAGATCCAGAATAACTTGCTCCATGTCATAATCGTCGATTTGTGCTGCGAGCCGTATTTCCCTACCAATGCGTTTATTGTACTTGTATAACTTTTTTACATCAATATTTCCTAGGAGCGGGTTGGTCTTCTCTGTGCAGCTGTCCAATAGTGCCTGGAGGTTCTCAATGGCTTGCTGGTTACGCAACAGTTTCATGCATGCTTGTAAAAATGGTTGGAACCCCTCTCCTTCTTTGGTGGCCACAGAGACCTGTGAAGTAGATGCTTCTGTGAAGTTCTGTTGAGTTGCGATAAAGTTTTCCCCCTCATTTTGTAGGTCCAGGCCCTCTGATTTGATGATTGCTTTCCTGATCAGAGGCTTAGCTGCAGCTTTTTCTTCCACCCCCCATGGTGGCTAGGCCATTATGGGTTATGATATTAATACTTGGTCCATTATCCCGGGGCTCCGTATTGACCCTTTTCATATTCTTCATAGGTGTCTGTTGTTTCTCCTATACCTTAGCCATCAAAATCGGGCAGTCCTCGATCACATGGTCCAGCTACCTGCAATACTTGTAGGATTGCCTTGTAGGGTTCGGGAAGTCCCTTACAAAGTGACCTATCTCCCCGCAGTTATAATAGATTATTTTGTCTCTTCCCCTACCTGCGCTCCCGCCTCGGCCCCCTCCCCTACACCTAACAGGGGAGCCCCCGATACTGCAGGGGGTCCTTGGTGATGAAGGATCTGTCTGTACCCTATAGATGTTTCCTCGGTCTATCAGCAAATGATAAGTTTGGCAGTTCTGCTCATCATGCCCCATAGACCTACCAAACTGTCACCATTGCTTCTTAACCTTCAGAATACAAGCAGCAAGGTGAGGGTAGTGGTTGGTGTCGTGCAACCCCGCAATGCGATAGTCATCACACCATAGTGTCAGCCTACTTGGCCCCGTAGCTTCTGTTGAGTCCCGAATTTGCCTCTTTTCCATACACTTTTCCATATCTTTTTCACTCACCTAAACCTCCAAAATTGTCAATATCATGTGCAAAAGGGTATCTAACATGGTTTTTAATTATGTTTTTGTGTTTTCTATTTGATTTAGATTTTGTTCATACAACTGCGGAAACTTGTCACTTTCCGCAGCTGCTGCAACTTTCCGCAGCTATTTTGTGGAAATCGATGTTACAGGTGTCTACGAAGGAAACGAGCCACATGGGCAGGCTAGGAATGACAAGGACATGGTTCGTGTCCTATCGGTTCAAGTAAATTCGTCAAAGAAAGCCGCGGTCAAAGCCATCCACGTGGAAGTCAACTATGGAGTTCTATGTCGGCTGGACTCTGTTTCGTGGCATATAAACATCCATACGGCCGTTTCTAAGCTTGCGGAGGTTAATTGACATCTGTGCAAAGTTTTGGAGTTGAATTCAAGCACCCACCTTCCATAGATCCGTTTTCCAACATGGCCATACTCCTATATCCGTGGCCTTAGTGGTCTACGTGCTGGCTGCTATCATAAACTTCAGGAGACAGTTACAGTTTATTGCTTTATATAGAGCGTTTGCATACGCACGTAGAGTTAGTTGTTGAGTTGTTAGTTGATGGTTGATGTGCGTACTCTGTTATGTTAGCTTTGTAGTGATTACGCTGCCTTGAGCCGTAATATTACCAGTCTGTAATGAACTGCCTTTTAATGTGAAAAGACTCTGTTTTCAACTTAATTCGTGTTTGAGGATCGTACCAAAGTTGTGTAGAGGGCCCCTGCTCAGCCGAGGTTCTGTGTATTAATGTATATATATTTCATTTCATTTCTTTAAAAAGTCATTGTATCATAATCCATTACATTTTCATATTTCATAGTTGTTTCATTTCTGTTCATACATTTCTATAATTTCCATTGCATTCTTGTCTTTCATGTTTTTATGATTGTTAAATCACTGATCAGTGTTCTTGTGCAGGTTTTAGGTAGACAGCCCGGGCATTTTCATAGTATTTTGGCTAATGATATGAGACTAACATTATTCTGCTGCTAGTTTCCTTTTCATAGCATTTGTTTAACTTCAGTCTTGCTTTGTACATTTCAGTTTTTTTTATCTGATTCAGTAGTTAAATTTAAATATATTAAGCTGCTCATAGTGTCTTCAGTTGCCTCCGAAAGCCACAGCTGGACTGATGGTGAGGGACTGTATGATGAAATGTGTAGTTTAGTATTAGTTTCTTTTCTGCAAAATTAGATATATTAAGCTGCTCATAGCGTCTTCAGTTACCTCCGAAAGCCACACCTGGACTGATGGTGAGGGGCTGCATTATGAAATGTGTAGTTTAGTATTAGTTTCTTTTCTGCAAACTTAGATATATTAAATCATGTATGACATCTTCAGTTGCCTCCGAAAGCCACAGCTGGACTGATGGCGAGGGATTGAATCATGTGTGTATGGTTTAGTATTAGTTTACTTTCTGCGAGTTAAATATCAGTTACACAAGTTGTTTATGATTACTTCCGCAAGTCATAGCTGGTCTAATGATGAAGGGTCAGAAAATGAATTGATGTAATCTGATTTAGATTTATTTCATTGCAATTTTGAATTTCCATAAGTGTAGTTTCTTTTGTGTTCAGTTGGCAGCAAGAATAGTTTAGTTTTCATGTTCACTAGTTTCCTGTTTTGATTCATTAGATTAGCAGCACCTTTTCATTTCAGCAGTACACTTTTACTTTCTTTTAAGTTTTTTCATTGAAATTTCAATTTGCTTTTAAATTTTCAAGATTGGTAAATCATTATAGGGGATATCACTTCCTTGAACAAATATAACCAAGCTTGTTTTTCACTTTAGAATTTCCATTTCACCTTAGAAAGACCAAAAACGACAAAAAGTTAAGAAAGAGGTTATCTTGCACATATAGTGCACCGCACTTCATCAGCTTACGATTCCCGGATTGACAATTAAATGCAGCAATTTAGGACACACTAAATTGACCAAACATTTTGGCGCCGTTGCCGGGGAAGTGTAACTAGGTAGCCAATTTCTTAAAAAAAAAAACAATAAAAAGAAGGGAAAATTGATAACTTCTTGAAGTATGCTCTCCTCTTGCACCTAGTGTGATCTGGAGGATCAGAAAAGAGAGTTATTGGTTCAATAATTTCTTAAGTATGCTCTCTTCTTGCACCTAGTGTGACCTGGAAGATCAGAAAGAGAATTATTAGCCCAACTTTAAAAATAAAAATAAAAAAATGACATGCATAGAGCAAGAGATTCTAGGGGAAGGTTTATAGCTAAAGCCAAGAGTTCGATTTTCACAACTCCATCTTCTTCAAGGCATAGATCAGATTCACCACCATCTACCCCTAGCCTTAAGATTTTTGGAAGTCAAAGAACAGCTGAATTAGAGGATTCTCCTATACCACCTACTAAAACCCACTTAGAAAACAAAGAGACTTTTTCTCATCCTTCCTTGGTAGAAGAACTAGAGGACTATAAGGACTCTAAAGAAACTATCATGGCAGAGGAAGTAATAAATAGAGGTGGAGATAGAAGAGGAGGAGATAATGGAGATAACAATGGTGAAGGAAATAATGGTAGAAATAGGGACAATTTGTTTGGATTCCCTATAGTTGATGAGGAAACTCATGCAACAATGAAAAATATCTCACCATCTGTTCTCCCTAACTTTTATGGATTGCGAAGTGAGGATCCTGAAACATTTCTGTTTGAGTTTGAAGTAGTGTGCCCAACTTATGACTATATGGAAGATTCTCAAAAACTCAAACTGTTTCCTTCAACATTGAAGGGATCTGCTTTGAAATGGTTCATGGGATTAGCCACTCAATCTATCAGGACTTGGAATGATATGAAACAAACATTTTTGGATAGATACTTGGACTATTCTATGCCCACCAATCACAAGGATGAGGTATTCAAAATGATGCAAAAAGAAGATGAAAATTTGGAAGACTTAATTGAACGATTTCAATACAACTTGAAAAGAGCAAATATGAGCAACTTAGATAATGAAACCTTGAAAGCCCTCCTATTAAAAGCCATTAGAGATGAATGGATAGACATTTTAAACATGATGGGGAAAGGAGACATCTCTCAACTTCCATTTCATGATATAACAGAACTATGTATTCATCTCTCAAGGGGAAAATCTAAAACTGGAAAAGGGCCTAGGGATTCTTCTCTTATTAGGGCTAACAAATCTGCAACTGGATCAGTAAGTAGGGCAGAGATTGGTAATATGCTTGATGAGTTCAAAACTGATATCTTAGGGAGTCTTAGTGAACAACTAGACACCCTTAAAATCCAAAACAAGCAGAAAGCAGAAACAGATGATTTAGCCATCTTTTGTCCGAAATGTAGGAAGAAACATGCTTTAAGGGAATGTCCCTTGGATGCAAAAGTTGTAGAAACATGTATGATTTGCTCAGAGAATCATGAGATCAAGGATTGTCCTTCAATTCCTGGACTCAAAGCCGTTTTTCAAGAAGACCCAAATTCAGTAGAATCTCTCTGTTTTGTTGCAAGAAGACCTTGGCAGGGACAACAAACTCAAGGGTTTAACAACCCTATGAATCTTCAAACCCCACCAAATTGGAATCCTTGGCAACAACCTCGGCCCCAACATCAAAATCCATATCAGCCATGGGTACAAGGGATGCAAAATCCTTATGGGAGATTTGCTCAATTTTATCAATATCCTCCATCTTTTCAAAATCAACAAGCTCCACAACTTCCAAGCCCAAATCCACAACTTTCATTGCCATTTCCACAACAACCTTCTCAACAAAATACAAATCCTCAACTCATGCTCCCATACCAACAGAAGACAAATCAACTTCCAGCTCAGCCATTGCCAAATCCTAACAATAAGAATCCTCAAACTACTTATATGGTAGAAGGACAACAATTTCCTTCCTATATGATTGTTCCTCTCAACGATGTACAACTCAGATCTGGTAGAGTTTTAGAAAAACCTTCTATAGACATTCAAGAGCAAGATACCTCTGAGGAGGAATCTCTTCAAGTCAATAAGGGTTCTGAGGAAGAATCTCTTCAAAATTCAAAAATTCAAAAAGAAAAAGAAAAGCTAGCATCCACAACTCCTATAGTTGAGCAACCCGTATCTTCATCTACACCTCCTTTTCCGGAAAGACTACAAATTGATAAGGGGGTGGAAAAACAAATTTTGTTGCCTAACTATGACTTTCTAGATGAATTGAAGAATGTTTGTATCAAGATTCCATTGCTACAAGCCATTCGAGAAATTCCTATTCTAGCAAAACCATAAAGGAGTTGAGTTTCAAAAGACCAGGAAGGAAGCTAAAGGACACAAGAAGAATCCACCTGGTAGGAAAGATTGCAGACATTATGATGGGAAAAATTACCATGCAGAAGTATGTAGATCCAGAAAGTCCAATTGTCAAGACACATATAAATGGGATAGAAATTCCAAACACATTGATTGACTTAGGGGCTGCTATCAACATTATGAGTAGACAGACTATGGAACAGTTAAAACTTCCTAACCTTCTTTTACACCTACTTTATTGCAACTTGCAGATCGATCGGTTATTAAACCAGATGGTGTATTAGAAGATATTTCAGTCTCCTTAGATTCTTGGGAATATCCAATAGACTTTATGATTTTGACTCCCAAAAGTAATCTAGGAGGACATCCAATTATCTTAGGAAGACCTTGGCTGGCCACAGCTGATGCTTTTATTAGTTGTAGATCCGGAGACATGTACATTTCTAATGGTAATTCGACAAAGAAATTCAATTTGTATCCTCCCGCAAGAGCAATTACAGAAATAGGAGACAATGAATGGGTCGATGATGAGAACACTATACAACTTGTCTTTACCATTTCTGAAATTAGTGAGGATAGTCAAATTCTGAACACATTAGAAAATTTTGAGATAACTTCAGAATATGACCCCACACAATTTCAGTTGGAATCCGACATAGAATATTTATCATCAAGACAAATGTCTCTCTACTCTATGGAAGAGTTTGGTAATTCTGCTTTTGAGATTTTTCCAAAAAAGACATTGAATATCAACAAACATCTGGAGAAGTCACAACAAGAAGAACTAACCAGAATCTTGCAAAAACATTCTACTGCATTTGCATGGGAGTATACTGACATGAAGGGTATTGATCCTAAGACTTGCATCCATCATATCTATATTAAGGAAAACAGTAGACCAATCAGACAACCTCAAAGAAGGATGAATCCAAATCTTAGGGAGATAGTGAAAGAAGAGCTCCAAAAACTACTCAATGTAAACTTCATTTATCCAATTTCAGATAGCCGATGGGTTTCTCCTTTGGTTATAGTACCTAAAAAGAATGGTAAATGGAGGGTATGCATTGATTACAGGGAATTGAACAAAGCAACTTTGAAGGATCACTTTACTTTGCCTTTTATTGATCAGGTATTAGATACATTAGCAGGTAAAAAGTACTTTTCATTTTTGGATGGTTTTAGTGGCTATAATCAAATTCAGGTAGCACCCGAAGATCAAGATAAGACCACATTTACTTGTCCATGGGGAACTTTTGCCTACCGAGTGCTTCCTTTTGGGTTATGTAATGCACCAGCAACATTCCAAAGAGCAGTACTAGGAATTTTTTCTGATCTAATCCATGATTGTGTAGTGGTTTATATGGATGATTTTACAGTTTATGGTAATTCATTTGAAGAGGCATTAGAAAATTTGGAAAAAGTTCTTATAAGATGTAAAGAAACAAACCTTTCATTAAGCCATGAAAAATGCTTTATGATGTTTACCGAAGGGATTGTTTTAGGACATCATATTTCAGGAGATGGAATTAAGGTTGATAGATCAAAAGTTGAAGTCATCTCCAAGTTGCCTATTCCAATTTGTCAAAGAGATGTTAGAAGTTTTCTAGGATTTACTGGTTACTATAGAAGATTTATAGAAAACTTCACTAAAATAGCATCTCCACTCTTCAAGTTGCTTACAAAAGACTGTGAATTTAAATGGGATCCGGATTGTCAATCCGCTTTTGAAACTTTGAAAACAAGAATATCTGAAGCACCTATCTTGAGAGGACCAAATTGGAAACTTCCTTTCCATATTTCTACAGATGCTTCAGATACAGCTCTTGGAGCCGTGTTGGGTCAAAAAGATTTAATTCCTTATGCCATTTATTACACCAGTAAAAATTTGACTCCCACAGAGTTGAACTATACTGTGACTGAAAAAGAGTTCTTAGCCGTTGTTCATGCAATTAATAAGTTTAGACATTACATAACAGGCTATGAAACTTTTATTCATACTGACCATTCTGCAATTAGATATTTAATGAACAAACCTGTTACTAATGGCAGAGTGACAAGATGGCTTTTACTTTTGCAATAATTCAATATTACTGTGTTGGATAGACCAGGAAAACAGAATACAGTAGCTGATTTCTTGTCTAGAATTCAAAATACTAAAGAAGATTCTCCTGTAGAAGATAAGTTTCCCGATGAATATTTGTTTGCAGTAACTATTAAGACCCCTTGGTATGCAGATATTGCTAACTATTTGGTTACAGGGAAACTACCTTCACATTTATTTTCAAGAGAAAAACGAAAAATTATTCAGGAGAGTTCAAGATATTCATGGATTTCTAACAAATTGTTTAAAACAGGGCCAGATCTTGTGATCAGAAGATGTGTCAGGGAAGATGAAATGCCTGATATTCTTAAGGCATGTCATGATGAACCATGCGGCGGACACTTTGCGGACAAAAGGATGGCCTATAAAATCCTTTCCTTGGGATATTATTGGCCTTCCCTCTTCAAAGATGCAAAACAATATGTCAAAAGGTGTGATAGCTGCCAAAGAGTAGGGAAACCTACCCTTTCAAATGAAATGCCATTGCAAACACAGGTACTCAATGAACCCTTTGAAAAATGGGCATTAGATTTCATTGGACCAATTAATCCACCATCGAAGCAAAAGAAGTATATATTGGTTTGCACTGATTATGTTACTAAATGGGTAGAAGCTAAAGCATTAGTATCTGCTACTGAAAATTCAATTGTTCATTTTCTTTATGAGGATATTTTTACTCGCTTTGGTGTTCCAAGAGAAATTGTGACAGATCAGGGGAGCCAATTCACATCCAATTTGGTGGAAAAGTTGATGGAAGAATACAAAATCAAGTACAGAAGATCTACTCCTTACCATCCACAAGCAAATGGTCAAGTGGAGTCTACAAACAAAGTTCTTGAAAGTATCATCACCAAAACTGTTCATCTACATAGAAGAGATTGGGCAGAAAGGCTTCCAGAAGCCTTGTGGGCCTACAGAACTACATGGAGGAATACAACAGGACATTCTCCCTATGAACTTGTTTATGGGAAAGAATTTTTGCTCCCCATTGAGTTCCAAGTCAAGACCTTCAAGATAGCAGTTCAGTTGGGGATGGACTTATCAGAAGCCCAAAAGCATAGAATGGAGCAGTTGAATGAGCTAGATGAGATCAGACAAGAAGCAATTCTAAGAACTGATCTAGTTCAATATCAAAGAACTAAATGGCATGACAAATATATCAAAGAGAAGAAGTTTCAAGAAGGAGATTGGGCATTGTTATTTGACTCCAAGTTTAAAGATTTTCAAGGGAAATTTCAGACTCATTGGCTTGGGCCATTTGAGATTGACAAGATCTTTAACAATGGAGCTGTAAGAATCAAGACCATTGATGAGTTTCAAACTCCTCTTATAGTGAATGGCCATAGATTGAAAGTTTACCATAAGCCACTCTCTAAAGAGGATTTTGTCAAGTTGTTTCAAGAAAGTTCTGCAATCAGGCTGGTACAGAAGAATTCTTCTTCTCCACCAGGCTAGCTTTTGTTTTTTTCAAGTTAAAAAAAAAAAGAAAAAAAAGAAAAAAAGAAAAAAAATGGTATAAGCCTGAAAACCAATCATTGATTGGCAGTCTTATACAGAAAATATGGGGTGAAAATCAGGGACACCTGACACTCTATATTTCCCAAAAAAAAAATCTGTCTTTTATTTCATTTCATCTCACCACTCACTCCATTTCATTCCACTTCATTTCATTTCATTTCATTTCATTTCACTTCATTCCACTTCATTCCATCCATTCCATCAATAAAAATCTTTTTATGACCATTTCCACCCTGTCATTTGTCACTTGTTCATTTCTATTTCAGCCAAGTAATAGCTGTGTCAGTTTCCGCAACGGACATCTGTTTCCGCAGCTGACTCCATTTTCCGCAGCCAGGAGCAGATTCCGCAGCTACTACTACTCTGTTTTCAAAAAGAATGTACAGTTAGTTGTTATTTTCATAAATTATGAAATAAAATGCAGGAGAGAGGATCAATGGAACATTCAAGACACTAATGAAGATCAATCAGCTGAAGACCAAGGGCAAAAGCAAGGATTCCAAAGGTATGAATAAAGTTTATTTCAAATAGTATCGAAAAACACATTTTTATGTAATTTTAAACTATGAGCTCTACCCATAACGCGCAATGATTATATTGACAGTCCCGTAACCTTCCACGATCTCTATGTTATCCTCTTGCATTTATTCACCAACGGTTTCATCATTGAAATTCCGACTCTCACTCATGTTCAAATATCCCACCGTAGATAATGATATGTATTTGAGTTGACAAAGGACTCTTACAAGCCGCATAACTTCATAATCATTGATTGAAACGTGTTTATATTTATTACACAACCACCAAAATTCAAAATGCGGCCGAATGCATTATACTTTGTTAACCTCTTTGTCGTGTCTCTGTCGTGTTTACAAAACCCCACGCTACTCATTCTCACTCCCTGTTTCACTCCATTCCGTTCCTTTTACTCACTCTCATTCCCGCATATCCACCCACAGTCTTATTCCATTCTGTTTATGGTGCTCATTTCCGTTTTGTGATAACATCCCCACAGCATTGTGTTCGATTCTGTGTATTCCATCGTTCTATTTCCACTTAAACCCTCACAGAGGCAAGCCTGTGAAGCACAGAGGAGTAAAATGGGAAAATTATTAAGGGCAGAGCCGGAAGGACCGAAGTTTATAGAGGGATTTCCACAAGCAAAAGAGATGTTGAGAAAAGCTAAATGGCTGCGTTTTATTCAGAAATTTCGGGGTTACCACAGAGAAATTACCAAAGCGTTTGCAAGATCATTTGATGGCTCGGAAGCAGAAGTGGGAGACCTCAAGTTTTTGGTTAATGAAGCATCAATAGCAGCAGCCACAGAGCTTCTTCAGGAAGGAGAATGTTGGTTCAAAAATAAAAGTATCAGTGATGAGGCATGGAGAACAATCCTCCGAAATCAAGGTATGGATATCACTGTTTTCAAAAGAGGAATCCCTGTGCATGCAATAAAAGATGAATGGGCCACTTTACTACTCATTGTTCAGAAATTTATAACATGTGAAGGCTGTTTTGGCTCTATGTACATGTATCATACTAGGCTATTGATGAATTTTCTTGAAAACCAAACTCTCAATCTTCCTTATTTCCTATTCAATAGCTTGAAGAAAATGGTTGTGACTGTGCAAAAACACCTAGGAGATGTAGAGCCTCATTTATATCACCATGGGCTTATAAAAATTCTGATTGAAAAAGAGCTAAAGGAAAGAAAAGATACATGGGAACAATTCCTAGTTAGAAACTTCTTTGAAGAACCTCAGGAAATTCCTGAAGGTAATCCAATTAGAAGGAGTAGAAGAAAGAAAATAAATGTTGAAACCCAAGTTGCTCCTACACAGGAAATTCCCGCAGCTAGCACAGCAAAAAGAAGTAGAAGGAAAAGAACAGTAGATGAAATCCAAGATACTTCTACTACTACTATGAAGAAAACTAATAGGGAAGAGAGATTGGTAAAAAGGAAGAAGAAGGAAATTAAAGCTAAGAAGCCAACAATACCAAAAGGGAAAGAAATTATTGAGGCTGTCCATAAAACTTCTTCTGAAGAAGAAGAAGATCACCAAATTCTATCTGAAAGATTAATTTTTCTTCAAAAACAATCATCTCTATCCAAGAAGGCAAAAACAGGAAAACAAGAACAAAAGGGTAGTGTACCACAGCATGTGAGGAGAAGCAGCAGGCTTAAGGGAAAACTGAGAAAAACACAAATTAAAGGTCCTCATTTTATTGATTTGGGTGAGGAGACATCTGAACAGTCTCCAACTGACCATAGTCCATTTCAGTCAGTTAGTGAACCTGACTCCTTTCACTCCCAATCAGACAATGAGCGTACTCCATCTTATTCTCAACAAAATATTGATGTAAGTTCTCCTCGGCCAGATTTTGAACATAATTCTCCCTTGCAACACTTTGGGGACAGCCCAATGAAAAAGACACCGGAAGTAGACCCCAAACAGCAGGAGGTATATGAATATATAGAATCCTTGGAGAAGGCAGCCACAGGCCCAAGTACCTCTTCTATTCAGCCTCATACATTGCAGGATGATTTGGTTCAGTCATTAAAACAGGAGATTTTTGAGCTTGAGCTTTTGAATTGGCATATCAAAAATGAAAATGAAACACTCAAAGAGCAAGGCAAACTGGACAAGATTATCCATGACAATACTATGTTACATTTGGGTATTTGGCAAAAGAAGAATAAGAAGCTAAAAAGGAAATGCCAAAAATTGAGCATAGCACTTGTGAATATCAAATTCAGGTGCCTCATGAAGAAACCCAGAATGATGGCAGTACCAAAGAAGAAGAGAAGGGGGTTAGATGTGTTGGCTGAAGTATCAAGGCACATGAATTGAACAAAGAGTGTCAAAATTTTGGTTGCATGAGGACATGCAACACCTTCACAGTGGGGGTATGCTGAGTCCCGAATTTGCCTCTTTTCCATACACTTTTCCATATCTTTTTCACTCACCTAAACCTCCAAAATTGTCAATATCATGTGCAAAAGGGTATCTAACATGGTTTTTAATTATGTTTTTTGTGTTTTCTATTTGATTTAGATTTTGTTCATACAACTGCGGAAACTTGCCACTTTCCGCAGCTGCTGCAACTTTCCGCAGCTATTTTGTGGAAATCTATGCTACAGGTGTCTACGAAGGAAACGAGCCACATGGGCAGGCTAGAAATGACGAGGACATGGTTCGTGTCCTATTGGTTCAAGTAAATTCGTCAAAGAAAGCCGCGGTCAAAGCCATCCACGTGGAAGTCAACTATGGAGTTCTATGTCGGCTGGACTCTGTTTCGTGGCATATAAACATCCATACGTCCGTTTCTAAGCTTGCGGAGGTTAATTGACATCTGTGCAAAGTTCTGGAGTTGAATTCAAGCGCCCACCTTCCATAGATCCGTTTTCCAACATGGCCATACTCCCATATCCGTGGCCTTAGTGGTCTACGTGCTGGCTGCTATCATAAACTTCAGGAGACAGTTACAGTTTATTGCTTTATATAGAGCGTTTGCATACGCACGTAGAGTTAGTGGTTGACTTGTTAGTTGATAGTTGATGTGCGTACTCTGTTATATTAGCTTTGTAGTGATTACGCTGCCTTGAGCCGTAATACTACCAGTCTGTAATGAACTGCTTTTTAATGTGAAAAGACTCTATTTTCAACTTAATTCGTGTTTGAGGATCGTACCAAAGCTGTGTAGAGGGCCCCTGCTCAGCCGAGGTTCTGTGTATTAATGTATATATATTTCATTTCATTTCTTTAAAAAGTCATTGTATCATAATCCATTACATGTTCATATTTCATAGTTGTTTCATTTTTGTTCATACATTTCTATAATTTCCATTGCATTCTTGTCTTTCATGTTTTTATGATTGTTAAATCACTGATCAGTTTTCTTGTGCAGGTTTTAGGTAGACAGCCCGGGCATTTTCATAGTATTTTGGCCAAGGATATGAGACTAACATTATTCTGCTGCTAGTTTCCTTTTCATAGCATTTGTTTAACTTCAGTCTTGCTTTGTACATTTCAGTTTTGTTTATCTGATTCACTAGTTAAATTTAAATATATTAAGCTGCTCATAGTGTCTTCAGTTGCCTCCGAAAGCCACAGCTGGACTGATGGTGAGGGACTGCATGATGAAATGTGTAGTTTAGTATTAGTTTCTTTTCTGCAAAATTAGATATATTAAGTTGCTCATAGCGTCTTCAGTTACCTCCGAAAGCCACAGCTGGACTGATGGTGAGGGGCTGCATTATGAAATGTGTAGTTTAGTATTAGTTTCTTTTCTGCAAACTTAGATATATTAAATCATGTATGACATCTTCAGTTGCCTCTGAAAGCCACAGCTGGACTGATGGCAAGGGATTGAATCATGTGTGTATGGTTTAGTATTAGTTTACTTTCTGCAAATTAAATAATCAGTTACACAAGTTGTTTATGATTACTTCCGCAAGTCATAGCGGGTCTAATGATGAAGGGTCAGAAAATGAATTGATGTAATCTGATTTAGATTTATTTCATTGCAATTTTGAATTTCCATAAGCGTAGTTTCTTTTGTGTTCAGTTGGCAGCAAGAATAGTTTAGTTTTCATGTTCACTAGTTTCCTGTTTTGATTCATTAGATTAGCAGCACCTTTTCATTTCAGCAGTACACTTTTACTTTCTTTTAAGTTTTGTCATTGAAATTTCAATTTGCTTTTAAAGTTTCAAGATTGGTAAATCATTATAGGGGATATCACTTCCTTGAACAAATATAACCAAGCTTGTTTTTCACTTTAGAATTTCCATTTCACCTTAGAAAGACAAAAAACGACAAAAAGTTAAGAAAGAGGTTATCTTGCACATATAGTGCGCCGCACTTCATCAGCTTACGATTCCCGGATTGACAATTAAATGCAGCAATTTAGGACACACTAAATTGACCAAACAGCTTCTATAGGGTGCAGCGGGCTAGGTCCTCTAGCTTGCATGTAGTATGCTAATAGTGGAAATTTATCTTTGGTGTGGCCATTCACCCTTCATCATATGCACCACCTGTTAGGGCTAGCCTCACTAGTACATTTGGCATAAATTTTGACACTTTAGTTCAGAAACTTTTGAAGAAATGTCGGAAATTTCCCTAAATTTTATCAAATTTTCAATTCCCACCACATATTGTCGCTATACCAACATTTGGAGACAAGTTTTGGTATTGAGACACTTAGAGGTAAGTGTTGGTCTTGCGACGTTTGTAAACAAGCATCATAATTGCGACAGATTGATGAAATATACCCGTATTACGACACTTAGAGGTAAGTGTTGGTCTTGCGACGTTTGTAAACAAGCATCATAATTGCGACAGATTGATGAAATATACCCGTATTACGACACTTAGACAAGGTGTCGCAATTGCGACATTTTGAGGAAGGCGACGTTATTGTGACGGTTTGGGGAAAAGTGTCGCTCTTGTGATGTTATAGAGACAAGGTGTCGCTATTGCGATGTTTAGAGGAAGGCATTGCTATTGCGACCATTTGTGGCAAAGTGTCGCTCTTGTGATGGTTTGGGGCAAATAAACTTTCATGGAATTCTTGTGCTTTACAAGTTGCGCTTTACAAGTTGCGGTTCTATTCCATCTCTAGAATTCTTGCGCTTTACAACTTGAGTTGGCTGCAAATATCAAACCAGAATTCTTGCACTTTACAACTTGCAGTTCTATTTTGTCTCTAGAATTCTTACGCTTTACAACTTGAGTTGGCTGCAACTATCAAACCAGAATTCTTGCGCTTTAAAAGTTGTGCTTTACAACTTGCGGTTCTGTTTCATCTCCAGAATTCTTGAACTTTACAACTTGAGTTGGCTGCAAATATCAAACAAGAATTCTTGCGCTTTAAAACTTGTGGTTTTTTTTCGTCTGCAGAATTATTGCGCTTTACAAGTTGATTTGACTGTAAATAGAAAATCTTGTCTCTATTTGAGGGACACCTTGGGGATCAGGATGAATTCCATCCAACCAAAAATTCCCAAGCCACTTCTTTTCCTTGATAAAAAAATAGAACCGAGCTCTGAAAACAAGGTTCAAACCTCCGATATTTATTTGTTGTTAATATCATTGGCTAACTCGATAGTTCGGCAAGAAGGGAACTGGACACATCATCAAGAAGGCCCTGGTTGACCCCAGTGTTAAGAGTGCCGAGGATGCCAAGAGATCATACTTGCGGTGACCAGTGCCTGCTATTTTACATTTTTATATTCTCCTTGTTCCTTTCATAGATTCTAGATTTCAATGTGCATTGCTTCCAAATGGCCTTGTATCTATTGTACACCCAACTGGGTTTCATCTCGTGGCACAACCTCCAACTTCATTGCTATCTACAAGGCCTTATCCTATGACTCAATGTCTTGGTGGCTCATTGGTATGCATAGGTGGGGCAGCAACATAGCAATGAACCACTCCGCATGTTGCCTGTCATCATACTGGAATCCTCCTCTTATTACTTTTTTCAATCGCTGATAAGCTTCCCATACAAACTTAGATGGACCTTGTTTGAAATATTTCAAGTCATTCGATATCTCGGAGTAGGCCTTAGGCTTCTTGAACTATTTCTTCAAGGTGTTCTTAATGTCCTTAATGCTCGCATTCGCATGCTGGTCGAGGTATCCCATGTACTAGTCCAGGGCCCTTCCTTCAAAAGCAAGAGATAATTGTGCTCTTTTCACAACATCGCTCACTAAATTCCACACAGTCCATACAAACCCTGTGACAAACTAGAATCAATCCATGTCTTCATCCCCCACACCCTTGAAGGTGGTTAACTTCATCTTTGAAGCCATATTGTCTTCTGGTGGTGGCGGAGGTGAGTTCTTGCCCTTACAAGGATTTGAAGGTGGTGTTGATGGAGGGTTATTTGAAGAAATATTAGTGACCTGATTGTAGATAGATTGATCTCAATCTTGATTTGTTCTATATTACTTACCACTGCGCATTGTACCCTCACTTTGATCAGAGCTCATTCACTCAGTATGGCTACACAGGATACTTTTCTCGCACAATAAGATCTTAATTAATAACAAAAAAAAATTTAGAAACTTACCTCAGAAACCCTTGAAGAACCTCCACTCTGCTTCTGAGTAGGAAAAAAATTGATCGATTGCAAATTCAATCACAAATCATTCTATCACACTGTCCACCCAATGATCTACCGTGAGAGTAATGGTATTATCAGTCTTTTCCAACTACCGGATTAGTTTTGGGGTCCACTGCATGACTCGATTGTCTTTCCAAGACTCCTGAAAATTGACCAGCCTTGCAAGCCACTCCTGCAACTCGATTGAAAATTTACAAAGAAAATCTCGTATATTTCCAAGAAAATATACTTATTTTTCCATTCCTCCATAGTTAAGTTCGCACTGCGACTTTATTTTACAGCGAATTCCTGAACTTGCTTTTCAAACCACTTGTCAATTTCTTTCTTTTTATGTTTCCAATATGACCTTGGCATTACCAAGTCTCTCCCTCAAAATGCTCCCAGTCCCGGCAATGGAACCATTTTTTGGCTCAAGGGGTCCTGACCTAGGTTCAGAGGTGAAGTTTTTCCAACAAACCCCTATACTACTCGCCCTTTCGGTGGTGACCCACTTGCGCAGGTCAAAGTCTCACCCGAAGCAGTATGGGAGGGTGCTAGAATTAGGATTCCACACCTTGAGAGAGAGTAGGTAATAACGCAGACCTGCAATTATTAGATCTACACATAAGGGTGATTCGCATGGTTCCAGAGTGTAACCAGACTATATTTATTATCATATATGCTCTAGAAGGTTCGCACCCATGTGCGTATCATCAATTACAACCATAAAACAACATAATTGCAACCAATATTTTCAACACAGATAGTTCGCGTTTATTAACAAAGATGCAATCACTAAGTGCAACAATAGTCACATCATAGTAATATACTAAATGTAGATACTTTCATACCACAAAGATAAAATAGACGAGTTCGCAGCCTAATCAAACAATCTTATTTCACATCAATCATAACATAACAGATCCAAGAAACATCATATGTTTCAGTAATACTTCACATATATTACTTATCAAAATCCTCTTAAATTCCCCGAATACCACCTTTACACACAGCCAGTAGGGTCTGTACACAACAGGACAGAGGATCTCCGCGCACACAGCCAGCAGGATCCTAACCCAAACAACCCAACCCAAGATCTAGCAATTCGTACTTCGCATCAATCTCTATTCTTCCTCCCCCTATATACTCAAAAAGGTTCAACTATTTATACTACTTTAGCCTATGCATCCAATGGTCTGAAAACCATGGTTTGTAGACTGTTGGTCTACCCTTGACCTGCTTACAATGCATTAGGGGATTTGACCCACCCCAGGGGGTGGTTCAGGAAAAGAAGACTAAGTGGGAAATCTGAATTTGTGTGGACTTGCGCAAGTTGTATGACGCTTGCATACATGATCCCTTATCAACGTCGTTCTTAGATGAAATCCTGGATAGGAAGCATACTAATTCATCGATGGGTTCTCCAGATACCATCAGATCAGAATCACACCATAAGATCATAGAAAAACTATGTTTGTCACGAAATGGGGTTCCTTCTAGTATACAGTCATGCCATTTGGACTTAGGAAGGCCCCTGCTATCTTCTCGCGAGCGGTAGTTGCATTATTTAAGGAGTTCATCCACAAATTCCTGGAAGTATATTTTGATGATTGGATAGTCTTTGGTTTGGTAAGGACACATGTGTCGAACTTGCGCATGATGTTGGATGCCTGTAGAAAGCACAAAATCACCCTGAATATTAAGAAATATATCTTCTACGTACCTTTTGAAATTCTGTTGGGAAATATCGTATGTCGAGAGGGGCTGATGGTTGAATGTTACACTAAAAATTATCATCATGACATTTTACTGTCTATATGGGTTCATCATTACTCATACAATACTCCCTTAGAAGTCTACAAACATCAAGTTCCTAAAACCAAGCCTTGAAATTGAGAGAAAAGCTTATAAAATTCATAAAATACTTGTATCGCACTTTCTCTTAGTATTACCTGCAGTGCCGCATCTGTTTCTTTTAGAACATGAAAAATCGGCCGCACTTTTTCTTCATTTAAGGTGCGGTTCCCTGTAAAAGGTAAAGTGAAGGCAGAAGTAAAATTTGGAAGCCAAACTAGTTGAATCTAGAAGCTTCTAGAAGCAATTATTCAATGGAAAGTTCGCTCCTTTCATGTACATTCATCCCTCCATTAAAGGAGCCTACCCCTTGGTATGTGGAACTTAATCCCTTGAAAGAGGATTCTATCCCCTCTTATTTGGAGCTGCAACCTCTTCTCTTTTGCTATAAATTGAGGCCATAGTTCAGCCTCAAGGAGAGTTAGGCTTTGAGATTTTTTTAGGATAATTGCTGGAAAAACTTAGACTCTCTTAACTAATTATCATATGGGAATGATTACACACTCATGTGTATGTTAGTCGAGAGAGTGCAAAGGCTTATCAAAGTAGAGGAAACGCTTGTTCCAGACCCCGGAAGGACCTGTACGAAATCAAGGCGAACACGGTTGTAAGGCTCCTTCTTTCATCAAAGATAATACAAATGGATCCTATTTTCTCAATGAGTTGTTTATTTAAATGGCTTATTTCTTGAATTCCTTGATCATCAAGATAGATTTATGGTTTGTGAATTAATATATATTATGTAGTTGCTTCTGATTCTTTCATGTTTTTTATTGTAGATCCCGAAAGGAAACATATTCAAAGTGATAGGAAAGAAGACTACGATCAGCGCTGGACTATAGGTAAGTCCTAAATCCTTCATTGTAGATAATCTATATCAAATATAATCTAGAGAAAGTAGTTTACATCTATCTGTTTGTTTCTAGTTATCGTAAGATACTAGGGAGATCTGTCTTGTCCGCAAGAACAATTTATCCGTCCAACAAAATGGCGACTCTGCTGGGGAATGGATCTTGAACTTTGTTTTCTTTTATTTTTTGACATGTGCAATTATTTTTCTGATTTTGATTGATTGATATTAGCTTGGGTAATTTATTCCTCTAGAATCCCTGAAAAGTGCTTTAGAATTTTTTGTTTTTCTTTAAGTTTTTTAGTCTCCACACTTTGTCTTTAGGCACAGTGCAGTCATCTCCATTGATTTTCTATATACATAGTGCGGCACCACACCTGTTTACACTAAAACCTGCAGACCCTAAGAAATTTTTTGAAAAACTTAAAATTCTCTTTTCTAGGATCAGCTTGCAAGATTCTCTATATATACCTAGACTTGTATTTTTGTTAGAAATCTTTGTGTGAGAGTTTCTTCCAGCTTTTTTAAGTTTTGAATGATTTTCTACAAGATCTGCATGTTATAAATGATTTTTGCTTTGTCTTTGTGTCACTCAAATATCATAAACCTCTGTATGCCTTAGATCACTGGTATTTCATTGTTTTCTTGCTGAGTCTTTGACTTCTTAGCATAAATTTCTTTATGAGAATTAGATCCCACTTTCTCATTTCAGATTTAATTCTTAGAATTTTTAGATCTCGAAATTACTGTTTTTAGTTTTGAGTGCTATTTCTAGAAATTTTAGTTTTCTTTTGGAGAATGTTTGATTGTAGTTTCGATCTTCAAGAATAGAGGGATTTATTTTTGAGCAATTGATCATTCTGATTTCTCATAAGATAAGATTTCTTTTCGTATGTTCTTGTTTTGAAGGAATGAATTGTTTTAGAAAGATTTCATCTCTCAACTCTTTCCTTTAGATAGAATTCATCGAAAAGAAATGAATTTTTTCTCATAATAGATGCATTTTTAGTGTTTTAATTCGGGTCACTACATATCATCAAAGTTTCACTTTCACACCTATTGTCCTAAGAAACAACCTATTAAAAGCAACGCTTAAATTAAAATCAATCTAGTAACTTTAATATTTCTAGGACTCTTTTCACCAACATAGCTTAGGCTAGTGTCTTGGAGTAGGGAGTAATTAACTCTCCGAGACCATTAAAACAAACAAGTAGTCAATCTTGCAGTAGGAAAAATCCAATAGTGTAATGTTCCCAATTTTTAGCGTCAAGCTAAAATGGAACATTATAGTTGCACATTTTATTTTTGCATAATAAAATGGGGAAGAGGACACCTTAGCCCCTTTTTAGATGAAGAAATAACACTCCTTGTGTGAAAGGAGGGAAAATAAATAGTTGAAATAAACACTTAAGGGTGTGAATGGAACCCAGCTCACTTGATTAGTCATCTTTGACTTAATTCAACAGTGCTGCCCAAGGGGGAGAGGCTTCCTAGAGAAGCTGCACAGTTTTGGAGGGAAGACACTCATGTGAGGGTGGAAACCCTAATTGGTGGGACCTTGGTGGAGAAGAGTTTCCTTTCTTTATATGGAGGATATGGCATCCCATTTTCATTCATGTTTTGGAGTTTCAGACTTGGGTCTGCAAAGGCTTTCATCCCCGGGCTGTTTAGCAGGGTGATGGTGCCCTCGGGCACTAGGGTGTTCCCGGTCGGGAATCCCTACCTATTCCTCGAGGAAGGATGGGGATTGAGCTACATTTCCTCAATTCGACATTGGCCACAACTAAATTCATCACCTACAGCGTTAGCTCTGCAGCAAAGAGGATGTTGTGTTGCTGGGTGCAGCAAGAGAGGAACTCATGGAGTCTCTCTTGAATGGTTTTCTTTAGTGGAGGAATGATCTATTCATTGGAGGAGCTGCAAGGAGGATTCCCGAGCTTAATTTCAGATCTGTTGGCATGGTCCAACATTCCATCATCTCCCACTGCGCATTCCATGGAGGAAACTGCATTATTCTAGAGGGGGTAGTGTAATATCCCGAAATGGAAATCAACAACTTTTTCACTACTAATGAACTCCTTTGTCGGAAATATGAACAAGGCTATGTCAGAGATGGAATGAGAGGGCTTTTACCAGTTATGTCACCTCTAAAGAGAGGATGAGAACCAGAGGCTATCTAGCATTTTCTCAGACTCTGCCTATAGCTATGTAAATACTTCTTCCTCAAAAGATCTTTGCTCAAAGGGATGAGCTACAGCAATATGTAAACAAATACATGAAGAGCCACTTGCTACAATCTCAGAAAATGATAGAAGAACTCATAGCCATCATATTAGCTCATACCAGAAAAATAAGTGTACAATATCTTGAGGGAAAGAGCACTCAAGAGAGGGAATGATCAACCTCAAAGAACAAGTACATGAAAGCATGAAATACACAGATGCATAAACTGTCCTAGCTATGATTGCATAGTATTATGGAGACACTGCTACATACTAATATGAAATATGATGATATTACAATATAGTTCAAGAAATGAGGGGGAGTTTGCTCTCAACCCTAAAAAATAATGATACAACAATAATACAACAATCCTCAGGAGGATTGGCTACACCATATGCCCAGAATGGGGAAATACCAAAATGCTGGAGTTGTTGGGTAGCAGCAGCAACTCATAATCAAAATAGAAGGAGATGGTAGAATCTTCTCTACAATCTGAATCAATCTCCTCCAAATCATTTCTGGAGTGCAAGGCTGATCCTGACACTTGGAAATCTCTCCCTCCAATGTGATGGTGCAAACCCCCACTGCAGACTAACTCTCAAATAACGCAGTCTATGGAAGGGACTGCGCTGATGACGATGGGAGGAAGCTTTGCATGCTGCCAAAATCTATAAGTAAGCTCAATAAAACTCCTCAATGATATCTCCATTGAATGGAGACTACTTCCTCTGCAAATCAAGTCCCGGAGTGATGTGGTGGAAGCCTCCACTGCAACCCCAGCAACACAATGTATTCTTTCTGTAAGAATAATGCTGTGATGGAAGATAATGCTTTGGCCTTGAGCCAAGATGTGGAGAAAGCTAAAGATAAATTCCTCAAGAGGCCTCTCATGAGGAGGAAGGAATCCTAAATAGGAATTCCTCCAGCAATCCTGCTGAACAGTAGGAGTATGCTCCTTGTCTCTCAAGACAACGAAATCAATAATCCATTCATGAGAAAAAATGGTTGTCTTGCCCTCCTCTTATACAATTGTGAGCTCCCTCTCCATGGGCCCCGCTTCCTTAGGGTTTTCCTTCTCAAGGAATCTTCCCTCCTTCTCTATTGCATTGTACCACAATGCGCTTGCCACCTCATAACCTGCGTAGTTTGACTTTGGTCAACTTGACCTAGCCACTTTGAAAAATAGCCCCCTTTCACACATGGAGGTCTGAAATCAAGTAAAAAAGTGATCCATTCTCATAATATGAGGGATTTTATTGTTCTTTTCATTATTCATGGGTCTCCTTACCCATTTATTCTCCACCTATGTGAAATTAGCAAAAAATAATGTTCCAATTTTCAGCATGAAAATTTTGGAACAATACAGTCCTCCCCTCCCAAATGTTGCTTTTCCCCAAGAAACTACAAGGATAGAACTGGAAGGCATCCTCTCAAGGCATGGAGTCTATGCTGTGTTTGAGGGTAATCTACCTCATGTGTATCTTTGAGCCATGCAAAATGAGCCACCCTCCAACTAGGCAACTCCTGAAAATAAGCATCCACCTTGTGCTCATGTAGAATAGGTGGGATGAAATTATGAACATGGTAAGCCTCATGGCCTACCCCACATTTTCCTATTCTCCACTCATGATAAATGTGGAGTTCAAGCTGAACTCGGGCTGCAATAATGTTGCCTTCAAGAGGCAATATGAAGTCTAGATCCCTAAGGACCTCTCCTCCAACGTTGCAAATCAAGCTGGCCCAAATCATCTCATATGTGATGAGTTGGATTTCATCATCATATGGAACCCAAACAGTCACATGGTTCACCTTATGGAAAATAAAATGCCTGAACATGGTGACCATATCATCTCACATACTCCCCTTGGAGCATAAGCTGCAAAAACAATGGAGGTTCCTCTTCCTAGAGGGCACATCCACCCAATGAGTTCCTCCCTCATCATGATACATATGGGGCTACTGCTGATATATGGTTGAAACATAATGTTCTTCAAGAGAGACCCAAGCCACCCCATCAAACATATAAACCATGAAATGCCTCCTCCAAAAATTCAGTCTCTCTAAATAGCTCCTCCCACATGAATGAAAGAGGTGAAGCTTGGCAATCATGGGCTGCCCATTGTTTCCCAGAAACATACACCATGCAAAGAAGGGAGAATCATACTCCCAATGGGCATCTCCAACTCATATCCCACTTTCCAGACAAAACTCCACATGTAAAAGGAAAACTCAGCAACACATGGAAGAAAAAACAAATAGGAACAAGTTGTCATATGACAACCGGAAAGTGGATCATAGTTCCACTCATGGAACCTGCGCAGTACACTCACTTCCTTCATCAAAACAGAAATCAACAAGTGCTTTTCCAGCCACTTGTTTACTACCAAAATCCTCTGATAAGATAGAAACATGAACAGAAAATATGGTGTCAATAGTGTCCACCAAGAATCATGTGGCTTCCCCCACAGTCCACCCATGAAATAGCCAATATTAATGCTGCAAATGGCTCCAAGTACATCATCGTATAAAACATGAGAGAGGATGATCCTCCTCAATACCACATGCTGATCATATAAAGTAAAGGAAGGAAAATAATAATACATATGTATAACTCCTCTATCGGGTACTATGGACATTGAGCTGAAATGGCTCAACTGAAAGTGCTCCCTTACTCCCAATGAGTAGGAAGGTGGTTGTGACATCCTCATCATCATCATCTAGGCTATGCATCTCTCCATATGTTAATATATATCTTGCGAGATGCCCTCCCAAATGAACTCCTCTGCCAAGGAAAGATATGCATCAAGATGCATGGAAAAAAAGTCCTCATGTGCTGCATGTAGTAGCTCCTCCTTGAGACTAGAGGATCTAGTCAAGAAGATCCTTCCATAGGAATATATGACCACATCATCCACCATGTATCTATCATCTCCATCTGGGTCATCAAGAATCATGCATGCACCAAGATCCTTGGAGTACTCTACCAAAGGCTGAGATCTCTAATATGGATCAATCCTCCTCAATGACAGCGCTCGTGATCTGGCATGTGAAGCTCCACTCATGCTGCTGCCTGCTAGTTTGACATCCCCCATGCCAAATTTTTCCTCCAAACTCTTCACCTCTCCAAAATCCAAGAGCGGTGAATTCAAAAACATGATGCCTCTCATCAATGAAAGATCCGGTGGTCTCCTTGGTGGGATGCCTCTATGCAGTGAGACATCAATGACAAGAGTGGACTGTACATATGGTTGGGCAACCTTGCTCTTGCTCTCCTTGCGCAGTACAACCTCTCTCCTCCTTGCCTTAACTTTTAGGAATTGAGAAGGGTGTGTGCCTCTCATCACATGATGCTGCTATTTTTCTCCTCCTCCTTCTTCCAGTTGCAAAATGGAAAAATCATGCTGCTTACTGATTGTTCTTGGACCTCCATATATGAGATCCTGGGGACCTACCTGCAAAGATGCAAGAATCCATCTTATTGGAGCATGTGCTCCTCCTTCCTCTGCTTGAGGTACTAGATCAGCTTTATGATTGATAGCGCTGTTTGCCTTCTCCTCATCAAAATATGTGGGCAACTCCTCCAAAATGAGATCCTCTCTTGAAAGAGAGACGTCCATGACTCCTGGTGCCAAAATGCAAGATGAAGGTCTTGCCTCCAAATAAGCACCATGCAAGATATCAGCCTCCTCTAAGGGTTTCTAAAGTGATCTTGAGCCCATGAATTCCTCCATCACATGCAAGGGTTTTGTTTCGCCAGGAATGTTTGTCTCCTCCACATGTGTTTCAGATTTCTTCCCACCAAATTTTTCCATCAAAGCCCTAATGAACATTGCATAGGAGGAAGTATTTGCATTTTTCAAAGCAAAGGACTCAAATAACCACCATGGATATACTTTACCTCCCAAGTGCAGCGCTGCTACTCTGATGGCTTCATCTTCAGGAATCTGATGCTGCTACAAAAAGGTGTCTAGCTCTTCAATCCAAGCCTTGGCTGAATGAGTAGAGGAACCATCAAAGATAGATAGAATAAATCTATCCTCATCATGCTGCTTGCTCCTCCTCACCATGATCTTGCAAAACTCTGGGAAAGTAATATGATCTCTAAACTTCTGAGTCTAAGATTCATACTCATATAAGAAACCACTAATAGTTCCCTTCTCCGGTATGCCTTCTTCTTCTTTTCTTCTCATGGAAAAGCTAGCCATGTGACTGCACTGTACCCCCTGGTGTGTAGCTTCATGCTCACACTCCTCATGGAAAAATCTAGAGCTAGCCCTTGATTCAGCCCTTTTATTTTCTTCTCCAAAATATGGAGCCTTTTTCCTGCTTATTTCTTGGTCTCCTTGATGAGAATAAGAAGTGCAAGGTTCTTCCTCTTCTTCTAGCTTCTCCTCCTCGGAGAGGTTCTTCTTTGCTCTAAAAACTGATGAGAACAAGCTCATCCTCTTCATCATCTTGATTTCTTCTTTCTTGGGCTTGAAGGCCACAAGCTAAGCCAAGAAAGATGCTCTGATACCACTGTAATATCCCGAAATGGAAATCAAAAACTTTTACACTACTGATGAACTCCTTTGTTGGAAATATGAACAAGGATATGTCAGAGATGGACTGAGAGGGCTTTTACTAGTTATGTCACCTCTAAAGAGAGGATTAGAACTGGAGGCTATCTGGCCTTTTCTCAAACTCTGCCTATAGCTATGTAAATACTTCTTCCTCATAAGATCTTTGCTCAAAGGGATGAACTACAACAATATGTAAACAAATACATGAAGAGCCACTTGCTACAATCTAAGAAAATGATAGAAGAAATCATAGCCATCATAGTAGCTCATAGCAGAAAAATAAGTGTACAATATCTTGAGGGAAAGAGCACTCAAGAGAGGGAATGATCAACCTCAAAGAACAAGTACATGAAAGCATGAAATACACAGCTGCATAAACTGTCCTAGCTATGACTGCGCAGTCTTATGGAGACACTGTTGCATACAAACATGAAATATGATGATATTACAATATTTTTGGAAATATTGTCATTGATGGAAAAGGATATGACAAAGGAATTGTCATCTAAATGTAGCAGAGAAGAACAGAAATAATGCATCTACATTTTGAGCTACAGAGCTGCAGTAGCAGTCAAGGAAACAGGGACAAAGAGGTTATAGCAGAATTGAAGATGGAATATGTATGCATCCTATTGGAAGATAAATAAAATCTGTGTATGGTTGAGTTTCAATGATACTCTGTTAAATGGAGAATACCCAGAACAATTGGGGTATTGATTGGTTCATTTCTCATATGAAGTGTTGAGCCCCAAGATTGTGCTTTCTGTCATCTTACTTTACCTCATTTTCCTTTGTCCATTGTTATCCCAGACCAAATTGATCAATGAAATTAGTTAAAATTACTTTTAGAATGATGAACATGGCTAACTTGCTAAGTTTTGTGATTTTTGTCATTGTAATGCATTTTGACCGGAACTAGCTGCAGAATGCAGACATTTCGTAGCTAACCGGAAATTCTGCAGCTGTCTTCACGTTCAGGCATGTTCCAGGTGTCCTCTCAAGAAAAACCACATATGGGTATATTCCACGTCATGTCCATATCATACGTTGCTCACCATGAAGGAAGAACCGAATTTTGGACGTGGTTTTGGTACGTGGGAACTCATTTAAGGAAGCAGACTTCTAATAGGACTGTCTTAGTCCAGATGTCCTTTTTCTCTTTACGTTGCCATCTTCAGAGTCCGAATGTGATTTTGATAAGGAAAGACAAGGATCCCTGTATTGTTGCAAGTTCTGTTATGTAAATTTGTTATAAAAACACTTGGGAAACCAAGAGATAGGCTAGATTTTGCTTAGATTTCATGCTATATTTCTGAAAACGAAGAATACTCTGTTTCAAGTTATTTCTACTTTAATGAAGAGGACAACATTGCTTTGAACGCGTTGAGTTGATTTGGAGTTAGATTCCGTCTGGTGGTAGAGGGCCCCTGCCTCTTGCACGGCTTTACTTTCGTAATTTAGATAAGTATCTTAGTTGTTTTTACATTTTTGAAGTTTGAGTTCGTAGTTAATTTCATTAGCCACTATAGTTATACTTGTTCTAATAACTCTTCCAAAAGAAGAAAATCTTCCAAAAGATCATGATAATGAATGGGAAATGGCTATAGTGTTGTAGGATTTAATTACAATTTCTTTTGTTCACTATCACAGTTGAACTTATACTAAGCAAAATCTTCCAAAAAATCCTTATGATGTCTAAGGCATGACTGTGATACTGAACGTTTCAGTTGTTTGTTTGCACTAAGTAGCATAGCTGATCTTACTCTTAAAACGCCCTTCCAAAATACTATAATGATGGGTAGGAGATAGCTGTGATGTCTTAGTTTTTAAATTGCTTTCAGTCTTTATGTTTGCATTTGCACTGAATTGTACAGCCAGGATTGTTCTAAGAAACTCTTCCAAAATACCAATCATGATGGACAAAAAAAGCTGTAGAATACCATAGATTAATGCATGATAACTTAGTTAGGGTACTCCGGAGTCAAATTGCATTCAATTCATGCTCTGTTATTTTGTTTTAAGTTTGATAATGGCTTGTTAGTTCAACACTGTTTTAGAATAGTGACATCTTAAGCTCAGTTTTAGCTTAACTCATTGCATTTTCACTCCACAATTAGTTGTCATCCACTGCATATTAGATTACATTAGTTGTTAAACTTAACAAAACGACCTTCATTATTTACAAAACCTCTTCTTGTTCCAAATCTATAATTGATTCATAACCATATGAACAGAAAACAGTACCATTTCAAGGCCTGAAGTACTTTTGAAACTTCTTTACCACTTCATAAACAAAGCCTTTCCTCAAAAGGCTACTTTAAAAAGAAATCTATAACTCTTGAGTAAGGTTTAGTGATGTTTAACTAAGTTGCAGAATAGAGTTAGGAACTAGCCTTAGAGTAGAGATCTTATGATGGTATCAATGTTTCCCTCAAAATATGTTTCAACAAATCTTTAATCATGGATAAAATGTTGCATCATTATAAGCTAGTTGTTTAAATTGTTTAGTTAGGAGAATTTGTATACTTAGCTGACCATTTCTCAAGCTCTCCCAAAATACCTTTGATGAAAGAATTGGACAAGTTAAGTTTATGTTTTGATTCATTTCCTTAAAGTCATTATCAAGCTTTGTATTCTGCTTAGTCATAGTTTAGATTTGATTCTGTTTCAGTATTTGCATTTGCATTTTTCATTTGTCATCAACCAATTAGGCTTCACTCTATTTTTAATCAGTAGCTTCTTTCCACTAGCTTTTTGGTCATTTTCCTTGTGAACATAAAAACCACCAAAAGACCAAAAACATCATAAATCATCACAAAAGACCAAAAACATCATAAAAAACTAAACACAATGCATTAAGAGACAAACACCTAGGCACATACAGTGCACTTAACTTCAGCAGTTTAGCAACCCTGGTTGAAAATTAAATGAACTCAATTTAGGAGACTAGGTTGAGCACAAACATTTTGGCGCCGTTGCCGGGGAAGTGAAAAATAGGTAACCTTTGTTTCTTAACCCCCAAAAACAATTATATGCGTAGAGAGAGAGATTCAAGGGGTATATTTATAAGCAGCAGAAGCAGAAATTTGATTCCTAGAACACCACTTGTTTCACCTAGACCAAGAGCTAGTACACCTTCAACTCGGACCCACATTCCATCCTTTACTGATCCTGGACTTCTAGAAGATCTAAGGTCAGCTATTCCATTAGAGAAACCTTCCACTTCATCCACTGAACCTACCTTAGAAGAAGATCTAAAGACTCCTGTTAGGGACACAAACCTTTCCACTTCCACAGGAGAGTCAATCATGGCAGAAGAAGGGGGAGGAGGAGTCTTTAATGGAGAACACACATTATTTGGAGGTAGAGGTAGAGGTAGAGGAGGAGGTAG
Source organism: Pinus albicaulis (assembly GCA_034641835.2). Lineage (NCBI taxonomy): Eukaryota > Viridiplantae > Streptophyta > Pinopsida > Pinales > Pinaceae > Pinus > Pinus albicaulis. The sequence continues at coordinate 886,872,691 of CM076578.1, forward strand.
AGGTGCATACGGAGGAAGAGGTAGAAGAGAAATATGAAGCTCTTTTGGGTTCCCTATAATTGATGAAGAAACCAATACAACCATGAAAAACATTTCACCCTCTGTCCTTCCAAATTTCTATGGACTTAAAACTGAAGATCCTGAAACCTTTCTATTTGAATTCAAAGTTCTGTGTAGAACTTATGACTACTTACCAGATGCTCAAAAACTGAAATTGTTCCCTTCAACCTTGAAAGGAGAAGCATTGAAGTGGTTTATGAGTTTGATCAATAGTTCTATTAGGACATGGGAAGACATGAAACAAGCATTTCTAGAGAGGTATCTGGATTATTGTATGCCGGTCAATCATAAGGAAGAAGTGTTTAAGATGTTACAAAAAGAAGATGAAAACTTGGAAAATTTGTTGGAGAGATTTCATTATAACATCAAAAGAGCAAAAATGGAAAACCTAGATCAAGACACCTTAAAAGCTCTTTTGTTGAAAACAATTAGGGATGAATGGTTGGATATCCTTAACATGATGGGAAAATGGGATATATCACAGCTCACATTACCTGAAATATCTGAGTTATGTATCAACCTTTCAAGAGGGAAATCTAAAACTATAAAAGGTCCAAGAGATCCTGCTCTTGCAAGGGAAAGTAAGTCTGCTTCTGGGACAGTAAGTAGATCAGAAATAGGACACATGCTTGATGATTTCAAATCTGACATCTTGGGGAGTCTTAGTGAACAAATAGACACCCTTAAGATACAAAACAAGCAAAAAGCTGAATCTGATGCCTTGGCAATCTTTTGTCCCAAATGTAGAAAGAAACATGCCTTGAGAGAGTGTCCACTGGATGTAAAAGTTGTAGAGACCTGTGTTATTTGTTCTAAAAAACATGAGACCAAGAATTTTCCTTCTCTTCCTAGTCTCAAAGCTATCTTTCAAGAGGAAACTCCTACAGATTCTACAGAGTCTCTCAATTTTGTATCTAGAAGGCCTTGGCAGGGACCTCAGACACAAGGATTCCATGATCAAATGTATAATCAACCTCCACCTTGGAATTCTTGGCAGCAACCTTGGCCTCAATTTCAAAATCAATCTCCAGCTTGGGCACAAGGATCACAAAGTCCCTATGGAATATACTCCCCATACTATCAGTATCCACCATCCTATCCACCATACCCACATTTTTATCCTCAAAATCCTTAACAAAATTTTCCTCAAAATCTTCAACAAAATTTTCAACAAAATCCTCAACAACATCATCAGAACCTACCACATCAAAATCAACCACTTTCATTACCATTCCCTCAAAAATCAAATCAATTGCCTGCTCAACCCATACCAAACCCCAATAATAAGAACCCTCATAATACATACATGATAGAAGGCCAACAATTTCCAACTTATTTAATTACTCCTTTAGACCTTAGTGATGTTCAACTGAGGTCTGGAAGAATACTTGAAAAGAGGAAACCTTCTGTGATCATACAAGAACAAGATAACTCTGAGGAAGACTCTCTATGGGTGAATAAAAGTCTTGAGGGAGACACATCTTTTCAAGACCCAAACACTGAAAAATCAAAGCAAAAAGATCCAATAATTTCAACTCCTGTATTAGAGCAACCATCCACATCTACTTCTATACCTTCCTTTCCAGAAAGATTACAAATTGATAGAGGTGTAGAAAAACAAATTATGGTGCCTAATTATGATTTCCTAGATGAGCTGAGAAATGTTTGCATTAAAATTCCATTATTACAAGCCATCAAGGAAATTCCAATTTTAGCCAAAACAATAAAGGATTTGAGTATGAAGAAAACAAGAAAAAGAATAAGAGAAACAAAGAAAATTCAACTGGCAGGAAAAATAGTAGACATTTTGATGGGAAAGATTGCTATTCCAAAGTATCCTGACCCAGGAAATCCAGTTGTTAAAATTCACATCAATGGAATTGAAATCCAAAACACACTCATTGATTTAGGAGCAGCAATCAATATCATGAGTAGACAAATCATGGATAAACTGAAACTTCCTAATCTTCTCTTTACACCCACATTATTACAATTAGCAAACAGATCTGTGATCAAACCTGATGGGGTAATAGAAGACATTCCAGTATCCTTAGATTCTTGGGAGTACCCTGTGGATTTCATGATCCTAACTCCTAAGAATAATCTAGGAGGACATCCTGTTATATTAGGAAGACCTTGGTTGGCTACAGCTGATGCTTTTATTAGTTGTAGATCCGGTGATATGTACATCTCTAATGGTAGTTCAACTAAGAAATTCACTTTATATCCTCCAGCTAGGACAATTACAGATTTAGATGACACTCAATGGATAGAGGATGAAGAAGATTTACAACCTCTCTTCACAATTTCAGAAATTAGTGAAGATAATCAAATTCTAAATACTCTAGAAAAATTTGAATCCTCTCCAGAACACAAACATGAATCATTTCAAGAGGGATTCAATATTGAGTTTTTGTCATCAAGGCAGATGTCTCTTCATTCTATGGACAAATTTGGCAGCTCTACAAGTGAGATTTTTCCAGGCAAAACTTTGAACATAAACAAGAACCTAGAAAAATCTCAACAAGAAAAGTTAGTCAAAGTATTACAGAGACATTCTTCTGCATATGCATGGGAGTACACTGACATGAAAGGGATAAGCCTCAAGAATTGCACTCATCACATCTATATAGAGGAAAATTGTAAACCAATCAAACAACCTCAAAGACGAATGAATCCAAATCTTAGGGAGATTGTTAAAGAAGAATTGCAAAAATTGTTAAATGTCAACTTCATCTATCCCATTTCAGATAGTCGGTGGGTTTCTCCTTTGGTAATTGTGCCAAAGAAAAATGGTAAATGGAGGGTATGTATTGACTACCGGGAATTAAACAAAGCTACTCTTAAAGACCATTTTCCCTTACTCTTCAGGATCAAGACAGATATTAATGGGTGCACAAAAGCATTTCATTCTTGAGATGGGTATTCTGGTTATAATCAAACTAGGTGAAAATTTAAGATCAAGACAAACCTATAGTCCGATCACCAACATACCATATTTATTTGATTATGTAATGCACTTCCAGCAATATTCTGCATGACAGGGAATTTTCATCTAATATACGATTGTAGAGGCAGAAAGACATTTATGGAAACACATTTGAAGAAGCTTTAGAAAACTTGGAAAAAGTCTTAAAGAGATGTCAAGAAGAAAACCTTTCACTTAGTCATGAAAAATGTTTTATGATGTTTATTGAAGGTATTGTTTTAGGGCATCACATTTCAGGGGATGGGATTAGAGTTGATGAGTCAAAAGTTGAAGTCATCTCTAACTTATCTATTCCAAGTTGTCAAAGAGATGTTAGAAGTTTTCTAGGATTTACAGGATATTATCGGAGATTTATAGAAAATTTCACCAAAATAGCATCTCCACTCTTCAAATTACTTACCAAAGATTGTGAATTTAAATGGACTTCTGATTGCCAGTTAGCTTTTGAAACCCTGAAAACCAAAATTTCTGAAGCACCTATATTAAGGGGACCTAACTGGAAGTTACCTTTTCATATTTCGACAGATGCTTCCGATACAGCTCTAGGAGCAGTATTGGGACAAAAAGATTTGATTCCCTATGCCATCTATTATACCAGTAAAAATTTGACTCCTGCAGAGTTAAACTATACTGTAACTGAAAAAGAGTTTTTAGCTGTTGTTCATGCCATAAACAAATTTAGACACTATATAACAGGCTATGAAACTTTTGTTCACACTGATCATTCTGCAATTATATATTTAATGAATAAATCAATTACTAATGGCAGAGTTATAAGATGGTTGTTATTATTGCAAGAATTCAACATTACTATTCTAGATAGGCCTGGAAAACAAAACACTGTGGCTGATTTCCTGTCTAGAATTCAAAATATCAAAGATGACACTCCGGTTGAAGATCAATTTCCTGATGAATATCTTTTTGCAATCTCTACTCAAACTCCATGGTTTGTTGATATTGCTAATTATTTAGTTTCAGGAAAATTTCCTTCGATTATGAATGCAAGGGATAAAAGAAAAATTATTAATGATAGTGCAAAATATTCATGGGTTGCTAATGAGTTGTACAAGACAGGTCCAGATTTGATCATTAGAAGGTGTGTTCGTGAAGATGAGATGCCTGATATTCTCAAAGCATGTCATGATGAACCTTGTGGCGGACACTTTGCTGATAAGAGGACAGCCTATAAGATCCTTAATTTAGGATATTATTGGCCATCCTTGTTTAAAGATGCTAAAGAGTATGTCAAAAGGTGTGACAGTTGCCAAGGGGTAGGGAAACCTTCTCCTTCAGGTGAGATGCCATTACAACCTCAGGTACATATTGAACCTTTTGAAAAATGGGCTTTGGATTTTTTAGGACCTATTAGTCCTCCATCAAGACAAAAGAGATATATATTAGTTTGCACTGATTATGTTACCAAATGGGTAGAGGCCAAGCCATTACTTTTTGCTAATGAAGCATCTGTAGTTACTTTTCTTTTTGAGGATATTTTTACTTGTTTTGGTGTCCCAAGGGAAATTGTTACAAATCAAGGAGCTCAATTTACATCAAGGCTAGTGGAACAAATGATGGAGAGGTACAAAATCAGGCATAGAAAATCTACTCCTTATCATCCACAAGAAAATGGTCAAGTGGAATCTACTAATAAGGTCATTGAAGGAATCCTAACAAAGACTGCTCATTTACATAGAAGAGATTGGGTAGATAGGCTTCTTGAAGCCTTGTGGGCCTATAGAACTACATGGAGAAACACAACAGGCCATACTCCTTATGAACTTGTTTATGGAAAGCAAGTTTTGTTCCCCATAGAGTTCCAGATTCAAACTTTCAAAATGGCAGTTCAGCTAGGACTTGATTTAACGGAGGCACAAAAGCATAGACTGGAGAAAATTAATGAATTGGATGAGATCAGACAAGATGCAGTTCAGAAAACAAGTCTATTCCAACAGCAAAGGGCTAGATGGCATGACAAGTACATCAAGGAGAAGAAATTCAAAGAGGGTGACTGGGCTCTCTTGTTTGATTCAAAATTCAAGGATTTTCAAGGTAAATTTCAGACACATTGGCTTGGGCCATATGAAATTGTTGAAATTTTTGACAATGGGGCAGTCAAAATCAGAACTATAGATGAAGAAGAGGTCACTTTTCTTGTGAATGGTCATAGATTGAAGCTATATCACAAACCACTCTCAAGAGAAGAATTTGTCAAGAAGTTCCAGGAAAACAGTGATGTGAAGTTAATGAAGAAGAATATTTCTTCTTCATCAACTTGATTGAATTTTCTGAAGCATTTCTTTTGGAAAAAAAAAAAAGGTATAAACATGAAAACCAATCATTGATTGGCATGTTTATACAGAAAATATAGGGTGAAAATCAGAGTCTTTCTGACACTCTAACTTTTCCCATTTTTTTTTTGCAAGCAGCTGTTACAAAATCATAAGTTCAGATCCATTGTACTTATGATCCATCTCATTTCATTTCATTCCATTCACTTATCCATCCATACTCCATTTCATTCATTCATTCATACTTCACTTCATTCCATATATCATTCATCTCATTC
>CM076578.1:888156416-888365156 GCA_034641835.2 Pinus albicaulis
TTGTTTGTGAAAAAATACCAGTGGATCACTATGGATATATCTCCTTCATTAAAGGGTATTTTTCTAGAAGGATGTCCACTAAGTTGGAAATAAGGGAAAATATCGCAATGATATGTTAATGTGCATGTGTTTTACATTGAATATTTTTCATTTTATTAAAAATCTATTTGAAACGATTAACTATATAAGGTTAAAACCTATGTTTTGTATCAAAATAGATTTGGTTTCAATGGGAAACTTTTTTGGCTAATATTTTTTTCTCAAATTGTGATACACCCCATTAAAATTGGAGATAGATCGAAATGACTCCTATGGTGTAATAAAATAGTTTCAAGTAGTTTAAAAATATAGATGCATAAATTCAATGAGCATAGTTTTGAGATATAAAAGTCCATAATGGAATAGTTTAGTGTTTGTGAACAAATATCAGTGGATCACTATGGATATATCTGCTTCATTAAAAGGGATTTTTATAGAAGGATGTCCACTAAGTTGAAAAGAAGGGAAAGTATCACAATTATATGTTAATGTCCAGGTGTTTTACATTGAATATTTTTCATTTTATTAAAAATCGATTTGAAATGATTAACTATATAAGGTTAAAACCTATGTTTTGTATCAAAATGCTTTTGGTTTCAATGGGAAAATTTTATGGCTAATGTGTTTTTCTCGAAATGTGATACACCCCATTAAAATGGGAGATATATCGTAATGATTCCTATGGTGTAATAAAACAGTTTCAAGTAGTTTAAAAATAGAGATGCATAAATTCAATGAGCATAGTTTTGAGATATAAAAGTCCAAAATGGAATAGTTGTTTGTGAACAAATATCATTGGATCACTATGGATATATCTGCTTCATTAAAAGAGATTTTTCTAAAAGGATGTACACTAAGTTTGGAAGAAGGGAAAGTATCACAATTATATGTTAATGCATGTGTTTTAATCTGAATATTTTTCATTTTAAATTAAGAATCTATTTGAAACAATTACCTATATAAGGTTAAAGCCTATGTTTTGTATCAAATCACTTTTGGTTTCAATGGGAAAATTTTATGGCTAATGTGTTTTTCTCGAAATGTGATACACCCCATTAAAATGGGAGATATATCGAAATGATTCCTATGGTGTAATAAAATAGTTTCAAGTAGTTTAAAAATATAGATGCATAAACTAAATGAGCATAGTTTTGAGATATAAAAGTCCAAAATGGAATAGTTGTTTGTGAACAAATATCAGTAGATCACTATGGATATATCTTCTTCATTAAAAGGGATTTTTCTAAAAGGATGTCCACTAAGTTTGGAAGAAGGGAAAGTATCACAATTATATGTTAATGCATGTGGTTTATATTGAATATTTTTCATTTTAAATTAAAAATCTATTTGAAGCAATTACCTATATAAGGTTAAAACTATGTTTTGTATCAAATCACTTTTGGTTTCAATAGGAAACTTTTATGGATAATGTGTTTTTTCTTGAAATGTGGTACACCCCATTAAAATGGGAGACATATCGAAATGATTCCTATGGTGAAATAAAATAGTTTCAAGTAGTTTAAAGACATAGATGCATAAATTCAATGAGCATAGTTTTGAGATATATAAGTCCAAAATGGAATAGTTGTTGGTGAAAAAATATTAGTGGATCACTATGGATATATTTGCTTCATTAAAAGGGATATTTCTAGAAGGATGGACTAGTTGGAAAGAAGGGAAAATATCACAATTATATGTTAATGTGCATGTGTTTTACATTGAATATTTTTCATTTTATTAAGAATCTATTTTCAAAACAATTAACTATATAAGGTTAAAATCTATGTTTTGTATCAAATTAATTTTTGTTTCTAAATACTATGTGTTTTACATTGAATATTTTTAATTTTATTAAAAATATATTTGAAACAATTAAACTATATAAGGGTAAAACCTATGTTTTGTATCAAATCACTTTAGGTTTCAATGGGAAACTTTTATGGCAAATGTGTTTTTCTCAAAACATGATACACCCCATTAAAATGGGAGATATATCGAAATGATTCCTATGGTGTAATAAAATAGTCTCAAGTAGTCTAAAAATATAGATGCATAAATTCAATGAGCATAGTTTTGAGATATAAAAGTCCATAATGGAATAGTTGTTTGTGGACAAATATCAGTGGATCACTATGGATATATCTGCTTCATTAAAAGGGATTTTTCTAGAAGGATGTCCACTAAGTTGGAAAGAAGGGAAAATATCAAAATTATATGTTAATGTGCATGTGTTTTACATTGAATATTTTTCATTTTATTAAAAATCTATTTGAAACAATTAACTGTATAAGGTTAAAACCTATGTTTTGTATCAAATCACTTTTTGGTTTCAATGGGAAAAATTTATGGCTAATGTGCTTTTCTCGAAATGTGATACACCCCATTAAAATGGGAGATATATCGAAATGATTCCTATGGTGTAATAAATTAGTTTCAAGTAGTTTAAAGATATAAATGCATAAATTCAATGAGCATAGTTTTGAGATATAAAAGTCCAAAATGGAATATAGTTGTTTGTGACCAAATATCAGTGGATCACTATGGATATATCTGCTTCATTAAAAGAATTTTTTCTAGAAGGATGTCCACTAAGTTGGAAAGAAGGGAAAATATCACAATTATATGTTAATGCATGTGTTTTACATTGAATATTTTTCATTTTATTAAGAATCTATTTGAAACAATTAACTATATAAGGTTAAAAACTATGTTTTGTGTTATCACAAAATCCGACCTGATAGGCTGCCAATCAAATCAATCTCATGTAACTGTTTCAAACCAATATTTTGATTGAGGCTTAGCGTCCTCAACCTGAGAGGACTCTCTCAAGGATTAATGATTTTTGATAGAAATATAGATGGCTAACTATATGTGGGATAATAAGCAGATAAAAATGGATATTGGTTGTAAATCACATTAGAAAGTTCACATTGGGCTTATGGAGTCATAATAGCTTCAGCAAAAACAAACAATATACTTAGAATGGAATTCAAGGCATATCAGAGTTCTAGTCAAGAGATACACATGTGAAACTGTAAAACACACAGTTAGTTTGTCTATGTAGGAAGTCAGAGCATCTAAGATGAATTCTGAGTAACATAAGAAAACACCATTGCAATAGGACAGTAAAAATATTCCATTAAAACAAGAACACACTAGAAATCTTTATGAATCTTGAGTTGGCTAAGTAGAAAACTCTATATTAAGCTGAAAGCCAGTCACTTACAATAAACAGTCTTTTTGCTAAAAAAATGTCCAGCCTCTCACTAATTCGACTTCTTGGTATTAAATAGACCTTTGCAACATGAGATGAACTCATCTTCTACTAGATACTTTGAATTCCTAACTCTTTACACCTTGCATAACCATATTACATGGGATTTATTATGAAAAGACAGCTAATCTACTAAACAATCCTAATACAAATAGGATTCAAACTCTTAATCACCTATCTATAACAACCCTATCTTAATTAAGTTACATCCTTTGCCAAGTGTACTAACACATGGTTGAATCCATAGGATAGACTTCAACTCTTCATGACCATGATGCTGACCTCCATCAAAATAGGAAAAATCTCTTGTTTTCTAGGCATAGGGATCCTTGCATTTCTTGAAACATTTTGACCACCATGAACTCATTATTTCGAGTTCCTTTGCTATTGGAAACTAAAATAACACCTCAAAGAATCCTCCCTAAACTCCAGGTGTCCAAATACCATCATTAAACTGTTCAAATGAGCTAAGATAAACTGCGCTACAAAAACAACATAGTTTCGTAGCGCCTTTCGTAGCATTTCTTTTTAACCCTTGTTTCTTCAAAATTTTGATTTCTTTCCCCAAGGATTGTCTTCATTATCTCTTAATACATCTTCCTTAGCAATTTCAGATCATAAATCAAAATTTTTCCCTTCAAAATTTGATGATAAAGAGTGACAAATCTTCTACAGCAATTTCGTAGCGCTTTTCACTCTTTTTACACTATTTACGCTATGAAACTGCTGAGTGAGCATTTTTGTCCAAAATTTTCTAAAGTGGAGAATTAAAATGTGCCAAAAACTCAAAATAAACCTTATTCCATCATTTTAAAAACATATCAAGTGAAAAACACAATCATTCCAACCTTTATGACTTCTTAACTTCTTGCAGATTTCTCCTGTTTTTATGTGAACAATAGGTCTTGAGACAGAGCTTATATATCCTAATCCATAATGTAGTTTACAAAACTGAATGAGGGTTTTGTATTATATTATGTCTTGAATAAAAAACTCTCTTTTTTTTTTGAAATACATCTCTTTCTATCCATAACCTACCCTTGAAAAACATGTGTAAAATAGGAAAAATCTATTTTTCTAAAAATAGGGCTTCAAAGAAATCCTTGTATCTCCTAACTGGTAGCACTTGTGAGAAAAATGAGAGAGGTTATGGTATCGGGGGATGTGATTAAGACAAACCTCTTTCATAATTCTAAAATACGTTTTCATTTGGCCAGAAATAGAACTTGAAGTTGACTACTAAAAAGTCATGTACATGACAGTTTTGTAACAACAATTTCATAGTGCATTTTAAGTTATCAATTTCTCCCACCTCATATTGAATTGGAGGAAACTGAGAGAGGTTTTTGTAGCTAGGTTGGTTATGAATAAAAAATCTTTCCTTTTTCCTAAATTCATTTTCAGTTGCTCAGAAACCTCCTTCGAAGTTGACTGCTCAAAACCAGAAAATAGAGTTTTTGCTTCATAACTTTCAGTACTTTCGTAGCGCAAATTAACCTTTTTGAACTAGAGGCACTACGAAAGTAAGGTTTCTTGGCCAATTGACCATTTTTGACATGAGACTTTAGGAGATGACTCACAAATGGAAATTATGGATATTTCACAATGAATGGACCTTAAAAAGACTTTATTTGAACTTAAGGATGACCTTTGATCTTGTCAAAATATAACCTACCCTTACACAAATCCTAAAATGACTTCTAAACCTATTTTTAAACCATGAACAAAAAAACATGACACAATGATTATTTTTTTGAGAATTTTTGGGTGATAACAAAGGGTTCACTTGGGATAGTGTGCCCCTGTGGTACACTAAGAACTAGTAGTTCCAGTGCTGCTATCCATCTTCTTGGAATAAAAACTTTGAAATTTTACCAAGTATTCTTCAAACTGTTATAGCCTTCACCTCGAGATTCAATCCTGATGATCACTGCAGAAGAACCAAATTTGTACCTACTGAAAATATGCTCAGTCGACTTTGAGCTTATTCACACACTCCTACCTACCCTATCAGCTGCAATTTACATTTGTAACTCAGGGAACATGAAACTTCCAATGAAGCGAGTCATTGATCTGATCTAACGCTTGAATCTCTTAACTGTTCTTGCACCAAAAGTAAACATGATACTGAAATGACCAAGGAAACATGAGATGTAACTGATCTTCGTAATGAAAACATAACTGGAAATCTAGACTATAGAACTCTTTCATGTATTCAGCTATAGGATTAATGAAGACATGATCTGTTTGATGCTTCTCATGACATTCTGAAACTTTGGAAAACTCATCCATGCTTTGATCAACCACATAAGACTTCAATTGAGTTCTCTCAAACTGCTTTTCAAACTAATTTTCAAAAACAGTGTATTTTTCCTCAATCTCAAAGGAGAAAGGTAGCAACACTCTCTCTTTGTTTTATGGCATTAACAACATTTGAATAGACTGATCTTGATCATGAATATTATGAGATTGAATTTTATCTTTTGAAACTTGAATGTACTTTTAAATTTTCTCTGCACCTTCATCCATAAACTGAATCTTATCTTCTGACTAGAACTCAAATGATTTCAGATTAGAAGACAAGGATAAAGAAAAATATTCACCCATTTTTTCATTAGTGTGAGCATTATTTGATGTAGACTGATCCAGGAAATGACATGAAGAATAAAATTCTTCCTTTACCTGAGAGTTATAGTAATTATCTTCCAATATTTCCTCTTGTTTTTTGCAATGATTCTCATACTCCTGATGATCAAAATACTGTCAAGTTTGTTGCAAATTTTCATCAAACTCAGAGGATGTAACATGAATTTCATAAATAAGCTCTTGTTGGGTCTCATTTTCATCCAAGGAAGAGGTTATCCTTTCTTATTGGTGATGAAATGGTTTGTTATAAAGGGCCTCTAAAATTTCCTCATCCATGAACTCATCATCTTCATAACAATTCTCCAAATATTCAATAAAAATCACACAATGTTTACAGTAGTCTTTGACCAACAATAAGGAGGGATGATACTCTTCATGCATCTCATAAAATGCAACATGGAAATTAGCAAGAGAATATAATGAACCATTTGGCAAGCTTTCATACCAAGACCATTCTTTTCCTCGTAAAGTGGCCATAAACATCTTCATGAGACAATCCTCAGGGAACTAAACCTTAAGACTATGTACATGCATATGGAATCTAACCAAATTAAGAGCAACATTGTCTTTCTTTTCATATTTGAATGTAGGAAGATCAGTTAAGCATTCAAACTTTGGCATAGGATTTGGAAATCCAGGGATATGAGACTGATTCATAGGGGCATACCTGGCATTTATTCTTGCAATGGAGCTCATCCTGAAACTTCATCAAGCTACTGATCTTCAAGCATTGGAGTCACCTTCCAATTGATTATTTGATTTGTGGAGTCACCAGAGCATAAATGCAACCAATACGTGCCTAAGTGTCTGCTGTTCTCAGACCTTAGAACTAAAACTTTGTCGTTCTTCCCAGGGAAAATTTACACCTTCACTCTCGGCAGACGCACCAAAATGTTATCACAAAATCAAACCTGATAGGCTGCCAATAAAATCAATCTCATGTAACTGTTTCAAACCAATATTTTGATTGAGGCTTAGCATCCTCAACCTGAGAGGGCTCTCTCAAGGATTAATGATTTTTTATAGAAATATAGATGGCTAACTCTATGTGGGATAATAAGCAGATAAAAATGGATATTGGTTGTAAATCATATTATAAAGTTAAAATTGGGCTTATGGAGTCATAATAGCTTCAGTAAAACCAAAAAATCTACTTAGCATGGAAGTCAAGGCATATCAGAGTTATAGTCAAGAGATACACATGTGAAACTGTAAAACACACAGTCAGTTTGTCTATGTAGGAAGACAGAGCATCTAAGATGAATTCTGAGTAACATAAGAAAAAATCACTACAAAAGGATAGTAAAAGGATTCCATTAAAACAATAACACACTAGAACTCTTTATGAATCTTGAGTTGGCTAAGTAGAAAACTCTGTATTAAGCTGAAGTCCAATCACTTACAATAAACACAATATTTTTGCTAAAAAATGTCCAACCTCTCACTAATTCGACTTCTTGGTCTTAAATAGACCTTTACAACATGAGATGAACTCATGTTCTACTATATACTTTCAATTCCTAACTCTTGACACCTTGCATAACCATATTACATTGGATTTATTACGAAAAGACAACTAATCTACTAAACAGTCCTAATACAAATAGGATTCAAAATATTAATCACCTATCTATAACCACCCTATCTTAATTAAGTTACATAATTTTCCAAGTGTACTAACACATGTTCGAATCCAGACGATAGACTTCAACTCTTCATGACCATGATGCTGACCTCCATCAAAATAGGAACAACCTCTTCTTTTCTAGGCATAGGGTGCCTTGCACTTCTTGAAACATTCTAACCACCATGAACTCATTATTTCGAGTTCCTTTGATATTGGTAACTAAAATAACACCTACAAGAATCCTCCCTAAGCTCCAAGTTTCCAAAAACCATCATTAAACTGTTCAAATGAGCTGAAATAGACCGCGTTATGAAAACAACATAGTTTCATAGCGCTTCTTTTTAACCCTTTTTTCTTCAAAATTTTCATTTCTTTCCTTAAGGATTGTCTTCACTATCTCTTAATACTTCCTTAGAAATTTCAGATCATAATTCAAAAATTTTCCCTTTAAAATTTGATGAGAAAGAGTGAAAAAAGCCACTACAGCAATTTCATAGCGTTTTTCACTCTTTTTACACTGTTTGCGCTATGAAACTGCTGAGTGAGTAGTTTTGTCCAAAATTTTCTAAAATGGAGAATGAAAATGTGCCAAAAACTCAAAATCAACGTGATTCCATCATTTTAAAAACATATCAAGTGAAAAACACAATCAGTCCAGCCTTTATGACTTCTTAACTTCTTGCAGATTTCTCCTGTTTTTATGTGAACAATAGGTCTTGAGACAGAGCTTATATCTCCTAATCCATGATGTATTTTACAAAACTGAATGAGGTTTTTGTAGGATACTATGTCTTGAATAAAAACCTCTCTTTTTTGTTTGAAATACATCTCTTTCTATCCATAACCTGCCTTTGAAAAACATGTATAAAACAAGAAAACTCTATTTTCTGAAAATAGGGCTTCAAAGAAAGCCTTGTATCTCCCAACTGATATCACTTGTGAGAAAAATGAGAGAGGTTATGGTATCGGGGGCTATTATTAAGACAAACCTCTTTCATAATTATAAAATACGTTTTCATTTGGCCAGAAACAGAACTTGAATTTGACTACTAAAAAGTCATGTACATGACAGTTTTGTAACAACAATTTCATAGTGCATTTTAAGTTATCAATTTCTCCCACCTCATATTGAATTGGAGGAAAATGAGAGAGTTTTTTGTAGCTAGGTTGGTTATGAATAAAAAAATCTTTTCTTTTTCCTAAATTCATTTTCAGTTGCTCAGAAACCTCCTTCGAAGTTGACTTCTCAAAACCAGAAAATAGAGTTTTTGCTTCATAACTTTCAGTACTTTCGTAGCGCAAATCAACCTTTTTGAACTAGAGGCACTACGAAAGTAAGGTTTCTTGGCCAATTGACCAATTTTGAAATGAGACTTTAGGAAATGACTCACAAATGGAAATTATGGATATTTCACAATGAATGGACCTTAAAAAGACTTTATTTGAACTTAGGGATGACCTTTGATCTTGTCAAAATATAACCTACCCTTAAACAAATCCTAAAATGACTTCTAAACCCATTTTTAAACCATGAACAAAAAAAACATGACAGAATGATGTTTTTTTTGAGAATTTTTGGGTGATAACATTTTGTATCAAATCACTTTTGGTTTCAATGGGAAACTTTTATGGCTAATGTGTTTTTCTCGAAATCTGATAGACCCCATTAAAATGGGAGATATATCGAAATAATTCCTATGGTGTAATAAAATAGTTGAGTAGTTTAAAGATATAGATGCATAAATTCAATGAGCATAGTTTTCAAATATATAAGAGCAAAATGGAGTAGTTTTTGGTGAACAAATATCAGTGGATCACTATGGATATATCTGCTTCATTAAAAGGGATTTTTATAGAAGGATGGAATAAGTTGGAAAGAAGGGAAAATATCACAATTATATTTTAATGCATGTGTTTTACATTGAATACAAAAGGTTTTTTCTCTCTCTCATTGTTTGAGTCCTGATCTTATAAAAGGTTTCCACTAAATCCATCCCTATTACTTTTCATGTGAACTACATTCCCAAACCCACCCATCTATGTACCTAAGAGCCAAGCCAAGTGTAAAAAGAGTTTATTTAATATTCTACTTTAACACATATGTGATTAATTATCGTTAGAATTTATATGGTAGAAATTATACGTATAAAGGGTAATCCTTAGTATAAATCTATTTTGAATTTAACGAATAAAGGGATTTTTTTAGAAGTTTTATCATAGGAGGTAGAACTAAACCGTCTATAACCACCTCACATCATCATAAGTGTTGGAAACCACTAATAAACCCATACTAAGTTACCTAGAAGGGATGACTATCATATTTAGTGATTGGGTTTATCTCAAAGGTCAAAAGGAAAATCAAAGTTAGGAAAGGGAATTAGAATAGAAATTAAGGTAAGACCATGACCTTTTACCCAATATTGAACGAAGGTGAGCAATCATAGATATCGTGAAGGAAGTTCAAGAAATATTATGATAAGAAATATTATCTTTTTTTCAGAGGCTTAACTTATGATATGATAAGAAATATTATTTTTTTGAAGTTCTGATATGATAAGAAATATTATATTCTTTTGTAGATGCTTAAATTCATGAAAATATCATGAAAAGGTGGAATATTTATTCTGTGCAAAACAGTCGGAGATCATGACAGCCACTGTGTCTTTTCTAGGGATGATAAACTCATGAAATTCTAATATGACAACAAATATTATATTTTTTGAAGGAATTTCTGATATGAAAAGAAATATTATCTTTTTTGCAGAGGCTTAAATTCATGATAAGATCATGAAAAGGTGGAATATTTATTCTGTGCAAAACAGTTAGAGATCATGAAAGCCACTCTCCCTTTTCTAGGGATGATCAACTCATTAAATTTTGATATGATAACAAATATTATATTTTTTTAAGGAAGTTCTGATATGATAAGAAATATTATATTTTTTTCAGAGGCTTCAATTCATGAAAAGATCATGAAAGTTGGAATATTTATTCTGTGAAAAGCAGTCAGAGATCACGACAACCACTCTATCTTTTATAGGGATGATCAACTCATGAAATTCTGATATGATAAAAAATATTATCATTTTTGAAGGAAGTTATAATATGATAAGAAATATTATCTTTTTTGTAGAGGCTTAAATTCATGAAAAGATAATGAAAAGGTGGAATATTTATTCTGTGCAAAACAGTCAGAGATCATGAAAGCCACTTTGTCTTTTCTAGGGATGATCGACTCATGAAATTATGATATGATAAGAAATATTATCGTTTTTTAAGGAATTTCTGATATAATAAGAAATATTATCTTTTTTTAGAGGCTTAAATTCATGAAAAAATCATGAAAAGGTGGAATATTTATTATGTGCAAAAACAGTCGGAGATCATGACAGCCACTCTGTCTTTTCTAGGGATGATCAACTCATGAAATTATAATATGATAAGAAATATTATCTTTTTTAAAGGAATTTATGATATAATAAGAAATATTATCTTTTTTGGAGAGGCTTAAATTCATGAAAAGATCATGAAAAGGTGGAATATTCATTCTGTCAAAAACAGTTGGAGATCATGACATCCACTCTGTCTTTTATAGGCTAACTCACTGAATGGGTCATGGTCGAGCAAATGCATGTCCAGATAAAGGCGAATTGAATGCGAACAGAATATGGCGAACAGAAAGGGACAAATGGAACATAAAGCTCACATAATACAGACTGAATGCAGACATAAATCATACATAAAGTGTATACATCCCATAGGATTCTTAGAATTAGTTCTAGATACAATATTTAATCTATATTGCAAATTAACTAATTAAAAAAGAAACTAGTGTGTATGGCTTCTCAGTGGAGATTTCTTGAATGGGATGAGTTTTCTTGTCGGCGGAGATTTTTTTGATTGGAATGAATTTTCAATGCAAAAGGCGGCAAGAAATTCAAGATACATACCTGGAAATTTGTAGAAATTCCTAGACAACCCCGGGCGATTCCTAAAGACGCTAAAGACATCGTGGAAGACAACCAAATTCCTGTGAACAAAAAAAATCAAATTAAAAAAAAAAAAAAAAACCAACAAAAAATAATTACAAAAAATAACAAAATTAACAAAATTTACCTTAGCGTCGAGGCACAAATCAACAAAACTCCCCTCCTCCTCGTGGCGCAACACCAAATCGACTAAAATAAACAAAAAATACCTCGTTGCGCGAGACACAAAATCAACTAAAATCAACAAACAAGACCTCACCACACGAGATAGATGTGAACAAAAAACCTTCAACAGTTCGTGGGTGATATATTGATAAAATAATAGTTCGGTTGAACTATTTTAAAAGTTTGGTTGAACTTTTGTTTCCAGTTTTTCAATCTCCGACCAAAAATCTATTTTCCATTACCATCAATATGCCGTAAATGTAAACGGAAGAACGAGTTCAGTCGAACTAGTCTTGAAATTTTGGCCGAACTCTTGAATAGTTCGTCCGAACTTCAACGAATTTTTGGCCAAAATATTGAGGAAAAAAAGTTTCCGCCCCTGATTCTCACAAAAGTGTTACCCATCTTCGCATTTCTACCCTTTCCTCTTCCTCTTCATCTGAAATTGACAAATCCGGGAAGTTCCAACCTTTATTCTGTTGCGGTTTCTTAGACGTCTTTTTCTGGGAAAGGGAACAAGTGCTTTGTAAATGTCCAGTTTGGTGGCATACTCTGCACCTGAATGCTATGTTTTTGAAATCAAGTGTTTGATCCCACTTGAGTTCTTTATGAATTAAATTTATGCAGTCGTTAAGTCCTTTGCTTAGGTCCATCTCCACGCATATACGTGCGGAAGTGAAAATTCCTAGATTCATTCTCTCTCGGTCCAACTTAATGAACCTTCCTATGGAATTCCCAATGTTTTCTAGGACCTCGTGGTGCCAAAAAGGTAATGGAAGGTTATGTAATCTCACCCAAATAGGCATTTTGGTAACCACCATGGTGTTTTCATTGAAACCAAGGACTCATTGGGAGACAAAAAGACCTTTCATTCCCTAGAACCATGGCCCTTCAGTAGTTGAAAAGTTGTAGTCCTCTATGTTGTCAAATTGCACCATGAAAAAACCTTTGCACAAAGGTAAATGCCATAGTTTTGGGACCAATTTTGGTGAATCCATGTGTGTAGCTCTTCGGGTTTTGGCCAGTACCCATTAAATCGACATATAACAGCTCTTGCTTTTAATAACTCAAACATTGCAGTCACCTCTGGAATTTCTATTGTCAAGTTCGGGATAATCTTTGTTTTTTCTACAATGTATGGACCTGGAAGGGATAAATCAGGATTTTATTTTTTCCCCTGTGGGGGGCTTTCCGTCTCAGAATTTCCTTGAATGAGAGGATGCCATTGCCTGTTTTTTTTGGTTTGTTTATTGTTGTTTTCCCTTGGGCGCCACCTCTGAGCCTTAGGTTCAGGAAGATAGTGGCCTCTTGTTGGATCTGGTATTCCTCTAAATTTAATCTTTCCTATAGTACTCTACCTGAGGATATTAGGTTTTGTAGCTGGGCCAAGATGCCTATGGAAAATTGTATTTTTTTTTTTAGCCCTGAAACCGAGTCAGAGTCTCGCACCCAAAGGATGAAGGTCTTCCCATTAATGGATTTGATAAAAAATTGGAAAGGGGCCTACGAAGTAGAGCCCCCTACCCCAAGGCCACAGCAGGGTGGAAGAGTTTCAGATATCTTAGGGTAGATCACACAAAAAGAGGCCCGAGACAATCTTGGTTTCAAAGAACCCCAATTCCTCAGCGGCTGAAGGACGTGCACATCCACCCCTAGTAGAAGCAGCAAAAAATGGAAAAGGGGGGTCGTGCACCTTTCCTTCCAACCCAGCGACAGAACCCCAACATCATAATGCTTAATGTGAAAAAATGGAGGCGGAGAGAGGAGATTTACCAGGGGTTTTGCAGGAAGTAGCTGGGCAGTGTGGACAACGAACTAGCACACAGTGGTGAGGTCGGTGCTGCAAAGAGAGGAGTCAAGAATCAAGGATGAAAACCCTGCAGCCGTCAGGTGTTGGAGACCACCGAGCGAATGTGTAGAGATAGAATCCACATTGATAAAACTCCATAGTCAACATAATGGTCTGCCTACTCATGCATCAACCACATCGACGTCGACCTGGTCCTTCAAAACACCATTTTGCAATGTCTACGTCACAGGTCGAGAGGTCAAACCCCAAGATAGGGTATATGGAAATCGGGCTCTATCGACCCCATGTTTCTAGCTCTTGGCCTCCCAACAACCCTTAATCACCCCTCTGTCATGGAAATCTGCCAGAATCTGGGTCCTTTTTTGTATCGGAGGAGGAGAGGTTTGAAACTAGAGGAGCTCCGGTAGCAGCTTTATATCCACTACTACCCTGCCAATAGCCATCCAAGAGTCACCCTTCTGTGTTCGCAAGAGGTGGGAATCCTGAGCCCCATAGCAAAGCCCATGTCTCATGTTTGGCCCAGCCCGAGCTCTATCGGCTACCTCAGCCACCTGAAACCCTAGACCAGAAATGTGTTCGCCTCTGTGCTCCATTTTTCCTCCCAAGTTAAAATATAGTAGTGTGTTAGATGATGGCTGAAAATTTGAAGTTGGGTTACACTTTTGTGAGAATCAGGGGCAGAAAATTTCTTTTCTCAATAGTTCGGCTGAACTTTTGAGAAATTTCGGCCGAACTATTAGATAATTCGACTGAACTTTTGAAATTATTTCGGTCGAACTCATTATGTCGTTTACATTGATGGCATAATAATGACATGGGAAAACATATTTTTGGCTGGAGATGGGAAAACGGGCAACAAAATATTGGCCGGACTTTTAAAATAGTTCGGCCGAACTCATATTTTATAAATATATCGCCTGCAAACTTTTACAGGTTTCACATCTCTCTCTCATGTTTATTTTCTGATTCTCTGTGGCACTCTGTTTCTGCTCTATTGCACTGTGGTGAGCTATGTTGTGCTCTATTGCTGCTCTATTGCGCTTTGGTGAGATCTGTTGTGCTATGTTCTGAATTGGAGTTGCGCCGTGACGACTTTCTACGAATTTCCAAGTAAGTATCTATAAATTTCTAAGAGAATTAAACTCAATGTTTTGAAAATTCAAAATGTAAAATGTGATTTGGCCTAAGAAATTTATGCATAATTGTTGTGTACAATGTACAATTTTCATGTACCTCAAGCTAGAATGCTACTTCTTTTTTTATATACTTTTGCATATAAGTCAAAATACCATTATATACAAGGTTCACAGATATTATAATAATTATTAATATCCATGTGATATATATACATTTAGCATTTACATTTAAATGAACACTATACCCTTATCATCACAAGGCTTAGTTGGATTAGGTCAAAACTCGTTTTAAAAGTAGGCACAATATTGAGTTGTATGTATGACCTTTGGTTTCTAACATGGTACCCTTTTGAACTTAAGTGAAATTGATATTCCCCAATATATATATATATATATATATATATATATATATATATATATATATTTATGTATGTATGTATGTATATGTTTACTAATAGCTTATCAATATTCAAAGGTCGTGTCACTTCCAATTTTATTCTCAATCCAAGACGCTAAGTTATGATTTAAGTCCTGATGTAAATGTTGCCTCATCTTCTTCTATTACACAGTGGTTGTCTAGAGTGTTTTATAGCTGGGGTGCACATTTCAAAGTATATTCCCCTATAATGGTATAGTTCCCTTGCTTCAAATCGCTTGACATTTTCTCTGAGTGGTAATTTGGACATTATCACCTTCGTGCTGCTTTTCTTGACTCGACAGCTGTAATGGTATAACGTTGGTTGACTTATTTTATACAAGTTCACCTGACCTATTCCAGTAACGGTTCTATTGAAAATCTACTCGGTTCTACTATGTCATTCCTTCTTGACTTTTATTGTAGTAGCTGTATAAATTCAGTGCAGTTTCCTTTTACTGGTAGTTTTCTTTTGAATTTTACTTCCTCAAACTCTAGATATCTAAACATGTAGTTGCATACTCGTCGTAACTTAATACATATTTCCATAATTGGAACTATGGCTATGCAACAAGACTGTTTCATTGAATAGTTACAATTTAATATGTAATATTGTATGGTTACTGAGTTTAGATGAACTATGAGCCACATGTATTTCTGGTTACTTACATTGTGTCTATTGTGAATAAATGTATCTATAGGACATTTTACTTCTTAGATTTCCTTGAAAATTTATTGGATGTGTGTCTGAATCATTATCACAAAGTATATTATTTATGAAGGAATGAATGCCATGTCCTTATATTACTCTGTTACACAGATTCATAATAAGTACCATCTATTTTTTCTTTTCTCTTTATTAATTCGCTAAGAACCGTTTATATATAATATATTCCAGTTTGTTTATTTCTAGGTTGCATGATATCTTCCACCAATGCATAGTTTTTCTACTTAACCAGGAAAGTTCATCAATTTGATAGATGTGTTATTGGAATGTTCTGATGATTTCGGTGCTATTAATATAATTTCTATGTTTACTTCACTCTATTTCCATATTGAATATCATTGTTTTAATTGACTACAATTATTTTCATCCCTCTCGGTCCCATTACCCGTAGGGATCAAGTTAATTTTCACTAAACATTAGAATCTGTAATCTCTGAGATTTAAATTACCCATAGGGATCAAGTTAATTTTCAATAAACATTCAAATCTGTAATTTTTGAGATTTAAGTTAACGAGACATTCGAATCCTAATGTCTAAGATTTAAAATAAATTCCCGTCACCAATATATATAGATATAAACTCTCTTCCTTGTTATGCACAACAACTAAGTTGTAGGTAGACTTATTTTTGAAACATCTTGACTCACCTCCAGAACTACTCATATTACTTTATTCAAAATTCATAGCTGTAGATAGAAACTGTACTTGAGTAGAAGTCCTAAAATACTTTGGAATTTACTTCCTAGAATATCAATTCTAGGATTTACCCTCTCAAATATATGAAGGGTTGGGTAGAATCTGAACCTCTTATTTTTCTTCTTTTAAAACAATAAAACACAACCCATATATTTCAATAAAATAAATGGAAAACCCATATATTTCGATAAAATAAATGGAATGGAATCTATATCTGATTAACCTTATTTTCCATATTTTTTCCAAAAAAAAAATTGTTAATTTCCATTTTTCAAAAAATCATTAGCCTAAATAGTATAAATTATTTTTACCTTAAAATTTACCAAATTTTTAAATAGAGACTATACAAAATTATTAGTTTGTAAACTTTAAAATAAATTTCCAACCTTGAAATTTTTCTTGCTCTCAGTTTTTTGTGTTCGCTATTCATTATTATAATTAAATTATATACATAATATATGTCGCGAACTCGCCAAAGTATACTTTCCCTTATCAAAGTCACAAACTATAGAATGGTTTGTGGTGAAGCCACTAGATGACTATGTAACACAACTTATACATAAAGAGATTTATAGTAGAAGAATGGATAACATAAATTCTAAAATAACAGGTCAATTAAATGGTTTTCTCTTTCAAACAGCTGCATCACTATCTAATAACCCTCTGCATCTCTACAAAGATTTATTTACTCTATGGCTAATTTAACATTAAGAATACTACCTAAACAAAAAAATAGCATTTACATGCAACCTATATAACAAATCTCATTTTGATATATCTCCCATTATAATGGGATCTATCACATTTCGAGAAAAAACACATTAGCCATAAAAGTTTCCCATTGAAACAAAAAGTAATTTGATACAAAACATCTAGGTTTTAACCTTATGTAGTTAATTGTTTCAAATACATTCTTAATAAAATGAAAAATATTCAATGTAAAACACATGAATATTAACATATAATTGTGATATTTTCCCTTCTTTCCAACTTTGTCCATCCTTCTATAAAAATCACTTTTAATGAAGAAAATATCTATAGTGATCCACTGATATTTGTGTTAGTGCTCAAATCTACCTCGGGCTGAAATGAGGTAAAACTCAAGGCTACATCAAACCACGCTTAGCCTCGTAGCTAGCCCTACGACGGCAGGAGAGGGCTCTCTCCGTCAATCTCGATAAAATGAGCAATAGGGTGCGAGATGACCGATAAAGAAAACTGATTTTAGGCTAGTAAATTGATAGAAAAGGGTTTTTAATAAATGATGGGGTTTTCTGGGAAGCATGGGATTAAGAATAGCATGAACAGAGTTTTAATCAAAGGCGCAGATTATTCTATAAGGCAAGGTAGGAGTGAATTTTAACAATTAAAATTGAAATTAAGTGAGGTGAAAGACTGTTTAAGATAGCTGAAAAGGGCATTGAGCAACGAATCCTTTACAGACAGAAGAAAATTACACAAATACTGAAAGCTCCTTCAAGGCAGAGCAAATAAATTGAATTCTGCCTATCTCACTGCAAAAGCATCCAGTGAACTGATTATGAATGAAACAAAAAACATTACGAGATTACATATGAAACAATAGGAGAAACATAAGCTAAACTTCAAACCACAGGAATATTATAAATCAGAGCTGACCATTTAATTACTCCTCTGTCAAACTGTACAATAGAGCTCTCTGTTTTCCTCCATGCACCTCTCAGAACTCTCCTCTTTACAAATGTTTTTTCATTAAATAAACTATGAGAGGTGTTAACTGATCGATGAAAATAAGGAGCAGTTACATCAATAATCATGAAAATAGGAAATCAAGCCTAAATGGAATAGCGTTGTATTTGTTTGCCGATGACCAAGAATCAGAACCTCAGAGCTAGACTTTCTCGAATCAAATTTCCTTGAAGACCCAAAATAGACCAACCAATTCGATTTCTGTGCTGGGATAGTTATCTGTATTTAAATTTGGCTTTTGACTTTTATTCTCTCCCAAAATGTCACGACAAGTGTCTCTGCTGAAGGCACGTTTCCATGCTGCCACATATGTTCTTTAAATGAATCGAATGCCCACATATTGCAACGACTGCCACGTTACATTTTCCCTTTGAATGAAGAATAACCTTTTAATAAAAATGGCTTCCATCGCACAATTGCTGAAGGAGAGGTAACCCAATACCAATAGTCAGAGGGAGTGCATATCGTCTCTCCCATAGTTCAGAAAATCTGATACTGGTTTGCTGGCTACTTGCCTCAACTGCATTCTTGACTTCATCTATTTCAAGGGAGACATCACTACCATAGCCACGTAGAACTTGCAAAGAAGTTTCAAAATTTTTATTTCCAACCTTGGCCAGCCACCTGGGGGATTCTGTGATGAAAAAGAGTCCAATAAACAAGAATATGCAAGGGATTACACTAACAATTGCCAAAGGCCTCCAGTGAAGGAATATCCCACATAAATATGCCATCGTAATACCAATGGTGAAAGAGAGATTATAATATCACCATTTTGACTGTCCCAAGGCCTCCCCGCAAGTGTTTGGGAGCTATTTCAGCTATATATACTGGTACAGTGAATGAGATGATCCCCACTCCAAAACCTGTCAGCAATCTACCCAAATACAAAAAAGAAGCATCCTGTGCAAAAGCGATCGCAACCCATCCAATTATATTTGGGATTGCAGCCACTATTAATGCCCCTTTTCGTCCTATGAAGTCAGCAACTTTTCCACTGACAATCGCTCCCACCATCGCACCCACATTTGATAATGATCCAAATAAAGAGAACTGAGCGACAGTCAGGTCTAGACTGTTCATTATCTCAGTCTGATTTGGGGATGAATATCTGTTCATATTCATCATTTGGAGCATCAATTTGCGACCAAATTTTGTCCCTCCAAAATACATGTAGTAATTGTGAAAGCTGCCACCTCGTTGAAAAAGTCGAGGTACTGCAAAAGCATTGTCTTTCACAGGCCTATAAGGAACCCGACCACCCGAAGCTGAAAACCATCCATTCCAATCCTCGGTCCAAAGAGTGGGCTTGTGATATGCATTTGGCTTGAAACCATCGCAGTAGAAACCATTGCATGAATTTATAATATTCCCTGGTGCATCACTTTGTTGACACATGATCCAAAATACACCTGCATCCAGTCCTTCTGCCATACTCGCAGCCCATTTTACATAACGTTTTCCTTTCTCACCAAATGAGTGTTCCTCATTCCCATACTCGTTCTCAATCTGGAGTAAAATAATCAGACCTCCTTGCCATGAAAAAAAAACTTGTGCACTTTCATGAGATTCACTATCATTGTGACATATTTCTCCATCTCCTCCTAGCTTTCTTATTTCCATCACGGAGAGACTATATGGTCTGATCTCCAAGCCCGTAGACAGTCTGCAGCTTGCCTGGCCTGTTCACTCCAATTTTTATTCCATGTAGCATATAACAGAATTAGACGTTGTAGTGAAGTCCCAGCTATCATCCCAGACTAGATGCCAGTTATCCCCAATCCGAAATTGTAACATATGAGTATGCCTAGCGGCAATCCCACCATATAACAGGAAATTAAGTTCACATTAGCAACATAGTACTGTGAACCAAATCCTATAGCCACACCTGACAGCACTGCCTGTATTCCATTAAGAAGGATAGATGCAGTAAGAAATGGAACCAAATCTGAGACTCTTTCTGTGACAGTCGAGCTGCTTGTGAAGAGATAACCCAAGACATTTTTGCAAAGAAGAAAAACTATTGCAAAGAATATGCTGATGACTGAAGATGTAGTGACCGAAACAAAAACCGAAAATTATGCAGTGTCAGCATTCCCAACACCAAGTTCATTGGAGATGCTTACACTGCAAAGAGAATCTTATGAACAGGAGGGAAAATCTTATGGCTGCATTGAATGATATCATCATCTCCAGAAGTATCATACTAATGCTTTGATAACCAATGTCGTGGAGCATCAGGATTAACTACCTTATGGAGAGTGCATCTATATCAACTGCTGGATCATTCAATGTTCCAGCAAGAAAAACGAGGATCTGATAGTACCATATCTGCAAGAATACCATTATGGCTGAAAATATAGATAGTCTCAAGAATGATGGAAGTTGGCAGAATGCAATTAATTTGAAGCCCTTCCATGAAGCAGAATGCATTATGTAAAGAAACTCAAGGATGGTCATAAGCCAGCACGATACATGTGTCATGACAATACCAATGAGGCCTAGTTTTAGTTTGAAGGCAGTTATCCAACAGAATATAAGATGCAAGATTAATACTCCTCCCGATATCCAAACTATAGGTAAGACTAAACTTTGTGCATGTAAAAACTTCTGAACAGATACATTTACTGCAAATGCAAACAGTTGGGGAAGCATCCATTTCAAGAGAAGTCCTGACTTAGCAGCAATGGCAGTTGTTTGGCCAAACAGTTTGAATATAGGATCTGCAAAAAGGCATGGAATGGACAATAAAAACTCCTGGATCTCCAATACAACAGCTACAGCTTCCTTGATAAAATGTGTCTCATCCAATATTATTCGATTTCCATTTGACTGAATATAGAATAGAGGAGCTGTCCTCAAGTGGTGCGAACTGACTGCTGGCATTTGAAGAGCTGGAGAATTTGAAACATTTTGACAAATTACATATTCTCAAAAAACACATTTAATGATTTCTTCTTCAAAACAGGGTTTTGAAGAAGAATCAATCTCACATTGATTGACATTCCTGAAATAAACACCTACTGAATCTTCCTCTAGCCTACAAGTGTTATTGAAACATTCTGAGAACAAGCTCTGCAAACATCTAAGTTGCAGTGGGTGAAAGCTGATTGGCATTTGGCCTGCATATTGAACTGAGACTTTGACAGCTACCTGTCTGAATTTGACTATGACAGAGGACTAGACAAGACGGAGTCTAACATTGGCTCCAATGGGGATGGCAGCTGCCGCTTCTTGGAGGTGCCAAGAACTGCAGAGCTTTGGGAGAGCAGACAGTGCCTCCATCCATTGGGCGATGGAATCATTATTTCAACAGACAACACGAAACTTTCAACTCATTTATGCACCTAAAATTTGACTAAAATGATTGAAAAAATGACTCGCAAACTACCAACCAAAACTAACAGAAACTAACGAAATGTCGCTCTCCTTTGGCTGCTTATTTATTTACAAAATCTACCCTACTTTGCTGTAAAAAAAATAGATCAGGTAATACTGAAATGCCAGATCAACCATTCAAGTAAACCTGAGAATGATGCCGCTTGAGAATGCTTCCACCAGGACACAGATGTAATTGCTAGCAGCCCTTCATGCACGTAATGAGCCTGGTCACGTAGAAGACAACCTGATCTATGAATCAAACTGAAAAACATTTCCATGTACATCGCAATATGATCGCGAAAGCCAGACTCTGTTGGCTGCCCCAACTCTGCAATACATATTTCTAGCTGCACACTGTCAATGCAAACCTCTGTAGGCAACTCTATTGTTTCTTGTTTTGAAGGAGGAAGAGTTTCCAAGAACTTTTTAGGATCTCGGAAATCGTATGACTGGATCTGATCATTTAAACACTGAATTTCCTTCTCAATTCTTTTAACAAGTAACTCACAGACACCAGTTTTAGCTTCAAGAGGAAACTTCGGAGATTTCAAACATTGAAGCAAAGCACTGAAAAAATCTTCATTAATTTCAAAATCCGCTAACCAATTTCTAACATCTTTTACAGCTTCACAAAGTGCAGGGTTTGCCACATACCCTACCATTGCATGAGTGGATCAGCGAGCACTGGAATCTCTGCATCGAGCTGGAGTCGCCGGGTGAATGTTTCAGCCTTCATGTGCCTGACTGCTGTCCACCATCAGCAATCGGATCTGAAACTTGATTTCCTGCACCGGGGCAAGACAATCTACAAGTCGACTGTCACATCAACAACAAACCATCGTCCCCAGTATGGTCGCCACTATGTTAGCGCTCGAATCTGCCTTAGGCTGAAGAAGGCAAAACTCGAGGCAACATCAAACCAACCTTAGCCTCGTAGCTAGCCCTACGAGGACAGGAGAGGGCTCTCTCCGGGTCTATCTCGGCAAAAAATCTTCAGAGGAGCTGAGATGACCGATAAGGAACATTGATTTTAGGCTAGTAAATTGATAGAAAGGGATTTTTTAATAAATGATGGGGTTTTCTCTGGGGAAGCATGGGATTAAGAACAAGATGAACGTAGTTTTAATCAAAGGCGTATTATTCTATAAGGCAAGGTAGGAGTGAAGTTTAACAATTAAAATTGAATTAAGTGAGGTGAAAGATTGTTTAAGATAGCCGAAAAGGCATTGAGCAAATGGGTCCTTGCTACGTAAGAAAAATTACACAAATACTGAAGTTCCATCTGCTGCGTAGCAAAATAAATTGAATTCTCGCTCATCTCACCGCAAAAGCATCCAATGAACCGATTATGAATGAAACAAAAAACATTACGAGATTACATATGAAACAATAGGAGAAACATAAGTTAAACTTCAAACCACAAAATGAATCTTATAAATCAGAGCTGACCATTTAATTACTCCTCTGTCAAACTGTACAATAGAGCTCTCTGTTTTTCTCCACGCACCTCTCAGAACTCTCTCCTTTACAAATGTTTTTACATTAAATAAACTATGAGAGGTGTTAACTGATCGATGAAAATAAGGAGCAGTTACATCAATAACCATGAAAATAGGAAAAATTTGCTCTAAAAGGAATAACGTTGTATTTGTTTGTTGATGACCAATGAATTGGTAGAACCTGTAGCTAGACTTTCTGAACTGCAGCTTGAAGACCCAAAATAGACCAACCAATTCGATTTCTGTGCTGGGATAGTTATCTGTATTTAAATTTGGCTTTTGACTTTTATTCTCTCCCAAAATGTCACGACAAGTGTCTCTGTTGAAGGCACGTTTCCATGCTTCCACATATGTTCTTTAGATGAATCGAATGCCCACATATTGCAACGACTGCCACGTTACATTTTCCCTTTGAATGAAGAATAACCTTTTAATAAAAATGGCTTCCATCGCACAATTGCTGAAGGAGAGGTAACCCAATACCAATAGTCAGAGGGAGTGCATATCGTCTCTCCCATAGTTCAGAAAATCTGATACTGGTTTGCTGGCTGCTTGCCTCAACTGCATTCTTGACTTCATCTATTTCAAGGGAGACATCACTACCATAGCCACGTAGAACTTGCAAAGAAGTTTCAAAATTTTTATTTCCAACCTTGGCCAGCCACCTGGGGGATTCTGTGATGAAAAAGAGTCCAATAAACAAGAATGTGCAAGGGATTACACTAACAATTGCCAAAGGCCTCCAGTCAAGGAATATCCCACATAAATATGCCATCGTAATACCAATGGTGAAAGAGAGATTATAATATCACCATTTTGACTGTCCCAAGGCCTCCCCGCAAGTGTTTGGGAGCTATTTCAGCTATATATACTGGTACAGTGAATGAGATGATCCCCACTCGAAAACCTGTCAGCAATCTACCCAAATACAAAAAAGAATCATCCTGTGCAAAAGCGATCGCAACCCATCCAATTATATTTGGGATTGCAGCCACTATTAATGCCCCTTTTCGTCCTATGAAGTCAGCAAATTTTCCACTGACAATCGCTCCCACCATCGCACCCACATTTGATAATGATCCAAATAAAGAGAACTGAGCGACAGTCAGGTCTAGACTGTTCATTATCTCAGTCTGAGTTGGGGATGAATATCTGTTCATATTCATCAATTGGAGCATCAATTTGCGGCCAAAGTTTGTCCCTCCAAAATACATGTAGTAATTTGTGAAAGCTGCCACCTCGTTGAAAAAGTCGAGGTACTGCAAAAGCATTGTCTTTCACAGGCCTATAAGGAACCCGACCACCCCAAGCTGAAAACCATCCATTCCAATCCTCGGTCCAAAGAGTGGGCTTGTGATATGCATTTGGCTTGAAACCATCGCAGTAGAAACCATTGCATGAATTTATAATATTCCCTGGTGCATCACTTTGTTGACACATGATCCAAGGTACACCTGCATCCAGTCCTTCTGCCATACTCGCAGCCCATTTTACATAACGTTTTCCTTTCTCACCAAATGAGTGTTCCTCATTCCCATACTCGTTCTCAATCTAGAGTAAAATAATCAGACCTCCTTGCCATGAAAAAAGCTTGTGCACTTTCATGAGATTCACTATCATTGTGACATATTTCTCCATCTCCTCCTAGCTTTCTTATTTCCATCACGGAGAGACTATATGGTCTGATCTCCAAGCCCGTAGACAGTCTGTAGCTTGCCTGGCCTGTTCACTCCAATTTGTATTCCATGTAGCATATAACAGAATTAGACGTTGTAGTGAAGTCCCAGCTATCATCCCAGACTAGATGCCAGTTATCCCCAATCCGAACTTGTAACATATGAGTATGCCTAGCGGCAATCCCACCATATAACAGGAAATTAAGTTCACATTAGCAACATAGTACTGTGAACCAAATCCTATAGCCACACCTGACAGCACTGCCTCTATTCCATTAAGAAGGATAGATGCAGTAAGAAATGGAACCAACTCTGAGACTCTTTCTGTGACAGTCGAGCTGCTTGTGAAGAGATAACCCAAGACATTTTTGCAAAGAAGAAAAACTATTGCAAAGAATATGCTGATGACTGAAGATGTAGTGACTGAAACAAAAACCGAAAAGCATGCAGTGTCAGCATTCCCAACACCAAGTTCATTGGAGACCCTTACACTGCAAAGAGAATCTTATGAACAGGAGGGAACATCTTATGGCTGCGTTGAATGATATCATCATCTCCAGAAGTATCATACTAATGCTTTGATAACCAATGTCGTGGAGCATCAGGATTAACTACCTTATGGAGATTGCATCTATATCAACTGTTGGATCATTCAATGTTCCAGCAAGAAAAACGAGGATCTGATAGTACCATATCTGCAGGAATACCATTATGGCTGAAAATATAGATAGTCTCAAGAATGATGGAAGTTGGCGGAATGCAATTAATTTGAAGCCCGTCCATGAAGCAGAATGAATTATGTAAAGAAACTCAAGGATGGTCATAAGCCAGCACGATACATGTGTCATGACAATACCAATGAGGCCTAGTTTTAGTTTGAAGGCAGTTATCCGACAGAATATAAGATGCAAGATTAATACTCCTCCCGAGATCCAAACTATAGGTAAGACTAAACTCTGTGCATGTAAAAACTTCTGAACAGATACATTTACTGCAAATGCAAACAGTTGGGGAAGCATCCATTTCAAGAGAAGTCCTGACTTAGCAGCAATGGCAGTTGTTTGGCCAAACAGTTTGAATATAGGATCTGCAAAAAGGCATGGAATGGACAATAAAAACTCCTGGATCTCCAATACAACAGCTACAGCTTCCTTGATAAAATGTGTCTCATCCAATATTATTCGATTTCCCTTTGACTGAATATAGAATAGAGGAGTTGTCCTCAAGCGGTGCGAATTGACTGCTGGCATTTGAAGAGCTGGAGGATTTGAAACATTTTGACAAATTACATATTCTCAAAAAAACACATTTAATGATTTCTTCTTCAAAACAGGGTTTTGAAGAAGAATCAATTTCACATTGATGACATTCCTGGAATACACACCTACTGAATCTTCCTCTAGCCTGCGAGTGTTATTGAAACATTCTGAGAACAAGCTCTGCAAACATCTAAATTGCGGTGGGTGAAAAATGATTGCATTTTGGCCTGCATATTGAACTGAGACTTTGACAGCTACCCGTCTGCATTTGACTCTGACAGAGGACTAGACAAGACGGAGTCTAACATTGGCTCCAATGGGGATGGCAGTTGTCGCTTCTTGGAGGTGCCAAGAACTGCAGAGCTTTGGAAGAGCAGACAGTGCCTCCATCCATTGGGCGATGGAATCATTATTTCAATAGACAACACGAAACTTTCAACTCATTTATGGACTGAAATTTGACTGAAATGATTGAAAAACTGACTCAGCAAACTTCCAACCAAAACTGTAATGAAACTAGAACGAAATGTTGCCCTTTAGCTGCTTATTTATTTACAAAATCTACCCTACTTCGCTGCAAAAACAATAGATCAGGTAATACTGTAATGCCAGATCAACCATTCAAGTAAACCTGAGAATGATGCCGCTTGAGAATGCTTCCACCGGGACACAGATGTAATTGCTGGCAGCCTTTCATGCACGTAATGAATCTTGCTATGTATAAGACAGCTTGATCTATCAGTCAAACTGAAAAAAAATTCCATGTACATCGCAACAGGATCGCAAAAGCCAGACTCCTTTTGCTGCCCCAACTCCGCAATACATACTTCCGGCTGCACACTGTCAATGCAAACATCTGTAGGCAGCTCTATTGTGTCTTGTTTTGAAGGAGGAAGAGTTTCCAAGAACTTTTTGGGATCTCGAAAATCATAAGATTGGATCTGATCATTTAAACACTGAATCTCCTACTCAACTCTTTCAACAACTAACTCACAGACACCGGTTTTAGCTTCAAGAGAAAACTCCGGAGATTTCAAACATTGAAGCAAGCCATTGAAAAATTCTTCATTAATTTCAAAATCTACTAACTGATTTCTTACTTCTTTTACAGCTTCACACAGTGCAGGGTTTGCCACATACCCTACCATTGCATGAGTAGATCAGCGAGCACTGGAATCTCTGGATCGAGCTGGAGTCGCCGGGTGAATGTTTCAGCCTTCATATGTGTCTGACTGTTGTCCACCATCAGCGTCAGATCTGCAACTTGATTTCCTGCACTGGGCAAGACAATCTACAAGTCGACTGTCACATCAACAGCAAACCATCTTCCCCAGTATGGTCGCCACTATGTTAGCACACAAATCTACCTCAGGCTGAAATGAGGTAAAACTCAAGGCTACATCAAACCACGCTTAGCCTCGTAGCTAGCCCTACGAGGGCAGGAGAGGGCTCTCTCCGTCAATCTCAATAAAATGAGCAATAGGGTGCGAGATGACCGATAAAGAAAACTGATTTTAGGCTAGTAAATTGATAGAAAGGGGTTTTTAATAAATGATGGGGTTTTCTGGGAAGCATGGGATTAAGAACAGCATGAACAGAGTTTTAATCAAAGGCGCAGATTATTCTATAAGGCAAGGTAGGAGTGAAGTTTAACAATTAAAATTGAAATTAAGTGAGGTGAAAGACTGTTTAAGATAGCTGAAAAGGGCATTGAGCAATGAATCCTTTACAGACAGAAGAAAATTACACAAATACTGAAAGCTCCTTCAAGGCAGAGCAAATAAATTGAATTCTGCCTATCTTACTGCAAAAGCATCCAGTGAACTGATTATGAATGAAACAAAAAAAAACATTACGAGATTACATATGAAACAATAGAAGAAACATAAGCTAAACTTCAAACCACAGGAATCTTATAAATCAGAGCTGACCATTTAATTACTCCTCTGTCAAACTGTAAAATATAGCTCTCTGTTTTTCTCCACGCACCTCTCAGAACTCTCCTCTTTACAAATGTTTTTTCATTAAATAAACTATGAGAGGTGTTAACTGATCGATGAAAATAAGGAGCAGTTACATCAATAATCATGAAAATAGGAAAATTCTACTCTAAAAGGAATAGCGTTGTATTTGTTTGTTGATGACCAATGAATTGGTAGAACCTGTAGCTAGACTTTCTGAACTGCAGCTTGAAGACCCAAAATAGACCAACCAATTCGATTTCTGTGCTGGGATAGTTATCTGTATTTAAATTTGGCTTTTGACTTTTATTCTCTCCCAAAATGTCACGACAAGTGTCTCTGCTAAAGGCACGTTTCCATGCTGCCACATATGTTCTTTAGATGAATCGAATGCCCACATATTGCAACGACTGCCACGTTACATTTTCCCTTTGAATGAAGAATAACCTTTTAATAAAAATGGCTTCCATCGCACAATTGCTGAAGGAGAGGTAACCCAATACCAATAGTCAGAGGGAGTGCATATCGTCTCTCCCATAGTTCAGAAATTCTGATACTGGTTTGCTGGCTGCTTGCCTCAACTGCATTCTTGACTTCATCTATTTCAAGGGAGACATCACTACCATAGCCACGTAGAACTTGCAAAGAAGTTTCAAAATTTTTATTTCCAACCTTGGCCAGCCACCTGGGGGATTCTGTGATGAAAAAGAGTCCAATAAACAAGAATGTGCAAGGGATTACACTAACAATTGCCAAAGGCCTCCAGTCAAGGAATATCCCACATAAATATGCCATCGTAATACCAATGGTGAAAGAGAGATTATAATATCACCATTTTGACTGTCCCAAGGCCTCCCCGCAAGTGTTTGGGAGCTATTTCAGCTATATATACTGGTACAGTGAATGAGATGATCCCCACTCCAAAACCTGTCAGCAATCTAGCCAAATACAAAAAAGAAGCATCCTGTGCAAAAGCGATCGCAACCCATCCAATTATATTTGGGATTGCAGCCACTATTAATGCCCCTTTTCGTCCTATGAAGTCAGCAATTTTTCCACTGACAATGGCTCCCACCATCGCACCCACATTTGATAATGATCCAAATAAAGAGAACTGAGTGACAGTCAGGTCTAGACTGTTCATTATCTCAGTCTGAGTTGGGGATGAATATCTGTTCATATTCATCAATTGGAGCATCAATTTGCAGCCAAAGTTTGTACCTCCAAAATACATGTGAGGGTCAACTGTGACAGCGGCTCCTTGCTGAAAAGTCAAGGTACCGGCAAAAGCATTGTCTTCCACAGGCCTATGAGGAACCCGACCACCCCAAGCTGAAAACCATCCATTCCAATCCTCGGTCCAAAGAGTGGGCTTGTGATATGCATTTGGCTTGAAACCATCGCAGTAGAAACCATTGCATGAATTTATAATATTCCCTGGTGCGTCACTTTGTTGACACATGATCCAAGGTACACCTGCATCCAGTCCTTCTGCCATACTCGCAGCCCATTTTACATAACGTTTTCCTTTCTCACCAAATGAGTGTTCCTCATTCCCATACTCGTTCTCAATCTAGAGTAAAATAATCAGACCTCCTTGCCATGAAAAAAGCTTGTGCACTTTCATGAGATTCACTATCATTGTGACATATTTCTCCATCTCCTCCTAGCTTTCTTATTTCCATCACGGAGAGACTATATGGTCTGATCTCCAAGCCCGTAGACAGTCTGTAGCTTGCCTGGCCTGTTCACTCCAATTTGTATTCCATGTAGCATATAACAGAATTAGACGTTGTAGTGAAGTCCCAGCTATCATCCCAGACTAGATGCCAGTTATCCCCAATCCGAACTTGTAACATATGAGTATGCCTAGCGGCAATCCCACCATATAACAGGAAATTAAGTTCACATTAGCAACATAGTACTGTGAACCAAATCCTATAGCCACACCTGACAGCACTGCCTCTATTCCATTAAGAAGGATAGATGCAGTAAGAAATGGAACCAACTCTGAGACTCTTTCTGTGACAGTCGAGCTGCTTGTGAAGAGATAACCCAAGACATTTTTGCAAAGAAGAAAAACTATTGCAAAGAATATGCTGATGACTGAAGATGTAGTGACTGAAACAAAAACCGAAAAGCATGCAGTGTCAGCATTCCCAACACCAAGTTCATTGGAGACCCTTACACTGCAAAGAGAATCTTATGAACAGGAGGGAACATCTTATGGCTGCGTTGAATGATATCATCATCTCCAGAAGTATCATACTAATGCTTTGATAACCAATGTCGTGGAGCATCAGGATTAACTACCTTATGGAGATTGCATCTATATCAACTGTTGGATCATTCAATGTTCCAGCAAGAAAAACGAGGATCTGATAGTACCATATCTGCAGGAATACCATTATGGCTGAAAATATAGATAGTCTCAAGAATGATGGAAGTTGGCGGAATGCAATTAATTTGAAGCCCGTCCATGAAGCAGAATGCATTATGTAAAGAAACTCAAGGATGGTCATAAGCCAGCACGATACATGTGTCATGACAATACCAATGAGGCCTAGTTTTAGTTTGAAGGCAGTTATCCAACAGAATATAAGATGCAAGATTAATACTCCTCCCGAGATCCAAACTATAGGTAAGACTAAACTCTGTGCATGTAAAAAATTCTGAACAGATACATTTACTGCAAATGCAAACAGCTGGGGAAGCATCCATTTCAAGAGAAGTCCCGACTTAGCAGCAATGGCGCTTGAGCCAACAAAAAAATAATATAGGATCCTGAAAGGCAAGAATGACAATAAAAACTCCCCGGATCTCCAATACAACAGCTACATCTTCCTTGATAAAATGTGTCTCATCCAATATTATTCGATTTCCATTTGACTGAATATAGAATAGAGGAGTTGTCCTGACTGCTGGCATTTGAAGAGCTGGAGAATTTGAAACATTTGACAAATTACATATTCTCAAAAAACACATTTAATGATTTCTTCTTCAAAACAGGGTTTGGAAGAAGAATCAATCTCACATTGACTGACATTCCTGAAATACACACCTACTTAAATGAGTCCTAGCCTGCGAGTGTTATTGAAACATTCTGAGAACAAGCTCTGCAAACATCTAAATTGCGGTGGGTGAAAACTGATTGCATTTTGGCCTGCATATTGAACTGAGACTTTGACAGCTACCCGTCTGCATTTGACTCTGACAGAGGACTAGACAAGACGGAGTCTAACAATTTGTTCACCAACAAGTATTCCATTTTGGACTTATATATCTCAAAAATATGCTCATTGAATTTATGCATCTATATTAGTAAATGCCCCTACATTGAATCTTTGGAATAGATCTAAATAGAGGTTCTTCATTTTAATATCCATAAAACACAACCACTTTAAGGAAAACTATGTACATGTGTCATTTCTCCCATAAATTCTTAGGAAAAATTTTTAAAGCATACATGTCATGTTGGCTTTCTCCCATTAACTTTAAATCATGTTTTTTGTAAGTGCATAAAATAATTTTGCAAACCATGTAAACGTAATTTCTCTCCAGCTTTAAGGCCTAAAAATTGGACCTAAAGTGGTTGAAATCTCATAGAATTTTGAACTCCATAGGATTTTAGTCTGTCTTTTGAGGGTTAACTTCTATAAGTTCTAAAGGCAGAGTCTGTAGAGGGCCAGGTAGCCTCTAGATCTCATCTTTTATCAAAGGTGACATATCCAATAAATGCGCCTACCGAAAATATCTGTAACAGATCTAAATAGAATTTATTCATTTTAATATCCATTAACCTCAACCACTTTAAGGCAAACTGTGTACATGTGTCATTTTTCCCATAAATTCTTAGGAAGAGTTTTTAAAGCATACATGTCATGTTGGCTTTCTTCTATTAACTTTAAAGCATGTTTTTTTTAATTGCATAAAATAATTTTTCAAACCATGTAAATGTCATTTCTCTCAAACTTTAAGGCCTAAAAATTGAACCTAAGGTGGCTGAACTCTCATAAGATTTTGAACTTCCATAGGATTTTACAATGTCTGTTGAGGGTTAACTTCTACAAGTTCTAAAGGCAGAGTCTGTAAAGGGCCAGGTAGCATCTGGATCTCGTATTTTCTCAAAGGTGGCATATCCAGTAAATGCCTCAACATTCAATCTCTTTAACAGATCTAAATAGAAGTTATTCATTTCAATATCCTTTAACCTCAACCACTTTAAGTCAAATTGTGTACATGTGTCATTTCTCCCATAAATTCTTAGGCAAAGTTTTTAAAGCATACATGTCATGTTGGCTTTCTCCCATTAACTTTAAAGCATGTTTTTTGTAAGTGCATAAAATAATGTTGCAAACCATGTAAATGTCATTTCTCTCAAACTTTAAGGCCTAAAAATTGAACCTAAAGTGGCTGAACTCTCATAGGATTTTGAACTTCCATAGGATTTTAGTCTGTCTGTTGAGGGTTAACTTCTACAAGTTCTAAAGGTAGAGTCTGTAAAGGGCCAGGTAGCCTCTGGATCTCATCTTTTCTCAAAGGTGACATATCCAGTAAATGCCCCAGTAGTCAATCTCTGTAACAAATCTAAATAGAAGTTCTTCATTTTAATATCCATAAACCTCAACCACTTTAAGGAAAATTGTATACATGTGTCATTTCTCCCATAAATTCTCAGGCAAAGGTTTTAAAGCATACATGTCATGTTGGCTTTCTCCCATTAAATTTAAGCATGTTTTCTGTAAGTGCATAAAATAATTTTGCAAACCATGTTAATGTCATTTCTCTCAAACTTTAAGTCCTAAAAATTGAACCTAAAGTGGCTGAACTCTCATAGGATTTTTAACTTCCATAGGATTTTAGTCTGTCTATTGAGGGTTAACTTCTACAAGTTCTAAAAGCAGGGGTTGTAAAGGGACAGGTAGCCTCTGGATCTCATATTTTCTCAAAGGTGACATATCCAGTAAATGCCCCAACAGTCAATCTCTATAACAAATCTAAATATAAGTTCTTCATTTTAATATCCATAAACCTCAACCACTTTAAGGCAAACTATGTACATGTGTCATTTCTCCCATAAATTCTTTGGAAAAAAATTTAAAGCAATCATGTTGGCTTTCTCCCATTAACTTTAAAGCATGTTTTTTGTAAGTGCATAAAATAATTTTGCAAACGATGTAAATTTCATTTCTCTCAAACTTTAAGGCCTAAAATTGAACCTAAAGTGGCTGAACTCTCATAGGATTTTGAACTTCCATAGCATTTTAGTCTATTTGTTGAGGGTTAACTTCTACAAGTTCTAAAGGCAGAGTCTATAAAGGGCCATGTAGCCTCTAGATCTCATCTTTTCTCAAAGGTGACATATCTAGTAAATGCCCCAACATTTAATCTCTGTAACAGATCTAAATAGAAGATCTTCATTTTAATATCCATAATCCTCAACCTCTTTAAGGCAAACTGTGTACATGTGTCATTTCTCCCATAAATTCTTACACAAAGTTTTTAAAGCATACATGTCATGTTGGCTTTCTCCCATTAACTTTAAAGCATGTTTTTTGTAAGTGCATAAAATAATTTTGCAAACCATGTAAATGTCATTTCTCTCAAAATTTAAGGCCTAAAAATTGAACCTAAAGTAGATGAACTCTCATAGGATTTTGAACTTCCATGGAATTTTAGTCTATTTGTTGAGGGTTAACTTCTACAATTTCTAAAGGCAAAGTCTGTAAAGGGCCATGTAGCCTTTGGATCTCATCTTTTCTCAAAGGTGACATATCCAGTAAATGTCCCAACAGTCAATCTATGTAACAGATCTAAATAGAAGTTCTTCATTTTAATATCCATAAACCTCAACCACTTTAAGGAAAACTGTGTACATGTGTCATTTCTCCCATAAATTCTTAGGCAAAGTTTTTGAAGCATATATGTCATGTTGGATTTCTCCCATTAACTTTAAAGCATGTTTTTTGTAAGTGCATAAAATAAATTGCAAACCATGTAAATGTCATTTCTCTCCAACTTTAAGGCCTAAAAATTGAACCTAAAGTGGCTAAACTCTCATAGGATTTTGAACTTCCATAGCATTTTAGTTTGTCTGTTGAGGGTTAACTTCTACAAGTTCTAAAGGTAGAGTTTGTAAAGGGCCAGGTAGCCTCTGGATCTCATATTTTCTCAAAGGTGACATATCCAGTAAATTCCCCAACAGTCAATCTATGTAACGAAACTGTGTACATGTCATTTCTCCCACAAAATAAATGCATAAAATTCATTTCTCCTACAAACTAAAGGCTTCCTCCCATTAATTCTAGATGTGAATTCTACCATAAAATTTTTAAGTCAAACTTTGAGATAAACCATGTACATGTCGTTTATCTAATGCACATGTGTCATTTCTCCCAAGCATTTGCAATAAATGTCAATTTAATATATATTTTTATTGATTTTTTTCAGGGATAAAAAACCACTAAATATGGTTGAAAAATGGAAATTATGCATAGATGTTTCTTGCTATCCCAATCCAGGGAAAGCATTGATTACATATGTGCTTTCCAATATTGCAACTAGCAAAGTCATCCAAAAGAAAATGAATATACCGGGAAGAACAACAAACAACGAGGCATATTATATTGGATTGATATAAGGCTTGGGAATGACTATGGAGTATGGATCAAATGGAATTTTCGTTTTCACCAATTCTGAACTTGTGTGCAACCAGATGAATGGCGTGTACCAAGTTAAGAAGGAGAGGCTAAAATAACTTCATAGAATAGCAAACAATATTGTTAGCCAATTTCAATTTTTTAGTATAAGACATTGTACAAATGTGAATAAGATGTCTGTTGATCTATTGCGTGGGGCAATTCCAATTCAGGATTCATCTATCAAATATGAATTAATAGATGAATTAGAATTATATGGGGCAATTCCAATGCAAGATTCATCTCTCAAAGATGAATTAGTTTTGAGATGCTCTTCTTCAAAAATTCAAGATTCATCTCTCAAAGATTAATTATTTTTGAGATGCTCTTCTTCAAAAATTCAAGATTCATCTCTCAAAGATGAATTAGTGTTGAGACGCTCTCCTTCAAAATTGATTGATGGACATTGTGTCATATCTTGGATATGTCTGTTTTTTGTACTTATAAATGCGTATTTTTTAATGACCATGTGTTTTTTTCAATTATATACAAAGTGTGCTCCCACCACACCATGTAAAGTGCAACTTGGTGAACTTCACATTTGCAACAAGTGGCGAACTTCACACTTTTATAAAATTAAAATGCGGGGACTTCAACAAACTTTTGTTTAAATGGAGTTTCAATTCTTTTTTAATGACAATGTGTTTTTTTCAATTTTATACCAAGTGTGCTCCCACCATGTAAAGCACAATTTGGTGAACTTAATATTTGATAAAAAAATTTGCTTAAATTTAGTTTCACACATCAATTAGTGCTTTAAAATTTGTGTTTTACATAATTTTTGTACACTAAATTTCATTAATTTTCTGAAATTTATTTTGAATTTATTTTAAATTAGTAATTTAAAAAATAATTGTAAATGTCCACCATAGATATATATATCATAGAGGATGAACGATGAAGATCAACATAATCCCATATCTCTACAAGAGAGGGGGATCAGGGATCGAGGGATGTTCATGGTATTTAAATAGAATCTTAAATCTCCATACATGTGTGTACATATGGAATTGATTTTTTAGTCAACTTTGTGAGTTAAATTAGTTGTTAATAATTTTAATTTTTTATTTTTTAGGAGATAAGATGAGAAGGGTCTGTACTGCATCAGTGGAGAATGCCCATGGTTCACCCAGTCATGGTATGGTTTACGCAATTTAATCAATGAATATGTACGTGTATGTATATGTATGAATGTATTTTTCAATTGATTATAAATTCGTATTTGTTTATGAAGCTTCTCTCTCGTCTCGAGAGGTTAGTGGTGGTCCAAATACCCTTAGAGGGCCATCTATAAGTGCTAGCACGTTGCGTGAAGGTGGTGATATTTATTCCACTGGAGGCCAATCAACGGCTGGTGGTGT
Source organism: Pinus albicaulis (assembly GCA_034641835.2). Lineage (NCBI taxonomy): Eukaryota > Viridiplantae > Streptophyta > Pinopsida > Pinales > Pinaceae > Pinus > Pinus albicaulis. Next base: position 888,192,503 of record CM076578.1, read on the forward strand.
TGGTTCTTAGCAGGGTCATTCTGGTTCTCAACAGTTTCAGGGTGGGCAAGATGCTACCCAAACACATCGAGGTTGCCATCAATTTGAATATATTTTTCATTCAATTTGTACAAATTTGTTTACATATGTGTTTCTTCTAATATACAAAATTTTATATATAGAGGCTGAAAATGCTCCAAATGTTGGTCAAAAAAGACATATGGAATAATGCTTCATTCAAGAATAAGGTTTTCCACCCACCACGACTTATCTAGCCGAAATTTCCGATATATCGTGGGAAAGAAACATGCAGTAATGCACCTTACAAAGGTGTCAACAACTTCATGCAAAACTGCAGATAGATCTCATGTCTTTGACTCTACCCGTTGAGAATCGACAAAGCTTGGAAATAGTTACACATTATTTAGGTCAACTAGTAGATGTGTACCAAAATATTGGGCCAACCATGGATACTTTTGTGGATGTCATGAGAAAAATAAAGGAAACAATGATGGGACCTGATAAATGGGAGGTTGTTAAAGAAAGAGATACAAAAACAATGGTAAAGTCTATGTTTAATTTCAAAGAAGGGCCGAAAAGAAATATGTTAAAGGTGCAATATTTCAAGCACCCTAATATAGCTCACTATTTGTATGATAGATACCTTGAGGCTTATGGAAGACTCCCATGGAATGACAAAGTTCTTCTTTATTTTGAAAAATTATTTTATGAAAAATTCTTTTTGCAAATGAAACCCAATTACAATGACCTTCCCTCTGAATTTCTTGGTCCTCAGAAAGGTCGATTGTGTGACCATAGGGGCGCTAGGCATGATGCTGAGTTGCCTTGTCCTGAGCCACCATTGGTTAGTCAACCTATTTGTGTTGAAAATTTTTGGTCATAGATGGAAGCCACCTCTCAAATTATTCAAGAAGTAATGGATGTCATCATCGACAATGTTCATAGTGGATTGGGTGGAGTTGATATTTGTCTGAATCAACAAAGAGCACGTGAGAATGCATGCGCCAATTTTGTGTATTATACAGATGAAGAGGTTGAAAACATGAGTGTTGAAAATCTCAAAACATATGAAAAGAATTTTCACAATGGTTGGCATGACCTAATTGTTCATGAGGAAGAGGGCATGGTAACGGTATGCGTTAATGGTTAGGATTCAATTATTTTAACACATACATACAATTTGTAATAAATACATATACACATACATTTATTTTTATGTACATTAATCTAACAAAAATGTATCATTATATGTTAACACCATTTCCAGTTGTTACACTTGATGAATGATGAAAATGTTAATATCACGTTCGGAGCCTCTGGTTCAAACAATCAAGATGGGTCTCGCCATCAAGATATGTTGGCAAATGTTAGTGTTTTTTAAACTCGATATTTTTAAAATAAATAATTGTGCACACATCTACATTTTCATGTATATATAATAAAATGTTTTAACAGATTCTGATTCCGTCCGATGTTTTTGGGATGGCGGTACCTTCTTCTTCCTTCAGAGATGTACCTTCTACTTCCTTAGGAGATGTGCCACGTTCACAACAAGTATGGAAAATTTTTCACTTTTAAAATTTATGTTTTTATGTTATATATTCCACCTCAAAAAGTTCCATTAAAAATGATATATATCTATATCTTGAGTTACTTTAAATTTTTTGAATTTTAGGTTTTTGGAGATTTTCTTTTGGAGCCTCTCTTAGGAGATGTGCCAAATCCACCCGCAGAAGTATTCAATTTTTCACTTTTAAATATATATGTTTTTAATTTATAATTTATAAATTGAAGTTTAAAAGTTTTATTATAAATTGAGATCTTTATCTTGAGTTATTTTATACTTAAATTAATTTTTTTAGTTTTAGGTTTCTTTAGAGGATTTCTTTTCTCGACAGACTCTAGTGATGGAGATAGGAACATCCACAACATTTCAACCATTTGAACAAGTTGTCTTTTTTTTTTAATATTATTGAAAATAGTTATATATATATATATATATATATATATATATATTTATATGCTACTTGTAAGTTTATTATTTAGGTGTTTCCCATGAAGTTATGGTGACAATTAACAAATGGAGAGGGAACCTCATGTGGTATCACATGATTTTTTTATTTTTATTTTTTTTTACATGAATTTCTATATATTCTCACTCAATTTTAAAACATCAAATTTTAATGTTTGTACGTGCATTTTGTACAGGTTCCCCATGCTTCACAGGATAGCTTGTGGATTGAGACTTTGCTGGGAAAGACACTACACCCATCTATATTTGATGGATGAATTCTAGATTTGATTGAGATTTATAGTCTTAAATTTACATTTTTATATATTATCTAGATGTATTCATATATATAACTTGATAGTTGATACTTGTGATATCTACAAATTTTGGACATATTTTATGTGAACTATATTTGGTACATGTGAATGTGATATATAATGTTTTTAAAACTTAAGTTTTTGATGGTTGAACTACATTTGGCATGTGAATTAATGTTGTGTTATAATTTGTTTGGTTTTTAAAACTTAAGTTTTGGATGGTTGAACTACATTTGGCATGTGAAGTAATGTTGTGACCTATAAATTAATGTTTTGCTTTTGAACTACATTTGGCATGTGAAGTAATGTTGTGTTATAATTTGTCTTGTTTTTAAAACATAAGTTTTGGACGGTTGAAGTACATTTGGCATGTGAAGTAATGTTGTGATCTATAATTTTTTGTTAAATTAAAACTTAAGTTTTGGATGGTTGATCTACATTTGGCATGTGATTTATGTTAAATGTTTTTATTGGATAGTTGAACTACAATTGGCATGGCATGTGAAGTAATGTTGTGATATAATAAAAAAAAAATTAAAACTCAAGTTTTGGATGGTTGAAGTACATTTGGCATGTGAAGTAATGTTGTGATCTATAATTTTTTGTTAAATTAAAAATTTTTAAGTTTTGGATGGTTGATCTACATTTGGCATGTGATATAATGTTAAATGTTTTTATTGGATAGTTGAACTCCAATTGGCATGGCATTGTTAAATTAATGTACTTTGTTTACTTGATGCAATACATATATATATATATATATATACATATATATATATATATATATATATAACAATCATAAGATTCTAGATCTATTGAATGTATTTGAAAGCAATCATAAATAATTAAAATCGCAATCTATAATATATATATTAAATTAGTAGCGTTTTTCATCAATGCACATATTATTTGAATAGTTAATTGCTTTCTAGAACATATATATATATATATATATATATATAATGTATATATATCCAGTACGTGAAACGTTTTTCATCAATGCACATAGAAAAGCTACTTTCAGTTAATTGCCTTGAACATATTCGACAATTGGACAAACAAATTTTGTACTAGATTTTCTATCAGGAATAGAGATGTGGATCAAATCCCACCAAAAGTCGGAGAAGTGCTCCAAGTCTCTCGTTTGAAAGGAATCTTCTTACAAAACTATACTGTGGATGATTTATTTACATTCCATACTTTTTACCAGAAAAGCCCATGAAAAAAACTGGTCACATTTAGTCTGTGTATATATCCAGTATGTGCAATATTTTTCATCAATGCACATAGAAAAACTACTTTCAGTTAATTGAATTCTAGAGCATATATATATATATATATATATATATATATATATATATATATATCTGTGTGTGTGTGTGCGTATGTATGTATGTATATATCCAATACATGCAAAATTTTTCATTAATGCATGTATAGAAAAGCTACTTTCAGTTGATCCTAGTGTGCATGTACCAAAACCATTTGTACATGTGCAAACACTTGCACAGATAACATAACAAGGCAACTCAACTTTTAGTTGAGTTCTGGAAGTTCTAAAACATAATCCAAAGAGAAGAAATTGTTGGGCAGTTCAATCAAAAAAATTCCAATGGAATACCATCTTCAATGATCTGTTCATGATTATATTTCAACATTTTCCATTTCTTAATTTTCGTTTTTTTCTTTGATTGAACCTCTATCAAATTTATGTGTGTTGCACACACCAAGTGACTATATTGACAACTTATGACATCAGGTTCATATTCGTCAAAGTAAACAAAATCTCCACTTTGATTAGTTTGTCTGAAAAAATAACCTTTCAATATAATAGATCCTCTTTCATATGGAAACCCATGATCATTATAGTTTTCTAATAATTTCATTTTTCATTCAGTGCAACACATCAAATAATGTTTCACATTTTCATCATTGTCAGTAGCTGCAATTACAGCAGAAACATCTCCTGCACAATAAAACAAACTTAACAAACTTATGTATTTAAATTTATTTCTAGATCTTTATCATTTGAAAGCAATTCAAATGCTACCTTCTCTAACAAGATCAGAAAATCGATCACCATCGGCTGGTATTGTAGTCTCCTCTGATTCCATTTCTCCAAACATTGCAACGGAACTTTTTCCCTTTGTATTTAGATCTGTATGTTTCCAATATTTTACATACATTTTGTTTTCACAAACTTCATTGGATTCTGTGTTGTCTATGCAAACATGACAAAAACAAGAGTATTTTCTTTTATCCAATGAAAACACATTTCTAGACAACTTTGTTTTAATTGAATGCAATTTTCGAGTCTCTTTTATTGTTTTAACATCATTTTCAATTGATCTATCTACTTTTTCGATCCCAATATGCCACAAAAAACCTTTATATGGAAAATTCAAAGAATAATGTAAATATGATATCAAAATAAAATAAAAAATAATTAATTGAAGATAATCAAATTTTGATAAATGTACACTGTTTAAAATTAGATATCCAATAAAAATTAAATTGAATGTACCTTCACATTTCCCTTGATCGATTAGTCTCATGGCTTAGAGCAACGATGCATCATTGAACAAATTCTTTAGCATCCACAAGTTGGCTTGCAAACGGGTTCATTTGATATCTTCGAAGTGCTTGTTTTATGCATGCCCATGCATCGTCATGTTCTCCTTTTCCATGACCAGTCTCAAAGAATTTCCAACAATGTTTAATGTAGGTTTTCTTATGAAGACAACACAACCAAAAGAATGATCGTGAAGATTTGAATTGACCTGCACATCCATCTGACCATATCCAATGTTCATTTAATGTTATTCCATGACTTTTCAAGGAGTCATAAATCTTTCCAAAATAGTGTTGTACAAAATATGTATCATGTGTACGATCATCACTGATATAAAAGTGATATTCTTTAATTACATGTTGATTTTCACTGGTGCTTTCTATATGATCGACGTTTTGTTCAACATGTCTATATAAAAGATGGACGAACATGGAGATTTGGTTAGAATGATAGTATTCACTCTAAATTTCTTTTTGTGGAACAAATGTGTAGTTTTCTGCAAAATCAATCACTGACAAAATGGTCCCTGGTGGAAAAAATTCATGGGATTTTTTGAATTGCAAGTCTTGCCATCGAGCTCTAGGGGAATTCTTAGTGTATTTATAAATTTCTGCCTCAAACTTTCTCAAAAAGTCTATCACAAAAATTTCTTCTTCTCGTAATTCAATTCTTTTAGCACTATTTCCACCTTGAATCGATGTATGGATATATTCACATATCTTCCATTTCACTTTCATGTTGGACAATGATTGATCATTTATATCAGTACGATATTTTTTTTGAAATTTAGTCAAATTTCCACATGAATTTCACGATTATCTTCTTTGAACTTATTGAACAACTCTATCTGAGTGGTTTCCAAGAAATATTTTTCATGTTGTTCATACTAATTTCATGTTATTCTTTTTTGCATCACATGCTTTGCAATTGGCGAAACACGCGAATTGTTCTTCCAATTTTCATATATTATTTTTTTAGCATTTACTCTAAATCTATCTTTATATGGTTGCCTACAAATAGCTCTCCAACAAGCGAGTTCATCATTTACATCTATTTGTAACCGAAATTTCTGATGTTTGTGCAAAGTTTTTCGTGACGTTCCTAATGCTCGTGCCATAGATTTTACCAAGTGATTCTCTTTAGTAATTGATGAAACCACTGCCATATGTATTGCTCTCCATAGAACTGAAGCATTTTTCTGTCTAGATCTTCTGATTGAATTTATAGCACTATTTATATTTTGTATCACATTTTCCTTCATTTTTTTATCTTTGGTTGATTTCGAATACCCAATAAAGTCTTAGCTTCTTTTAATTTCCTTAATGATAGGAGGCCTTTCAACATTTGAGCTTGAACTGTCACATTTTCCTTTATGAAGTACGTATCAAAAATGTGGTTAACACGATATCGTATATAATGGTTAGCTCTTTTATCTCCATATGTGTGATTTTCAACATTTTCTAACATCTCATCATCGACATTGATTTCATTTGTGCATATTTGAATGAATAGTACATAATAAGTTTACATATTCAATAAATAACTAAATTAATAAATATATTTATAATTTTAATAATACGTGCATGTGTTCAAAATATGTGTGTGTGTGTGTGTGTGTGTGTGTGTACATACCTTATGATTCAATTTCTTCACTTGAATTTATTTCAACATTTTCACAATCTTCAATCATTGGTTCAATATCTCTTTCACTTTTTGTTTCAAAATTTTGTATCTCATCATCAATGTTTTGAGGAATATCTCTCTCTGTTTACATTGCAAAATATTTTTCAAATTAGTTCATCAAATAAAAAGTAAGCTTCACATTTTACACTAGGAAAATTTTAAATATATCAAATTCATAATATTTACATTTACATACCTCCTTCAACTTCTATTTGAGGTTGATTTTATCCTTCAATATTTGAGAGTGCTTCTATATTTCTTTTGCGATATTGTCTTGTCTCTTTTCTACGTTCCTGAGGGTCTCTTTTTAGATCATATTTTCTCGTACAATTCCTTCGATTTCTCATGGTAATAGAGTATGAAGGTCAAAAAATTTCCTTCAAAAATTTAGACAAAAACTCAATTAAAAAAAACATCACAAAAGATTTAATTTTAAAAAAACTCATTTTAAAAATTTTGCAAAAAATACATACTTCAATCCAAAACACTTACTTTAAAAAATCCAAGAAAAAATTTTCTTATAAAAATGAAACGAAGCTCAAAATATTTCCTTCCGAGTCCTACAAAAAAATTTCATTTAAAAAGTTAGACAAAAACTCATTTTAAAAAATAATTATAAAAGATTTACTTCAACCCAAAACACATACTCTAAAAAATGTCACTTCAAAAAATGGCTCCAAAAAATGTCCATTGAAAATTAATTCCAACTTTTTAAAAAATGCCACCTTAAAAAATACTTGAAAAAAAAATCTAAAAAAATATCACTCTAAAAAATACTTCCAAAAAATGTCCAAAAAGTGTCCTTTCAATATTAAGCCGAAAAAGAGTCCTTTCGAAATTAAGCCTAAAAAGAGTCCTTTGAAAATTAATTCCAAATCCATACCTTCAAAAGCAATGAAAATTAAGCCCAAATCCATACTTTCAATAAAAATGAAGCCCAAAAAACATCCAAAAAATGTATTACATACCTCCAAGAAATGTCCTTTGAATGTACCTCCAAGAAAAGTCCTTAAACCCAAAACAATCTTTTGCAAAAATGTCATTTGAATGTACCTCCAAGAAAATTCCTTAAACCCAAAACAATTATTTACAAAATCAGACCAAGACCTTTGTAAAATCAGACCAAATGTGGGAAAATATGCGAAATAATGAATGATTTCACGGAAATTTATATTGCTAAGAAATGTTTTTTTGGAGGGGCTTTGTGGTATTTTCCAGCCGATGGAAAATTGGGTAAAAGTTCGGCCGAAATTTTATACAAAATTCGGCCGAAATTTTCTGTCGTTATACTTAACGGGCCGTCAGCACAAAAAACAATTCGGCCGAACTTTTTTTAAGAGTTCGGCCGAACTAACGCATCAGTACTTATGCAGAACCAAGCTCTGAATACGTATCTTCAACTTTGGATTGATTAAGCTCCATGAAACATTATGAATTAACTGTGGGAACCAAGACAAGCATTTTTCAGAATTGAATCTACTTTTAGGAAATATAACTTTTATGGAATTTCATAAATATTTACTAATTTTAATTAATTTTGTAATAAAATGAGTGCAAACAATTTCTGAAGGTCATTATGATTCAGTGAAATCATAATTTTTTATCTTCTAAAACACATTGTAAAAAAAATTGAAAAAATTATGGTGCATTACATTAGTCCATCATCTCTAATGGGTAGTTTTTAGATTTTTATTTTCTAACTTATATGTTAAGACATTTCTTGCATTGTGAAACATATTCAAAATATGCAGTTTTTTCATATTGGACCAGTTCAAAAAATTCTAGTAATTATGATATGCATCCGTTCGCTTTGTAAATATAACAAAACCAAAGTAGACTTTGTCTAGATTGTTGTAACACATTTTGTTTCTCAAAAACACAAAGTTTCAAAGAATACAACATTACGTATTAACATGACTTCTTATGAATCCTTTGATTGTTAAAAAACACATACTCAAAGAAACGCTAAGTTGAAATATCAAATGTGTATAAAATAATTCCAAAAAATAAGTAATAGAAAGCTAATAAAACTTGTCACAACTTTTATTTTTATCACAAAATCAAATTCTAAACAGAAAATTTGTTTTAGCTTGCAAAAAGTTGAAGAAAAAAAAAATGAATGTTTTTTCTAAAAAAAAAGGCAAAATGTGTAACCCAACTTCACATTTTCAATAATATTTATCTAATTTCTATATTATTGCGTATAAAAAGATTTATAATTAAAAAAAATAATGAAGATATTATATATATATATATATATATATATATATATATATATATATATATATAAGAAATAAATTATAAAAAATTTCAATTTATAAAAGTTCCTTATATCGCATTAAATTTATCTATTTTTATATTTTTTAAATAATAAAATAGAGGTCAATTAAGTGGAAGGAAATTGAATAACATCACAAAAATTAAAAGTTTTTAAATTTTATTTTTACTATTTTTATTGAGTAATTTTAGTTATTTTTTTAATTATATATTTTTGAGTGTTGATATATTTTCAAAATATTTTGGGACAAAAGAATTAAGTCAACAAAACTACAGTAATCTCATAATGCATCTCTCCCTTCATTTTTGTCATAGAAATAAAATTTTAAAGAGTCTCAATATAAGAAACCTTATTGGTCTTAGTGAACATTAACCACACTCATTATCATATATAAAAAATTATCATGAATTATAAAAAATTAAATTCATAAATAATAAAATTAAAATATTTTTTTTATAAAAAAAATTCTTTTAAATTTTATTATTATAATATATTATATTAATTATAATTACCACATTAAATTTATTTATTTATAATTTAAAATAAATAAACTATTTTAAATGGTTATTATTATTATATTAAAATTAACTTTTTTTATCGCTTAAAACAGATACATTATTTTAAAAAAATGTGTTAAATAATATGAATTGTCCACTTTTTAAAAAAAATGGAATAAGTGTGTGATATTATATATAATGCAAGTAGCATTTGTGTCAATATTATATGATATGATATTTAAATAAATGGAATTTATATTTAAATTATAAATAAATTATTTTATTTCTGTTAAGAAAAAATTGGGGAGATTTACTCAAAAGATTACATATTGGCTTATTAGAAGGGAACTTAGGAAAATTGGTTATATTGGCTTATGAGGTAAATTTTAAAATTCATGATAACAATTTTTTTTTTTTTTTTTTTTGGCTAGATTGACCTATAAATATTGGAATTTTGGATCTCATTGTTTACATAATATTTCATAACACAACAATTTCCAACTAAACTACACTCCATAAAAATATCATTTTGTTTTTATTAAAATATATATTTTTATATATTTAATTATTTCTAACTTTTAATTTATAAAATATATTTTTATCATTTTATTTTGCTATATATTTAATATATTATATTTAATTTAATCATTTCTGGTTTTAAATTATATATATATTTTTTAATGAAAACAAGATATTCTTAGTTCATTTTAAAAAAAAAATAATGAACTCATTTATATAGGATTGGGTTAAAAATATGAGTTACTGAATTATTATTTTTGAAATTAATGAAAAGAATATTTAAATTTTAATGATATCTGATCTATCATTCATTAGATGGTAAATTTAATCATCAACAAATTTATTATTTATAAATGATAACTAATTTATTGTAATAGTGATATATATTTTTGACGTTTTTAGAAGGTTAAATTTAAAGAGATATATTATATATATTTTTGTAAATTTTAAGAATCAAATTAATAAGCAATGAATTTTAAATAATTTGAACTAGTAAGATTATTTGCAAAGTTAAATTTAAAAATATAAATTACATATATTTTTGTACACTTTAATAATAAAATCAATAAAAGATAGATATGTTGTCCCCTAAATAATATTGTATTATATATCAATGCAATGTTTATTTTAATGATATATTTAAAATTATTATTACTAGCATTGATCTGAATATAGACAAACTAGTTTGGAGTGTTAGATTCCTCATCAGAATAAAATAAGAGTGCTTAAGGATTGTATCAAATAGTATGTCTTATGAGAGGGTTTATGTGTTAAATTTGTATGTCTTTAATGAGAAATTCATGAAGTAAATTAGCTCTAAAAACACATAAACAAAAAGTTAATTACAGAGAATGTAATACACAACAAACACATTACACATAGTTGATAAAGGAGTTCACCCCTCCTTGGCTATGTCTCCTTGGACTTGCTTCAATGGCGTGGCCCTCTTTGGATTAATGGTCAATTCTATAATTACATGCACCTACAGTGCTCCAATGGATCTCCAACCTGTTCCAATGGATTCAGAAGATAAAAAACCCCTGTCTAGCCTCTCACTAAGGTGAATTTTCTTTTATGAGTCAAAATTCATCCCTCATTCAAAATATCCTCCAAAACCTCTACTAATTTAGCTAACTATGCCCCTAACTAGCAGTTCCGCATAATTTTAGGGAAGTCTGCCAAGTTTGTCAGAGTATTATACACTTGCAGTTATAGTTGATCACATGCTGACATTTAATTTTATTTTCAGTGGCTTAAATTTTTGGAATGCACGCCATTTGAAAATTCGTTGGAATGGAGTTTTTGTGGAGTGGTCAATAAATCAAAGCGCGTTCTCCCACTTTACAACTAGCCAATATGTGGCCCAATGGTAAAAAACTTGTCTTGCACATTGGATGTTCAGAGTTCAAATCCCATTGTTTCCAACTCGGTCCTCTGGGCCATTTTGGCCTTTCTCGGGCTGTCGCGTGGTAGCCTGTGATTTGGCCACGTGGCGACCTGAGATTGGCCAAAAATCCACTAATAAAATTTCAACCAATGAAAACTCGCCAATTGGCGCAACCTGGTGAAGCCACATCATCACCAACTGTTGATATTCAACAAGATGATGAGCTTAGTGAAAAGAGTCGCCTTCACTAAGTGGGCCCGAAGGCTATTTTTGGCGCAAGTCTATTTTTAGACATGGTGATCATATTTCAGAAGTTGCAGGATGCTATTTGTGGATGGTTGGTCAAGTTGGAAAAATAGATGAAAATATTTTTTAGCATATTTGGTGAAGTCTATTTATATATCGCTGACCTAAAAATAGATGCATATCGATTATTATTAGCTCTTAATAATAACCAGACACTAAACAACAACTTATTCTCTTGGAGCACTTTGTTTCAGTGCAAAAATGTGTCACATCAGTGGACTGAGGGAATTACGCAATTCCCAAGGGTTTACTGGAGCTAATGCATGGAGGACTCAGTTAGAACTCAAGTGGCATAGTTATGACATAGTTGGAAGAAGTATTTATGGAGTTGTATTTAGTTTAACTCAGTTAGACTCAGTTGAGCTAGTTGTATGTAGTCTAACCGAATGATACACTAGTGAGAGTGGAGCGAATTAATTATTTAATTAATTCACAAATAATAAATCATTAATCAACTGAAAAATACAACAGTTAACTACAGTGCATGGCAGTTTCAGTGGAGACCCAGTGGAGATATAGGTGAAAGGGCAAGATGGACTATCTGTTGTGACTATAGTGATGCATTGATTGCATCACACACACATTGGAGTTTCCAATGAGGATTGCGCAGTCAAGGCAAGAATAATTCAAATTCATTCAGAGCTATTCTTCAACAGGGATTGCGCAGTGAATGTAGGCTAGCAGGGGGCAGAGATCGGTGCATGGATTTGCAAGATTGTTCCTAATTAGTGTATGACGATTGTACTGTACTGAGAGCTTGATAAGCTTTGTATGAGGATTGTCATATGACTCCATGATACATAATATATAATTGGGGTTTTCAGCTTTATGCTTTCCCGGTTAAAAACAACTGTGTTATGTGTGATTATTTTTATTGATGATTTACATGTGTGTGCAATTATTTTTTTCTGCAAAATATTAACAAGTCGAATTGATTCAGTATCTTACATAAAGTTAAATAGTGTGAGATTAGGTGAATCTAGGACATATGCATGCTTATTACATATAATTTCTACATGGTATCGGAGCATTGTTGATTGAATATTGCAATTGTGAAGTGAATCTGTGCTGGTGTAAAATTCGAATTTGCTACAGAATATTCTTGGTGCAGAAGTTGAGTATACATTGGAATGGATTTCAATGGGTTGCGATTGGAGTATGCCCTTGATGGGAGCTCAAATTACATAGCCTGGAAGGACAGGATGGAGGCGGTGCTAGAGGATAATGGGCTAAGGGAGTTCATTGATAGTGATGTTCTTAAGTCGGGATCTAGCGATGCTACATTACTTGACGCATGGCAAAAGAAGACAGCAAAGACGAGGAGAATTTTGTTGGAAGGTGTGAAGGACCATATTGTGTCCAACCTTCATGGGATATCCTCTCCATTCTTAATGTGGAAGGCTTTGACAGACTTGTTCTAAAGTAGAAGTGACCAGAGGAAGTTGGCGCTTAAATACAAGCTCAAAAAAATAAAAATGGAGAAGGGCGAGAGTATTCCAAAATACCTCATGAAGTTTGTCCACTGCAAGGATGAACTGGGAAGTGTGGGGGTTACTGTTGATGAAGAATACTTGGTGAGCTTGGCTCTCCTTAGGCTTTCGAAGATTTTGCATAGCTACGAAGACTCTGTCAATGGACGGGAGAAATTGTCGAGATGGGAGCGACTTTGGTCGGATCTTGTGCAGGAGGAGGTAAGCCGGGGTACCATGGATGGATCTTCATTGAAGAATGAAGATGAAGAGAATTATGCTTTGGCTGCCAAAGAAAGGAAATGGAAGGGGAAGAAAATCCTTCAAAATCCAAAGCTAAAGGCAAGAAGCAGGATTTGTCCAAAGTGAAGTGTTTTCACTATCACGAACATGGACCTTTCGCCACTAACTGTGCACAGAAGAAGAAGAACAAGAAGGTTGTTGGATCTGCAGCTGGAGAGGCCTTAGTGTCGCAATTTGAACTTGATTTATATTTGATTGCATTCTTGGTTTCAAGTTTTATGGGATCGGTGTGGTATCTTGATAGTGGTGCGTCTTTCCATATGACGGGAGACAAAGAGTTATTTAGTGACTTGGAGGAGAAGGACCTCCAGATGCATATAGAGATGGGTGACGATGTTCAGTATAGTGTGACTGGCATTGGGACCATTACCTTTGAGAGGGATTCCGATAATCCATTCTTGTTGAAGAATGTCATGCATGTTCCAGGTCTAAAGAAGAACTTGGTCTCGGTCGTAATGCTGGAAGACAAAGGTTATGATGTTGTTTTCAGTGAGGGAAAAGCCTTCCTTCGACATAAAACAATGGATCAAACCAAGAAGATAGGGGTTCGAATTAAGAATCTCTACAAGATAGAGGTAGATGGCTGCACTGCAATGGTGGGCAAAGCAGAAGAATTGGTGAGTCGGGATGAGGGCAAATTATGGCATCTGAGATTGGGCCATCTTCATCATGGCACTTTGAATATTTTGTATCATATTTCTACTGGACTTCCCAAGGGTACTCTTGCATAGTCAGATCAATGCAAGGGATTTGCTATGGGTAAGTTTGTGAAGACCACCTTTCATGAAAAGGAGAACCGTGCTTCGGTGATCCTAGAGAGAATTCACACAGACGTGTGTGGACCTTTCTCGGTTGCTTCAATAGAAAAACATAGGTATTATGTTATATTTGTTGATGACTATTCTCGTAGATGCTTGATCTTCTTCATGCAGAAGAAGAGTGAAACGTTCTCAAAGTTCTGTGAGTTCAAGGCATTGGTGGAGAAGGATTCGGGGAAGAAAGTGAAAGCGCTACGGAGCGATAATGGTGGTGAATAAATCTCGAGTGAATTCAAAGACTTTTGTAGAAAAGAATTAATTTGAAGAGAACTCATAGCACCTCATAACCCATAGCAGAACGGGGTCGCGGAGAGGAAGAGCAGAATGATCGTGAGTGCTGCATGAGCGATGCTGCATGACCAAGGCCTACCGATGCACTTGTGGGTAGAAGCATGCAACACTGCAGTTTATGTGCAAAACCATTGTCCTCATGGAGTACTTAGCATGAGTACATCTGAAGAAGCTTTTACTGGTAAGAAGTCTGATATTTCTCATTTGAAGATTTTTGGCTCACCTGTTTACATTCATGTGACAAAGGACACCAAGAAGAAGCGGGTCGTACATGAAGTTTAGGTATTTCTTAAACACTTGTAATTACATGCGTGTGTATTTTCTAGAAAGTCAGATGACTTTTGTGTGATGGGATATAAAATTCAATGAGGTGAAAGCCATGAAGTTGTTTCTTGAGAGGGAGCTACACTTGCATGCGGAAGAGGAACCTCTTGTTCCCAAAGATGAGCCTCTAGATGTGGATCAGGCACTGGAGGAGATTCATAGAGTGGAGGAGTCCACTGTGGGAGCAAACATCAGGACAAGGTGAAAACGTAACAGAGCTGAGAGGCGAAGCTTGATGGCACGAATATGGAGTTTTCATGCGGCGGAGGAATAGGCAGTCCACACCGACAAGTAGCACTAGATACATGGCTATTATGAGCAAGTGTATAGTGACAGAGCCATCCTCTTTTGAAGAAGCAGTGCAGGAGCCCACATGGGTAGATGCCATGGTGGAGGAGTATGACTCCATTGTCAAAAAAAGTGCTCGAGAGATTGTTCCAAGGCCAGTGAGAAAATTAGTTGTAGGATCAAGATGGATCTACAAGGTAAAGCAAGCTGATGATGGGAGCATCGAGAAGTATAAGGCAAGATTTTTTTCCTGGGGCTTCTCACAGATCGAGGGGATTGACTATGAAGAAACATTTGCACCTGTCGCACGGTATTCTTCCATACAGACCATCCTTTCTCTCTTAGCGCAGATGGGTTGGCACATTCATTAAATGGATGTGAATATTGCGTTCCTTAATGGGATCATTGAGGAAGAGGTGTACATTGAGCAGCCTGAAGGATTTGAGATCTTTAACAGTGAGTCACATGTGTGCAGACTCAAAATAGCGTTGTATGGGCTGAAACAAGCACCATGTGCTTGGTACACTCGGATCAATAGCTATTTCACTAGACTTGGCTTCACCAAGAGTGAGGCGGATGCAAACCTATACCAGATTGTGGTGGAGGGTAAGATTTTAATCATTTTACTTTATGTTGATGATTTAATACTAACAGGTGATGAGCAATTGATACAATCATGCAAGGCAGATCTTGCAAAGGAGTTTGAGATGAAGGATTTGGGCCTCCTTCATTATTTCCTTGGATTGGAAATATGGCCGCGGGAAGGTGAACTATTTGTGTCTCAAGGCAAGTATGCCCGGGAGATACTGGAGAAGTTTCACATGCAAGGCTACAAGCCTATCAACACTCCTCTTCCAGGTAATTGGAAGAAAGAGGATGCTACATCGGCAGAGGTAGTGGATGCCACTGTTTATCGACAGTTGGTGGGTTCGCTCATGTATTTAGTCAATACAAGACCATACATATGCTATGTGGTGAACCAGCTTGCACAAGCGATGGTTAAGCCTACCAAGCTCTTTTGGAAGGCATGCAAGCATGTCCTAAGATATCTCAGGGGCACATCTGAGTATGGTTTATGGTACAGACAGACGGATGAGGTGAAGTTGCATGGCATCACGGATGCAGATTGGGCAGGAAGCCCAACAAACAGAAAGAGAACCTCAGGAGGGATTTTCAGTATCGGATCTACGGCAGTTTCTTGGTACAGCAGGAAACAAAGATCCGTGGCACTCAGTTCAACAGAAGTAGAATACATGGCAGCAAGTCAAGCTGCATGTGAGGCTATCTGGATGAGGAAGATTCAGGTTGGTTTTTTCGGTTCACATTTAGATCCCACAGTGATACATTGTGATAATCAGAGTTGCATTAAAATCTCGGTTAATCCTGTGTTTCATGATAGATCTAAACATATTGATATCTGATATAATCATATCAGAGATTGAGTGCAGCGGAAGATCATGTTGCTTCAGTACATTCCTACGGAGGATCAGGATGCAGATATTCTGACGAAGGCGCTCACCAGGAGAAAATTAGAATACCATAGAGGCAGGATCGGGGTGCAGGATAATCCCTATCTTATTGAGAGGGAGTGTTGAGATTCAACAAGATGATGAGCTTAGTGAAAAGAGTCGCCTTCACTAAGTGGGCCCAAAGGCTATTTTTGGCGCAATTCTATTTTTAGACTATGTCTATTTTTAGACATGGTGATCATATTTCAGAAGTTGCAGGGTGCTATTTGTGGATGGTTGGTCAAGTTGGAAAAATAGATGAAATTCTATTTTTAGAATATTGGGCAAATTCTATTTATAGATCGTTGATCTAAAAATAGATGCATGTTGATTATTATTAGCTCTTAATAATAATCAGACACTAAACAACAACTTATTCTCTTAGAGTACTTTGTTTCAGTGCATAGATGTGCCACATCAGTGGACTGAAGGAATTACGCAATTCCCAAGGGTTTACTGGAGCTAATGCATGGAGGAATTAGTTAGAACTCAAGTGGCAGAGTTATGACACAGTTGGAAGAAGTAGTTATGGAGTGGTATTTGGTTTAACTCAGTTAGACTCAGTTGAGCTAGTTGTATCTAGTCTAACTGAATGATACACTAGTGAAAGTGGAGTGAATTAATTAGTTGATTAATTCAAAAATAATAACTCATTAATCAACTAAACAATACAATAGTTAACTACATTGCATGGTAGTTTCAGTGGAGACCCAGTGAAGAGATAGGTGAAAGGGCAAGATGGAATATCTGTTATGTCTATAGTGATGCATTGATTGCATCACACGCACATTGGAGTTTCCAATGAGGATTAAGCCTAGATTAGTCTTTTCCAAAATATTGGATGAAATTATTTTTTAGCATATTTGGTGAAGTCTATTTATATATCGCTGATCTAAAAATAGATGCATATCGATTATTATTAGCTCTTAATAATAATCAGACACTAAACAACAACTTATTCTCTTGGAGCACTTTGTTTCAGTGCAAAAATGTGTCACATCAGTGGACTGAGGGAATTACGCAATTCCCAAGGGTTTACTGGAGCTAATGCATGGAGGACTCAGTTAGAACTCAAGTGGCATAGTTATGACATAGTTGGAAGAAGTATTTATGGAGTTGTATTTAGTTTAACTCAGTTAGACTCAGTTGAGCTAGTTGTATGTAGTCTAACCGAATGATACACTAGTGAGAGTGGAGCGAATTAATTATTTAATTAATTCACAAATAATAAATCATTAATCAACTGAAAAATACA
This sequence comes from Pinus albicaulis, assembly GCA_034641835.2. Classification (NCBI taxonomy): domain Eukaryota; kingdom Viridiplantae; phylum Streptophyta; class Pinopsida; order Pinales; family Pinaceae; genus Pinus; species Pinus albicaulis. Next base: position 888,210,329 of record CM076578.1, read on the forward strand.
ACAGTTAACTACAGTGCATGGCAGTTTCAGTGGAGACCCAGTGGAGATATAGGTGAAAGGGCAAGATGGACTATCTGTTGTGACTATAGTGATGCATTGATTGCATCACACACACATTGGAGTTTCCAATGAGGATTGCGCAGTCAAGGCAAGAATAATTCAAATTCATTCAGAGCTATTCTTCAACAGGGATTGCGCAGTGGATGCAAGCTAGCAGGGGGCAGAGATCGGTGCATGGATTTGCAAGATTGTTCCTAATTAGTGTATGACGATTGTGCTGTACTGAGAGCTTGATAAGCTTTGTATGAGGATTGTCATATGACTCCATGATACATAATATATAATTGGGGTTTTCAGCTTTATGCTTTCCCAGTTAAAAACAATTGTGTTATGTGTGATTATTTTTATTGATGCTTTACATGTGTGTGCAATTAATTTTTTCCGCAAAATATTAACAAGTAGAATTGATTCAGTATCTTGCATAAAGTTAAATAGTGTGAGATTAGGTGAATCTAGGACATATGCATGCTTATTACATATAATTTCTACATGGTATCGGAGCATTGTTGATTGAATATTGCAATTGTGAAGTGAATTTGTGCTGGTGTAAAATTCGAATTTGCTACAGAATATTCTTGGTGCAGAAGTTGAGTATACATTGGAATGGATTTCAATGGGTTGCGATTGGAGTATGCCCTTGATGGGAGCTCAAATTACATAGCCTGGAAGGACAGGATGGAGGCAGTGCTAGAGGATAATGGGCTGAGGGAGTTCATTGATAGTGATGTTCTTAAGTCAGGATCTAGCGATGCTACATTACTTGACGCATGGCAAAAGAAGACAGCAAAGACGAGGAGAATTTTGTTGGAAGGTGTGAAGGACCATATTGTGTCCAACCTTCATGGGATATCCACTCCATTCTTAATGTGGAAGGCTTTGACAGACTTGTTCTAAAGTAGAAGTGACCAGAGGAAGTTGGCGCTTAAATATAAGCTCAGAAAAATAAAAATGGAGAAGGGCGAGAGTATTCCAAAATACCTCATGAAGTTTGTCCACTGCAAGGATGAACTGGGAAGTGTGGGGGTTACTGTTGATGAAGAATACTTGGTGAGCTTGGCTCTCCTTAGGCTTTCGAAGAGTTGGCATAGCTACGAAGACTCTGTCAATGGACGGGAGAAACTGTCGAGATGGGAGCGACTTTGGTCGGATCTTGTGCAGGAGGAGGTAAGGCGGGGTACCATGGATGGATCTTCATTGAAGAATGAAGATGAAGAGAATTATGCTTTGGCTGCCAAAGAAAGGAAATGGAAGGGGAAGAAAATCCTTCAAAATCCAAAGCTAAAGGAAAGAAGCAGGATTTGTCCAAAGTGAAGTGTTTTCACTATCACGAACATGGACCTTTCGCCACTAACTGTGCATAGAAGAAGAAGAACAAGAAGGTTGTTGGATCTGCAGCTGGAGAGGCCTTAGTGTCGCAATTTGAACTTGATTTATATTTGATTGCATGCTTGGTTTCAAGTTGTATGGGATCGGTGTGGTATCTTGATAGTGGTGTGTCTTTCCATATGACGGGAGACAAAGAGTTATTTAGTGACTTGGAGGAGAAGGACCTCCAGATGCATATAGAGATGGGTGACGATGTTCAGTATAGTGCGACTGGCATTAGGATCATTACTTTTGAGAGGGAGTCCAGTAATCCATTCTTGTTGAAGAATGTTATGCATGTTCCAGGTCTGAAGAAGAACTTGGTCTCAGTCGCAATGCTGGAAGACAAGGGTTATGATGTTGTTTTCAGTGAGGGAAAAGCCTTCCTTCGACATAAAACAATGGGTCAAACCAAGAAGATAGGGGTTCGAATTAAGAATCTCTACAAGCTAGAGGTAGATGGCTGCACTGCAATGGTGGGCAAAGCAGAAGAATTGGTGAGTCGGGATGAGGGCAAATTATGGCATCTGAGATTGGGCCATCTTCATCATGTCACTTTGAATATTTTGTATCATATTTCTACTGGACTTCCCAAGGGTACTCTTGCATAGTCAGTTCAATGCAAGGGATGTGCTATGGGTAAGTTTGTAAAGACCACCTTTCATGAAAAGGAGAACCGTGCTTCGGTGATCCTAGAGAGAATTCACACAGACGTGTGTGGACCTTTCTCGGTTGCTTCAATAGAAAAACATAGGTATTATGTTATATTTGTTGATGACTATTCTCATAGATGCTTGATCTTCTTCATGCAGAAGAAGAGTGAAACGTTCTCAAAGTTCTGTGAGTTCAAGGCATTGGTGGAGAAGGATTCAGGGAAGCAAGTGAAAGCGCTACAGAGCGATAATGGTGGTGAATAAATCTCGGGTGAATTCAAAGACTTTTGTAGAAAATAAGGAATTTGAAGAGAACTCATAGCACCTCATAACCCATAGCAGAACGGGGTCGCGGAGAGGAAGAGCAGAATGATCGTGAGTGTTGCACGAGCGATGCTGCATGACCAAGGCCTACCGATGCACTTGTGGGTAGAAGCATGCAACACTGCAGTTTATGTGCAAAACCATTGTCCTCATGGAGTACTTAGCATGAGTACATATGAAGAAGCTTTTACTGGTAAGAAGCCTGATATTTCTCATTTGAAGATTTTTGTCTCACCTGTTTACATTCATGTGACAAAGGACACCAAGAAGAAGCTGGAGTCGACTGTAGAAGTTGGGATATTTGTGGAGTACATAGAAACACCCCATAATTATCGTGTGTATTTTCCAGACACTCGGATGACTGTTGTGTGACGGGATATAAAATTCAATGAGGTGAAAGCCATGAAGTTGTCACTTGAGAGGGAGCTACACTTGCATGCAAAGGAGGAACTTCTTGTTCCCAAAGATGAGCCTCTAGATGTGGATCAACCACAGGAGGAGATTCATAGAGTGGAGGAGTCCACTCATGCAGAACCAAACATCAGACAAGGTAGAAAGCGTAACACAGAAGCTGAGAGACTGAAGCTTGATGCGGCACAGAATGTAGGAGTTCCTACATCACAGCGGAGATAAAGACAGTCACCTGACCGATGTACTAGATACATGGCTATTATGAGCAAGTGTATAGTGACAGAGCCATCCTCTTTTGAAGAAGCAGTGCAGGAGCCCACATGGGTAGATGCCATGGTGGAGGAGTATGACTCCATTGTCAAAAACAGTGCTCGAGAGATTGTTCCAAGGCCAGTGAGAAAATTAGTTGTAGGATCAAGATGGATCTACAAGGTAAAGCAAGCTGCTGATGGGAGCATCGAGAAGTATAAGGCAAGATTTTTTGCCTGGGGCTTCTCACAGATCGAGGGGATTGACTATGAAGAAACATTTGCACCTGTCGCACAGTATTCTTCCATACAGACCATCCTTTCTCTCTTAGCGCAGATGGGTTGGCACATTCATTAAATGGATGTGAATACTGCGTTCCTTAATGGGATCATTGAGGAAGAGGTGTACATTGAGCAGCCTGAAGGATTTGAGATCTTTAACAGTGAGTCACATGTGTGCAGACTCAAAATAGCGTTGTATGGGCTGAAACAAGCACCATGTGCTTGGTACACTCGGATCAATAGCTATTTCACTAGACTTGGCTTCACCAAGAGTGAGGCGGATGCAAACCTATACCAGATTGTGGTGGAGGGTAAGATTTTAATCATTGTACTTTATGTTGATGATTTAATACTAACAGATGATGAGCAGTTGATACAATCATGCAAGGCAGATCTTGCAAAGGAGTTTGAGATGAAGGATTTGGGCCTCCTTCATTATTTCCTTGGATTGGAAATATGGTCGCGGGAAGGTGAACTATTTGTGTCTCAAGGCAAGTATGCCCGGGAGATACTGGAGAAGTTTCACATGCAAGGCTACAAGCCTATCAACACTCCTCTTCCAGGTAATTGGAAGAAAGAGGATGCTACATCGGCAGAGGTAGTGGATGCCACTGTTTATCGACAGTTGGTGGGTTCGCTCATGTATTTAGTCAATGCAAGACCATGCATATGCTATGTGGTGAACCAGCTTGCACAAGCGATGGTTAAGCCTACCAAGCTCTTTTGGAAGGCATGCAAGCATGTCCTAAGATATCTCAGGGGCACATCTGAGTATGGTTTATGGTACAGACAGACGGATGAGGTGAAGTTGCATGGCATCACGGATGCAGATTGGGCAGGAAGCCCAACAAATAGAAAGAGAACCTCAGGAGGGATTTTCAGTATCGGATCTATGGCAGTTTCTTGGTACAGCAGGAAACAAAGATCCATGGCACTCAGTTCAACGGAAGCAGAATACATGGCAGCAAGTCAAGCTGCATGTGAGGCTATCTGGATGAGGAAGATCCTGGTTGGTTTTTTCGGTTCACATTTAGATCCCACGGTGATACATTGTGATAATCAGAGTTGCATTAAACTCTCGGTTAATCCTGTGTTTCATGATAGATCTAAACATATTGATATCTGGTATCATCATATCAGATATTGTGTGCAGCAGAAGATCATGTTGCTTCAGTACATTCCTACGGAGGATCAGGATGCAGATATTCTGATGAAGGCGCTCACCAAGAGAAAATTAGAATACCATAGAGGCAGGATCGGGGTGAAGGATAATCCCTATCTTGTTGAGAGGGAGTGTTGAGATTCAACAAGATGATGAGCTTAGTGAAAAGAGTCGCCTTCACTAAGTGGGCCCGCAGGCTATTTTTGGCGCAAGTCTATTTTTAGACATGATGATCATATTTCAGAAGTTGCAGGATGCTATTTGTGGATGGTTGATCAAGTTGGAAAAATAGATGAAATTCTATTTTTAGAATATTAGGCGAAGTCTATTTATAGATCGCTGATCTAAAAATAGATGCATGTCGATTATTATTAGCTCTTAATAATAATCAGACACTAAACAACAACTTATTCTCTTGGAGCACTTCAGTTCAGTGCATAGATGTGGCACATCAGTGGACTGAGGGAATTACACAATTCCCAAGGGTTTACTGGAGCTAATGCATGGAGGACTCAGTTAGAACTCAAGTGGCAGAGTTATGACACAGTTGGAAGAAGTAGTTATGGAGTGGTATTTGGTTTAACTCAGTTAGACTCAGTTGAGCTAGTTGTATCTAGTCTAACTGAATGATACACTAGTGAAAGTGGAGTGAATTAATTAGTTGATTAATTCAAAAATAATAACTCATTAATAAACTAAACAATACAATAGTTAACTTCAGTGCATGGTAGTTTCAGTGGAGACCCAGTGAAGAGATAGGTGAAAGGGCAAGATGGAATATCTGTTATGTCTATAGTGATGCATTGATTGCATCACACGCACATTGGAGTTTCCAATGAGGATTGCGTAGTCAGGGAAAGAGTAATTTGAATTCATTCAAAGCTATTCTTTAGTAGGGATTGCGCAGTGGAGGCAGGCTAGCAGGGGGCAGAGATCGGTGCATGGATTTGCAAGATTTTTCCTGATTAGTGTATGACGATTGTACTGTAATGAAAGCTTGATAAGCTTTTTATGAGGATTTTCATATGAATCCATGATACATAATATATAGTTGGGGTTTTCAGCTTCAGGCTTTCCCGGTTAAAAACAACTGTGTTATGTGCGATTATTTTTATTTATGCTTTACATGTGTGTGCAATTAATTTTTTCCGCAAAATATTAACAAATGGAATTGATTCAGTATCTTGCATAAAGTTAAATACTGTGAGATCAGGTGAATCTAGGACATATGCATGCTTATTGCATATAATTTCTACACCAACTCAGCCTGCCACCTCAGCATGCCACATCATCATCCTGTCAATTCTAGACAAATTTTAGTTGTTTGTGAAAATGAACAGCAGCCTCTAAATTTCACATATAGAGTCATTTTTCAATGAAACGAGGTGCATTGGATTCAAGAAGAGGAGGCCTATCTAATCGTTTAGCTTCCACTCCATTTTTACCACTTTTATTTTTAACCAAAATTTTAGCCAATTTTTTCCCCAATCCATATTTTGATCACTCCTTCCCACTGAAAACGATTTTGGACCCACAAAATTTAGTTATCTGGTCAAATTTTAATTCCCTTCTCTTTTCCAAGTTTTATGAACTTGATTCTACTTGGAAAAATCTCCATGACAACCCCTTTGGTTCACTGACATGCCTTGCCTTGCAAATGGCTTTGCACTTCAACCAATGCCCTCCTTTTCCTGCTGACCCAATCCAATACTTGTTGGCTACTTGTTGACTGAATAAACACCTTTTTTACCAATGTAGTCCTTTGGTGCTTGAAAAGCTGACTGATAGCCATCCCACTGAGAATCATGTTCCTCCTTTGCACACACTTGCATTCGATGCAAGATTCTCCTTGGAAACTATTTTCCAATTTAAACTCATCTGAGTGAACTACAACAATGAATTAAAATATCAGTAATCACTAGAAATGAAATGACCATTCGTTTACCTCCACGGTTCCAAATTCCACATCTGGAAGAATGTCTTCGCCATCTCTTTTGCTTCTTGGCCTCATGCATCATATGGTCTACAATGGTTGATGTTTTGGCTACAAAATGCTTTTGGCATCTCTTCCACTTTTTGCTTTTTGATTCCATCATCCTCCAGTTTGAGAATGAAGGTTAGTCATGAGCCTCTTGCTCAAGAGTGAACCATCCAAAATCCCATGACATATTGTCACAAGAAAAACCATTAACTTGAAAAACACATCATGCAAGAAACATGACTTGACGGCCTCTTCCTTTTTCTCCTTCAAAGAAAAAAATGTCACATCTTGTGAACATCACCATGCATTCTTACATCTTGGTGTACAAACCCATCGACCAAACACAAGTCGACAAAACATGTGTCTTCAAACCATTGACTCTTAAGTCAAACAAAAGCATGTACAACACTTGATTATTCTTTTCCCGAAATAACAAGAATTTCACATCTCATGAAACAATTCGTCAACATCTCCCTTTCATCCTTGGAGACTAAAGCAACTCTTCCAATTTGATAAGACATACATGTAACAATCAATCGACCAGCAAAATTTGATCACTCATGCATGTGCAAATGATCAACACTCTCAAGTTGACAAGATACATGTTCACAAAGAAGTCAACCAACACAATTCAATCACTCATGCATGTTCAAGCACAATGAAACTATAAAAAATTTCATTGTTCACACACACAAACTCTCATGCATGTACACAATGCTCAACTCTCTCGCAAGTACAATCATAAGTACAAGAATCCCATTGGTATGTACGAGTACTTAAAGAGCTGAAATGACCAAATTTGTTGCAACAAAGTGAGTCAACATACTCCACTTTCAAACACCTTCTTCGCGTAAACATGCAATATGAATTCTAGAGAAAAATAAATGCATTCACATGAAAATTGAGACTACAAATTTCCATCTTTGCTGCATCTAAGTGAGTAAACATAACTCTACTTTTTCCAACATCTTGCTTCGTGCAATATGCAACATACTTTCAAGAGAAAAAAAAATGCATTCAATTGGCAAAGAAATTCATCAATAAGACAATATTTGCATCGATCATCAAAAGAAATGAAATTCCTTAATTGGTTTAGAAATATAACCATAGCTTTCCAAACCACTTCAATGGTGCTTCTTTCAATTGCACTTCATCATATGGATAATCGTGACCCACATCAACTATGAAATCTTCTTTTCCATTCTTTTCAAAATCTCTCTCCACTTTCTTCAAATGTCGTGGATGACTTGTTGGATACAAAGTCCAACACTTGTCTACAAGATGACCCTACTTATGGCAATGAGTGCAAAATAATTGCATCTTCTTTTCAACATGGTTTGAATTTATCCTATTGTAGATATTAAATCTTATTATTAATTTTTTCTATCTTAAATTTAACTCTTACTTTCGTGATTAAGCCCAATAATCCTAATTTCTTCATATAGGGATTTATTTATTTTTATCAAATTAATTATTCATTCTTTTATCCTTCTCTAACAAATCCCAATAATCCTAATTTCTCATATATATAATTAGCTATTATTTTTATCAAATTAATTATTCATTCTATAATCCTTCTCTAACGGCAAGATTATGATTTCTTTAACCTAGTTTTGACTTCCCTTCAATTACCTTTGATTTATTCTATTAATTAATATAAAACTCCCTAGCAGCTATCTCATTTTAAGGAATTATTTATATAAAAATTATAATTAATTTCAATTTCATTTTAATTTATTTTCCCTCTCTAATGGCTATTTTTGGTTTCCTTCTCATCTTCATTGAAATTCTCAGCCTGAATCTTTCCTATTTAGGCCTTCTAGGTCTACTCTCCTCCTATCATTCGCTAAGCTTTCTCCTCCTGAAGATGGGTGAAGTGTTCACCCGAAATGTCAAGCTCTTCAATCATTCCACACATCATTCTAGAAGTTCTCATCGACGTTATCGTTTACATTTTCCATTGGACCTTTGGCTTTCTATCTCCTTTTTCTTGAAAGTTTGATGTGCATAGCTATTGTCTTCCAACACTTCGAAACAATATGGTTATTCAAACCACAAAAAGAACATGTGAATTTCCTCCAAATATTATGTGAATATTTTCCATGTTTATCATAATTAAAATCAACTTGATTAAAGGAAGATTTATACCTTGCACATTCACCTTTATCGCGTTCTTGAGGAGGTGAATTTGATGAGGCAGTGGCTCTCTTCGGAATACTAACAATGGCTTCAATGACTTTAGAGCTTTCAACATTCTCTTGTTTTCCATTTCTATTAGTTGCATTCTTATGAGCATCTTCTTGCAAAGTGGGTGTAAAACTTTTGCATTCCTCATGAACACAAACTTCAAAAGCTTGAGGTAATGAACATGTAATTAAAGTCGTTCTTGGAACACCTTTATGTGCCTCCTTGGCTTTGGAGCATTCTTCATCATGTTATCCATAACCAAGACCCAAATATGTGGGCCTTTCCTCTAAAACAATTGGCTCAACTATGCCTTGTGCATGTTTTCCCAACCCTTTACCTTCATAGCCCATCTTCAACAATAAATTGGACCCTAATGCTCTAGTGTGTCTTTCAAAAACACTAAAAAATTCATCTTGAGAGGAAATTGAAGATAAACTTGATTTTCATACCTCATTTTCATGCACATACTTGGCTAGGGTTTCATTTTCAATATGGAGCTGAGTCTCCATCTCATGCATCTTTTCAAGAAGCTCTTGCTTCTCCTCCTTCATGGCTATCAACTTCTCTTGAAGTATAGTGCTCTGCTTCTTATCTTCAACCATCTCTTGCCCCATATCTCTTATGATAAAGAGCTTCTGAAACATCTCTTCATCAGAGAGTCTCTCTAAGGAATACTGATTAGAAACATCACTTGATGAAGCTGACATCACACTTGTAATGCATAAATAAATTATTTGTTGTGATTTGAGAGATGATTCCCCAATCTTGACCTTCTCCTCTCTTCAACTTACATACATAAACTTGCACAAAGTTAAATTATCCTTGCACAAATAGAAAACCAATAGCTAATTTTGTAGCTAACCTTGGCAAACCTTGAGATAAACTTGGGATAAAATGAGCTAAACCATGCTCTGACACCAACTTGATTTGAATATGGAAAAACTAGTTTGAAGTGCTAGCTTCCTCCTCAGAATAAAATAATAGTGCTTAAGGATTGTGTCAAATAGCAAGTCTTATGAGAGGTTTTATGTGTTAAATTTGTGTGCCTTTTATGAGCAATTCATTAAGTAAATTATCTTTCAAACATATAAAGAAAAATTAAATTACACATAATGTAATACAAGAAAACACATTACAGGGAGCTGATAAAGGAGTTCACACCTATTGGCCTACGTCTCCTTGGACCTACTTTTATGGCTTGCCCCTCTTTGGATTAATGGTCAATTTTATGATTAAATGCACCTACAGTGCTCCAATGGCTCTCAAATCTGCTCCAATGGAATCAGAAGACCCAAAAACCCTTTTCTAGCCTCTGACTGAGTCGAATTTTATTTTCTGAGTCAAAATTTATGCCTCATTCAAAATCTCCTCCAAAACCTCTGCTAATTTAGCTAACTGCACCCCTAACTGGCAGTTCTGCCTAATTTTAGGGAAGTCTTCCAAGTTTGTCAGAGTATTAAATGCCTGCAGTTACAGTTGGCCACATGCTGGCATTTAATTTTAATGTTAGTGGCTTAAAGGTTTGGAATGCACGCCATTTGAAAATTCGTTGGAATGGAGTTTTGGTGGAGTTGTCAATAAATCAAAGCGCATTCTCCCACTTTACAGCTAGCCATTATGTGACCCAATGGTAAACAACTTGACTTACACATTGGAGGTCTAGAGTTTGAATCCCATTGCTTCCAACTTGGTCCTATGGGCCATTTTGGCCTTGTAATTGGGCCACATGGCAGCGTGAGATTGGCCAAAAATCCACCAATAAAATTTCAACCAATGAAAACTCGCCACTTGGCGCAACCCGGTGAATCCACATCATCGCCAAATCAACCTGCCAATTCAGCCTGCCATGTCAGTCGCCTGCCACATCATCATCCTATCAATTCTGCACAAATTTTAGTTGTTTGTGAAAACAAACAACATGCTCTAACTTTCACATATAGAGTCAGTTTTTGATGAAATGAAGTGCGCCAGATTCAGGAAGACAAGGCCTATCTAGTCGTTAAGCTTCCACTCCATTTTGACCACTTTGATTTTTTACCAAAATTTTAGCCAATTTTTGCCCCAATCTAGATTCTGATCAAGCATAGATCATCTTAAGTACACATCTAAATTGAGACTAGAGGATTCAAGGAGAGGAATCAAATTTCTTCACGTGCAAACTTCTTTAGAGTGCAAAATACAATGTCTAATTTTTCATTGTTTAAATTGTATTTGTGAATGCTAAATAGAGTATATATAGGACCAAATAAACTTTTTAACCATAAAAAATTATTTTTTTCATGATATATAGATAATTTTCTTAAAATGATATTGACATAAAATACTTTACATAACATGTACATCAATTAAAATGGGTTTTTTATAATTAATATATTATATGTGAATATTAATTCGTATTAAAATTGATAACACACATTGAATACTTTTTTATATATAATTAAAATATTTTATTTTAACAATATTTTTTCTAGATATAAATATATATGAAAAATTGAGTTTTTTATTATTAATATATTTTTAAATATATGTGAATATTAATTTGTATTAAAATATTTTATTGATAATTCACTTTGAATAATTTTTTATATACAACATTAAAAAATTTTATTTTAAATTTTTTTTCTATATATATAGATATATATGAGTTGATATACACATAAATTAATTAATATTGATTTTCAAATAGTTTATTTAAATATAATATTTAAATATCTTACTCACACATTTTTTAATTTCTAATTACTTTACAAAATATTATTTTTTTAAATGTATATTATTTCTCTATTTAAAATATAAATTTTATTTTAAAAGAGACGACAATAGGCAAACTTGCACACCCTCTATGGACTAGATTGTAGTTCAATGAGTCTCTAAATTCAATTATTATTATCACTTATACTAAAATACAAATAAAAATAGAAAAAATACATACCCTCACAAAAATTAGAATACACCATATTATGAGTAAAGTGCAAGATACTTAAAAACACGACACCAAAATTTCTTCAAAATTGTCGAGCCTGAATGAATGTCGAAAGACATAGTGGTTGAAGCCTTGAAAAATACTTAAACTGCCTAAAAGGACTTGTAAGGTTAATATTTGAATTTTATTTATTTATTAAAATATTTTAACTATTAAAAATTTATTATTAATATAAATAATGGTTGAAAATTTAATAATATACTTATTACTAACATAATTGATTCTTTCCATCTATTTATCTATAATGAATTTTTTTAATTAAAAATATTTCTTTATGCATATCCATTATTAATATTTTATTAAAATGCGCATAATATGATAATGTCAAACCTGGATTCATCTAAATCCAGTGTGGCAAAAAAACACTGCCAAATTACCAAGAAAACATGGACATTCCAATCTTTATAATGGAGGAAAACCAATTATACTTGTGCCAAAAAGCATGAAAAACTTCAGCGGGTGTTTATTTTGCTACATTTGAAACACTCGCGCTATGTAAAGTGCTGAAAAGCATGAAAAACATAAAGCGTTGTTTAATGCATACATTTCTGGTAATACAGATGAACCTACAACCTTTCCCTTCGTCAAGGCGTTGTTCATACTATTTGTTCACGATGGCACCTCTTCTTAATCCAGGTTATATATCCTAAACATATTATTTTTCACAACATTGGTTGCACTTATTTCAATTTGGTAGAATTGATATTTCAGCGGCATCTAACCATTAACCTTCCCGCAATTCAAGCGGATTTGTCCGCTTGTTCCCGTCAGAGGACTTATGTTCCCCATGTTGATCATCGACTGGGAGAAGTTGGAGAAGAAATTGGCTTGACTGCTCGTATAATCATTCACGGTAGAGATGGTGCTTGCTCCCGACGTCGAAAGCAATTCTTGATCCGACTGAAAAAGACCCATATGGTTCTGCAGATTTACAAAGTAGTTGTTGTCGAATGTATTTGGAGTCACTGGGTCAAGTGACGTTAACGTATTGCCATTTCCATTCTGCGGACACGTGCTTTGCAAGGTCGATAGATAGGAGGAATTCAGTGTCGGATCCGGACTGCCCGTTCCGCTGAAATTGTAGAGTCTATTGACGAACACTGTGCACCGAGCTCGCCCAATTGTATGTCCCCCTGGTATAACATCAACCAAACACCAAATTTATACGATATACAATATCGAAACTACGCGGAACACACTGTGTACTTCTATTTTACCACAGATTTTTCCAAACAAAATGATGAGTAAGGAAGACTTTCTATAATATACCTGACAGAGCAACGACATCTGTAACTGAAAGCCCAACATTCTGGAACTTTGCTATGATTGTGGAGAGAGCATCAGTCGGTGCAGGGAGGGCTGTGTTGGGAAGAGTTGCATTGGCGGTCGTGCTATCTCGTCTCCCTAACTGTACAGTCCATGACGGACCACCAGACTGTAGTTGCACCCAGGGTAAAATAATTATTATGATTTAACGAAAATATTCGATTCTAAAATATTTCTAAAATCCATAATCAAAATAATCCAACAGTACAGTTAAGAATACAAACCAGTGAGACGGACTGTTGTGCGGCTATAGCGAGAATGTCAGCACAGGATACTGTTGCGCTGCACGCGTTTTCCACTGCTGTCTTAATGTCGTCCACAACGCCGAAGCCCCGGATAGAATTGAGGTTAGGGCCTGCCGTCTGCTCCCCAGTGAAATTTGCAGTGTTGTTTAAAAGAACCGATGCATCGCAGCCCTGTCATCAATAATACATGAGGTCAGGTCAGACTAAATTCTATTCACGCGAAATGAATGAAGTGATGTGCATACTTACATTGACAAAGCAGTCGTGAAAATGTAAGCGGAGGAGAGAGGCCGCTATCCTTGAATCTGTCTGCAGAGCTTGCTGGATGACCTGCCCCACTATGCTAGTAACGTTGGGGCATGTATTCTGGTAAAATGTAGGGCTCAGCTGAGCATTGGCACATCCAATGAATGCAACAACGCATAAAATAACGAAAAATGCAGATGCCATAGTTGCAGAATATATGCACACAGTTATGCGAGATGCTCCTCAGATTGGACTCTGATACTACTTCTGTCGAAGCAGGAAGATACGAGTGTTCATTTATACAGCGCTTGTGGTATCAATTTTAATAGTTAATTGTTTTTATTATTATGAGGACGTTGTAAATTCGAACTCTATCAGGTACCATGAGTATTGTAAAAATGCCTGTTCACAAACTACTGCTGTGAAACATTTATGGTCTCCACATATAATCTCTTCTTATTAATTTTTACATTTACTCATCCCATCCACATCCAGTGACAGAATTTTATATTTACTATCCCATCCTTGATATATCAATCCAACCATATTTGTTTAAAGATTGTAAAAGCATTTCACTTTTATGATTGGTTAGAGAGATTACTGGCGACGAAAGCATGTGGACTAGGATTATCAGTTAGAATTTCAATTCTTGTTTAAATAAATCGTATTGTGTTGTATACAAATTATATAGATATTATTTAATAAGTATAAGTCAGTGAAAATTATTATTATTATTAATAAAGGTAAGTGAGCGAAAATTGTTATTATTATTATTTCGATTATAGAAAATTTAAAGATATAGAAAAATAAATTGATTAAATTATTAATATAAATATTGATTTTGTTTATTTATTTAATTAAAAAATAATAATTTTTTAAAATAATTTTGAAAAAAAAAAGAGAGTTTGTTATTAAAAAATAAAAAATAAAATGAAAATTATTTATTTTATAATTCATATGTAATTATTATATTACTATCTAATTTTAAGGTTATGGTTAAGCAACATCAAATTGGTGTTGTTTGTGGGACAAAGGACCCACTTCTAAATCTACTAAAGCATACATATTTTATCTTTTTAGTTTTGAACTTGTAATTTTTTAGGAGGAAACACATACTCTTCCTAGTTAGATCCACTCAAGTTGTATAAAAAAAATTAATAGATCTATTTATAATAGGCTTATTTAAAATAAAATATACAATGAAAAGTACATCACTCATAATTAAACTAAATATTTAAAAAAAAAAATTAAAATTTTAATTAGTTAGAAAACGTATATGAAGAAGATTTATCCAATAATGTTTTAACAAATTTTTAAATTTTTAACAATTTTAAAAATGATAAAAAAGAATAAGAACAATTTTCATAGAAAAACTTTATTTTTTTTAAGACATAAAGATATTTGGGTCATTATTTATATTTAAATAAAAAAAATAAGAAAAAATCTCGTCCAAAAAAAACATATAAACACTCAATTTCATATGAAGAAAGAGGTGATTTATATCACTTATTAAATTTAATAGTCAAACAATTAACTTTTATATATTAACTAATAACATAAATAACTTTGATATAAAAAGTTTGTTACAACGTCGCCTTATGAAATAAAGTATGAAAATTATAAATCTTTTCTAATTTTTTATATAATTACATAATCCAGAAAATATTATATTCTATCGCTACCATCTCATGAATATATTATGTTATGAATATACTACCATCTTATGAATATATTATATTATGTTATGAACATATCTTATATTCTACTTAAGAGCATATTATATTCTATCACTACCATCTCAGGAATATATTATATATTATGTTCTGAGCATACTACCATCTTATGAATATATTACATATTAGGTTATGAACCTATCAGATATTTCTATTTTGTTAGAAAACTGAACTCTTTTTTATTTATTTAATAATAATAGAAAACCGTAATGACTCTCTGAAAATGCTTTGCGTTAACCGATGAATGAGGAGAGATAAAAACGTTGATCAAGTTGTGCGACAAGGACAAGAAAGCCAAATTTCTCTTATCCCTCCCTAAAATAACGTTGCGGCCATCTAATAAACACAAAACAGATAATCTGCAAAGCAAATCTTTAATATTGCTACATGCAGCAATTACTTTTAATATGCAGAGTATTCTGAATCAGTTTCTTTCACGTCCTAACTTACAGATTCAGCAGCTTCATGACAATCATTTTTAAGTTTGTCGAGAGCGGGTCAGAAGACTCATCACGTAATGGGGTCCAGATTCAAGATTTGACCCGCAACTTCATATTGCTCGATTGTAGCGGCCTGATGGGACAAAAATTCGTTGAAAAGACATAAAAAAGCGGCTGCTTCGTAGTTTCGTCAATTTTCCCGGAACCTCTTTCATGCTGAATGGAGTAGAGTTAAAGCCTTGTCGACTTCTTTAAACGTCTTCCTCATACATTATACATTACAATTCAATCCCTGTCAACAAGCATATATTGGTAACAATAACACGGTAAATATTTATTATTATTGAATTTTTATCTTTCATTCAAAAATATCTTAAATTTTGATAAATGTCTTTTTGGTTAATCATATTATTAGGATTTGGTTTACTTTTCGAACCATTTAATGTGACTCATCTTCAAATAAAAAAGATAATAAATTTTATTGAATAAATAGTCTGGATGTATCATTGAACGGGGAGATAATAGTTACAATGATGCATCACACTATTTATTCAATAAGATCGATTATCTTTTTCACCTTGCCCTGAGGATATGAATCACATTAAATGATTACAAAAGTTGAGCAAATTCTAATTATGTGATTAATCCAAAAGACATTTATCTACATTATGGATCACAAAAGTGTTAGATCTAACATCTTAAATTTTATTATAATGATGTTGCACAATCTTCTTTGATTATCTTACAGTATTTTTAAAATAATTTTGATTTATTGTTCCACAACAGATTGTCATTTTTACCATATTAAAAACATTTTCTCTTGAATTACTTAATTTTTACTCACATCAGTTTTTATTTCCAAAATATTTGCCACACTACTACTAATATTGACTTGTTAAGTTAGCAAAACTATATTGATTTAGAAAGACTTCTATTTTTTTTATAGTATAAAAAAATATTAAAAAATCCCAATTAATCTTTTACTTTCTTAACTTTTTATAAATCACATTAACCTAAATAAACATTAATTATCCTAATCTTCATTATTTTAATAAATTGAATAAATAAAATCTAAACAAAATCATTTTTTCATTAAAATTATGCCCTCAAACTTAAAAAATATATACTGATATTTTATCATTCAGACTAATCAATATCAAATCCACATTCCTTTTCCTTTTCTCCCTCTTTTATTAATGATAATGAATTTAATAAAATAAAATAAAAAATAAACTAAACCAGAAGTTCACAAAAAGTGGGTTGGTTGCTCAGTGAGAATTTATCGCTCATTTGGTTACACTTCTGTAAATT
Organism: Pinus albicaulis; assembly: GCA_034641835.2. Lineage (NCBI taxonomy): Eukaryota > Viridiplantae > Streptophyta > Pinopsida > Pinales > Pinaceae > Pinus > Pinus albicaulis. The sequence goes on from CM076578.1 coordinate 888,227,286, forward strand.
TTCTAAATGATTGGTTTCATTTCGCAAATAGTGGGTTGGTTGCTCAGTGAGAATTTATCGCTCATTTGGTTACAAATCTGTAAATTTTCTAAATGATTGGTTTCATTTCACAAATAGTGGGTTGGTTGCTCACGGAGAATTTATCGCCCATTTCGTTACACTTCTGTAAATTTTCTAAATGATTGGTCTAAAAATTATCTTCTCCTTATGTCAAAGTTGTTGAATAAAAATAAATAGAACAAAAACCATAAAATCCAGGGTAGTGGGTTGGTGAGTTAGTCGGAATTTATTTTCATTCCACTGTAAGTTACATTGTTGTAAGTTTATTAAAGTATTGGTTTTATTTCATCTATTCATTCATTTGCCCCCATAAATTTCTTATAAAAATACTTCTATTTAAATCTCAGACATATCTCTATTTCTTAGAATATCAGCAAAATAAGTACATGTCCACAGATAATTGGACTTCAAACAACTCACAACAATATTCCATGTTGATTAGTACTTTCGTGCAATAAGTTTGTGTTTGATTCACGCTGTCTCAAATGAAACAAATTTTTGTTATTTTTAAAATATATTCATTAAATAATTTACTTTCGTGCAATAAGTTTGTGTTTGATTCACGCTGTCTCAAATGAAACAAATTTTTGTTATTTTTAAAATATATTCATTAAAATAATTTTCTGGAATCATGTACCAATTTTAACGGGACATTCACATGGTTTAGTGAAATAAATTTGTGTTTGATTCATGATATCGTAAAGGAGACAAATTTATGTTCAAACCCGCACAGATTTCAGCTATTTTTTAAAGCATTTCCAATTTTGATTTATGTTGCACGTAATGACACGCGAGGAAATTAATATTTGGAAATTCATGGATTGAAAACATATATATATTGTTGCAAATTGCAGCAATCCCATTCTAATACTTTATAACAACAGTCAAACACGTGCCCTATGTAAGCGGAGGATTCCGATTGCTCAATACAGCTAGACGTGGGTCCCATACTCTTAGTAATGCTAATTGAACAAGGCGTCACGATCGTTGTAAGAATAGTCCACGACAGGGATAGGGGAATCAATCAAGAGTTGATCTGTTAAGATATGTACAGTCCCATAATCTACAGTGTTTGGACAATAATTTCAAAATATAATTATCAATGCTTTTGCTGTAATTTAGCTTGATAGAATGACAAGTACTGTGAATTTTTAAATTAGCAATTTGTTTTTTTGTTTTTTTAAATAACAATACTAAAAGGTTCAATATCTCAGTGATTTCAGAATTCATATTACTTTTTAAAAAAATAATTACATTATATATTTTATTAAGTTTTCATTTATGTTTTTATTATTTTATAAAACAAAAAATTTAAAATTCAAATTACAAATTAAATAGATTTTAGCTAAACTAGTTACTTTGTATTTAAGATGATATTTTTTTGTAATATTTTACGCAAATGGTTTACTAATGGAATTCCTTTTAAGATGATATTTCTTTGTAATATTTTATGCAAATGGTTTAGGGATGGAATCCCTTACAACCATTGAGTGAGGGTTGAGCACCATTAAGAGACATTTAATAAAAGTAAACTTTTGTGGGTTTTTTGTTACATGGTTTCGACGATATTTCCATTGACACGTTTTCCTTTTGTATCATTCTATTGATGTAGCTTCCTTGCATGACATTGACACTTAGATCATTAAGTATGTGACTAACTAGCCAAATTAAATGAACGATGATAATGATGTAAGATTACAATGATAGTTATGCTAATATACAACAACAATGGCTATTAATCGTTATGTAACTTACTATTCCATTCCTAAAGTTACTTTATGCAATGGTGATGATTTTATCTAATGTTCAGTTAAGGGTATGGAACAAGTGATTGAGAATTTTACATGCTAGTAAATTCCGTAAATATTTTATAATCCTATGTACTTTTGCACGAGGTTTACCAAGGTATGTTACAAGTAGTATCAAAGTCAGGTTACAACACTGACACCTTTTGGGAATCGACAAGCAGAGAAGAAGTGGAGCTATGATGCTTTTGGATATAAACTCATATATGATTCTAACTAAAAATTACATGGAGATATATGCAATAGATTACATTTGATATGAGATACATGATAGTATTAGTAGCGACATTAAAAAATAGTAAGCGATAATGTCTTCTTTAAAACTATTCTCATGGAATTTGAATCTTGATGCGGATAAAAGACAATAAAACCTATGTTGTATTTATGAACAATCTTGAGCACTCACTAGTGATAGTGTGGCTTAAATACAAACCTTTGCATGCATGCTCTTATAATAATGCTCAGTGGTGCATTTAAAGAAAAATGATTAAAGTTACAATGCATTACTTATAAAAAATGAATGCATGATTGTTATATGTGATAACGAAAGAATGTAGAAGGTGGTGGATGTCCTTGAATAGGACAATAGAATGTTTTGAAAGAAACCGAAAGAATCATTTTGGATGTTAAAGATGAAATATATTATGTATGTTATAAAAACTTAATGATATAATTAGTAGTAATCAGATGTTATTGATTACATCATTTGTTCAAACTTAACAACTTTATAAGTTGATGATTCAATGATGATGTTAGTTGGTATGCACATTATATCTAACAAATGTGTTAATTACATATTTTAGAAATTCATCTAGTTCATTTGAATATCGCGTTGACTTTACATATTAAATTTGATGAATGAAGTCCATCGTGTTGTGGAAATATGGTGTCTGGATGTCATCACTAAACAAAAAAAATGTGAATGGAATTTTGAATCTATTAGCATTATTGAATTATTTAATCAATAAAAGTTTGTGTGATTGACTTGAATTTGGAAATGTTTCATAATGATTATAGACTAGATGCATATGCATAAATGAAATGCCATCTTGCATAAATTAGAATTATGGGAATGCCAATGGGCAAAGTCATATTCCCTTAATTATTGTTTTGGAAAAACAACTTCATGAAACCTTTGTTTTAAAGTTCCTTATATGTGGCATATGGAAGATGTATCTGTATTTTTTATGTTTACTTTTAATGTATTTAAATGGATTATGAAATATAGATATTACCAATACCTTTATACATTGTTGAAATATTGAATTGAAAATATATTTTGTAAATAACAATATTTTGTATAAGGTATGTTTTTATCAAAATAAATTGTGAATAATGTTTCTAATGTGATTAAGCAAGAGTAGCTTAATGGCAGCACAGTGATGTTCCAGTATCATGGAACATAAGAACCTTTTAAAGATAAAATTTTACAATGTGATTTGCAACTGTAAATGAGAAGGTATAACGTTATGATATAGAAGATATAATTTTTTTTTTCTAAATTCCATGATGGCTATTATGTGGTAAATTTGAAATGAATACCGCTTGTAGGATATATGATGTTAGTCATGATTTATTGTCAATTTCCTTTTACATATTATGGGACCGATATTGAGGATCAAATATGAATGCATGAAATACATAAATGTTTATTTTCTTTATGTTGATGTGCATATGGTCAGTTATGTAAATTATAGTTGGAAAATGTGTTAAAAATGAATTTCACATGCTAAACAGTTATGGAACAATTATGAAAGGCCCAAGCATGGTTTTGGGTTGAGGTAGTTGCCTTCCTGGATTTACTCTCTCTAGAGATAGATGATCTTAGTAAGGGAAAAGAGGTGGCTAGGATGGTGAGAGGGGAAAAAGCCTAATGAAACTTTATTGATTTTGGATCCCATTAGAGGCCCAAAGAGTGAGTTTTTGAGCTCTAAATTTCTCATGGATAGGACATTGTAGGAGGAATAGGTAAGATGTTTCCAAGTGGAATATTTTGTTGGACCATATGTGGTTTTTGGAATCCTAGGTTCAACTCGGTGTGATCACCATTAGAAAATTGACTTGGATGTGAAATTGGCTGAATCTAGTTTTCGAAACTAATTCCCATTGGTCGGGAGGAGTATTTTTTTTTCCTATGATGGTTTTCATGGAAAAAAATGTTAATTAATCAAATACGATGTGTTAAAAATGAATTTTTTATATGATTGTGTAAGAATTTCATGTACAAATTGACAAGAATGGATCCTAGTTCTCATAAAGGAATTATTAGAAGTGTAGTTCCCTTATTGTATTTCTAATCTTCTGGATGTCTATAGTGGGGGCTAAGATAGTATGCACTTGGTGAAATTATTCATCAATTCGATGACTAGAGATTTAGGCGCTCTCTGAGTACTTGTATAAGTATTGTGATTAAAATATCACATGACATTGCATAACTAATTAATGATTGAAAATGTTGTGATTATTATGGTTATGTTGGATTTGTTAGTCATACGCTATAGGGTGCTTGCCATGGAGCCTGTGAAACCACCCTAGATGCTTTCTATGAGGTTGCCAACCCACTCTTAGAGTGCTTACCGCAACTGATAAACCACCTATAATTAAAAAAAAAATTGTAAAATGGTCATGATTTCCAAGAGTAATTGGAAAGTAACAATAAGTCAATATATATACTTTGTTTTTTTATTTTATGAAATTGAATAATGACTAAGTGATTGAAGGTAAAAATTGAATATTTTGTAGTCGTAAATGTTTATGATTATGAATAAAACATTATTAATTTTACTTATTGAACATAAAAATCTTTCATTTCTAAAGGGGGGATCTCTTTTCATTGTTCTAGATAGATTTCATAAGTAAAAATTAATGATGAAAACCGAGGACAGTGTTATCTTTAAGCAGGGGAGTATGTAATATCCCTACCTATAATAAACTCATGTATTTAGATGAGTAAAAATATTAATAATTTAATATGTAATATCCATATTTACAATTTTCAATTCATAAAATATACTTAGTTTAATATATTTTTAACCGTTTCTTCAAGAATTAGTTCCAAAAATCATTTTTATTATTAATATCTATTTCGCATCTGGTAGCAATGACTAATCCAAGGGTGTGTATCCTCTTTGTGTATGGGTTGCAAATTAAAATGAATCTGCATATGAAAATTATTTTTTTATAGAGGTTTGTCACTGGAAAAAAGGGGTGAATAATGCAAACAAATGGATGAAAATGTACAAAGTTACTAAAACAACAGAGAATAGAGTACAAGTTTCTTGTCACAGTTAACACTTTCTTTCACACTTTGCACTCATGTATTCATCAAGTAAAATTAAAATAAAATTATTGTGTCTCGCAATATCGAATTAGTTATACTATAATATACAATTTTCTTTTCTTAAAGTTTGTAGAGATATGTCCCTACAGAATATTTCATTTTCCTTGTAGGCCCTTCAGTAAAATATTGTTGTGCATCAAAATTGTGTTGCAGTATTATTTATTGTGGTTTGAATGATGAAAATCATAAAACCTAGTATTAGAGTTGTTTAATGAATTAGAAGGAAAAAATTATTGAGAGAAGGAGAGGATAGAGAATGTGAGTTTCTTGTTGTAGCAGTAGCAAATGCACACAAAATGTGTCAATGTGTTGAAGTTCATATACATAAAACGAGTCGCACTGAAAAAATAAGTATATATGATGATTTATTGAAAATAATAGGTGTTTATTTTTTTAGTTCCTAAAATGAAAGAAGATGTGTTTATATGAGCAATGAAAATAGCTATTTTTCTTGAAAAAGAATGTGTTTATGCACAAAATAATAGGTACTATCTTAGTTTGCTTAAAAAATAATATGTGCTTACGTGGACATAAATAATGGATATGTTCCTAATTTTCGTAGGGAAAGTATAAGTGTATGCACACAAAACAATGGTCGATACATTAGTTTTCTAGAAGAAGAAGAATATGAATTTTTATACACATAAATAATAGCTATTATATAGTTGTCCTCGAAAATAATTTGTGCACACAAATAACAATTATTTTATAGTTTTCCAAGGCTGGTAGCATAATTGGAAAAAAACGTGTTGGCAAGCCCTTCTGTATCCAAGTGATTAGAAGTTCAATCCCCCCCGGACATGTCTCACATACCAAACTTAAAAAAAAAAAAAAAAAAACTGTATAATTTTATTGGGAAAGAACATGCGCACATAAATAATAATAGTTCGCTTGGAAAATATTTGTGCACATAAATAATAACTATTGTATTAGTTCTTGGAAAATAATATCTGTTGTGTTAGTTTTCTTGAAGCGATTATGCATTTTCATGCAAGATTGTGTTAGTTTTATTTTGAAAAATATCATGTATTTGCATGAAATATAGTTTTAGCTTTATTTTGGAAAAGATAATGTATTCACATGCAGTATTTTTTTAAATTTATTGTGGAAAATATTATGTATTTTCATGCAGGAATAATAGCTATGGTGTTAGCTTCATTTGGAAAAATAATTTTTGTTTACATGTATAAAGATAATAAGCTATTAGGCTATCTTCTTTTAGAAAAATAATATGAATTCACATGCAAAAAGATCATATCTAATGTGATAGTTTTATTTTAAAAAATATGAGTAGTTGTGTTGGTTTTCTTTTAGAAAGAATATGTTCTTGATCAAAGGAAATAATAGTTGTTGTGGTGTTTACCTTTGGAAATATTTCCCTCTTCTTGTTTGAAGAGATGGTGATACCCATGGAGGTTTGTTACACAACATTTTGTCACTGTCCCTGCAATCCCCATCTCACCCATTGGAGTGTCATTTCCGTGATCAATAAGTAGTGTCATGCCTTGCAAAGACCATCATTGTGTCCCTTTACATGAGAGTAACACTCCTTCTGTTAACAATTCCCTGAGCAGAGACTCAAAAACCCTTTTTTTTTCCTTGGCGCGGGTAATCAGTTATGCCCTCGCGCCGAAGAGGAAGATTAACACTGGTCCCCATGCCAGCTAGCGCTCTATCCTAGTTTTCCACCCGCGCCAAGCTGTTTATGGAATGTTTTATTAAAAATAGAGGTGGAGATTCCACTGCAACCACCTCAAGGATGAGTCATTGGGAGTGGTTGAACTGATAAACCACAGAATACATCCTTTATGTTTATGGTTTCCACCTCTTATGGGAACTCCCTAAAGGATAGGCCTCCCTCCCACCTTTGTAGGGATCCTAACCTCCTCATTTTCCTCTATAAAAGAAGCTATCTCTCTTAGAACAAGCTAGCTGAACTTGGAGAATTAAACATACAATAGCTAAATGACTAGAGAAGATACAATAAGAAGGATTTATGTTGACGAAGCTTGAGTCCATGCCTTCATCCCGTCTGAATTCCATGACAAGCATTTGAGACGCGCTTTGCCTGAACCTTGATGGAGGAGACTGCAACGTCAAAGCATTGGTTGTAACTATTCCTTCTATTCATTTATATACATGACTATTGTTTGGTTCCACTATTGCGTTACAATTTTTGTTTAATGCAATATGTTTAGCCCTGTTTGATTGGCTAATAGTTATGAGTGAAACCATTATGTCGTATGTTGTTCTTGTTTCTTGTTCTATGTGCAGGTATCCAAGCATAATGGTGGAAGGATTGTGACTTGCTGAGGGAGGAGCGAGAGGCCGCCACCACTACAGCAACAACGACAGCGTTGGATTCCAGGTATGTCGATCTACCGTGTCCTTTATTCATTCAATAATTAGGAAGCAACACTTTAGCATGTCCCTTTGTTTCTAGACCCACTCTAAGGCTAGAGGGATCGTCTCTGTCTGCAGAGAGGATTTAACTGCTTAACAAATTGGCGACTTCGTTGGGGAACAGTGCAAGTTTGTTGTTTCATTTTGTTGGGTCAATTTCAATTATTAATTTAGTTATCTGTCTTTTCTAGTTTTCTTGCTTAGTTTCCATCCTTTGTTCAGCTCCAGAGTGTCAAGATTGACCTCTTCTCATTAGGTTTTGGTTTTTCCTCTTTTTCCCATATTTATCTAGCTTGGCGTGGTTTTACTCTGAACAATCATGCCAATTGGCGCAGGTTGCTCTTTTTGCAGTCGTGCCAACCGTTGTATGGCACGGATTACAGCCTTACAATTGTGCCAACCCTTGTAGGAATTGGTTTGACCTCCTTAATGAGTCTTTTGGTCAATTGTGATTGGTTCTGGGTTATTTTTTATGTGTAATTATGCCTTTGGGATTGTTTTGATTACTGTCGACTTGATTTTCTCAGTCGTTTGTCCATGTTCTTATCAGTATCAGTTGAGGCCTTAGGGTTTCTAGGTGTCCTAGTGCACTGAGCCTTCTGTTCGAAAATCAAGTCGGTTTGATTGTTGTCAGTCTCATTTGTGGATAGATTACACTTAGTTTTCTTGATCTTTTTGAGTGATTTCTTTGGTTGCAGAGTCATTTCGTTTTCTCGATTGGTTCTCCGCCTTATTGCTCCAAGCATATATTACATTGCTTGTTTTGGATCATTTTGAAAACTATCTCTTGGTTTGAAATATTGCGACATTAGTTTGAGTGCTTTCTTGTGTTTGTTTCACATTTTATTGAGTCATTCAATTTCGATTCCTACACAACACTTAAGCTAGTGTTTTTTTTCGTTTTTCATGTACTTAGTACATCATGTGCTTCTTTTCATTGAAAATAAAAAATATTTTTCATCTTTCTTTGCATTGAAAGTGAAATACTCTTTTGCATAACTATCATCTGATTATCTAGGAAAGAGTTTCATTTTCGTTTGATTCTGTTAGATGCATTAGTGGATTTCTTCGCATAGTCTCATTGTTTTCTTTTGTTTGAAAGATCTCTATTCTTCTTATAACTAGCATTCATTGAATCGGAAGTGATGTTCATTTGCATATAGCTTGCATTTAGGGATTTTGAGATCCAAAATCGATAGGGCCTTACAACCGAAAAATAATCCAAGATCAACATTAACATTTATTTAATTAACCTAAGGAAGCATTGAAACCTAATGAAACATTTTACTAGTCTAGGCTAGAGTCATGTTCCGGTGTCTTAAAACCTAGTAGCTATCGTTCGCCATCTGGCTTTAGACAACACTAGTACAGACTTGTGCTCCCCGTACCATCGAGTATATAAAGGGAGACCCCTATAGGTTGCAATCCTTTTATCCATTAGGAAGCTGTGTCTGCTGCCTTGTAACCGTGATACACTGAACACAACATTCGGGGAGACTACTTGCACATACATCAAGTCCTTGGTCATTTCTGTTTCATTTTATCACTAAGGTGTATATGGAAGTTCACGGAAACCTGGTATACCCTCTTGCTTAGTATTCCAGAGTAGTCATTTTGATATTTTCATGACTCTTTAAAAAGAGAAGAGATCGTCAAGCACTTGTCCTTTCACGCTCATTTAAAATTGAAAGCGACTAGAGTCATATTTGGCTTGTTTCTCGACTCTTTAAAAATGAAACAATAAAATATGGTTTCAGTGTCATAAAATTAATCACCTATGATCACACGCCCATTAAATTTTTATTACTTGGCCTGTTGTTTTTCCTTGGTTTTGGTCTTCGAGTCTTTGATTGGTTCTCTTTTTTCCTTTTTATTTTGATATATGGTCACGGTGGTGGAACCACCGGTTTTTTCATCCTCACTACCTCCTAGTGGTAGTTCTTTCCCGGAAGTTTCTTTTGAAACTTCTCAGTCCACTAGGTCTACCAAGATCTTGCAGACTATTCTCCCGTTTGTCCTGCCTCTTGCTACTCGATCTCCTCCTGAAAAGCCAGTTGAGTTCAATTGGCCTGCTTTTGGTGCTTGGTCTGGTTTTGGGGAAGAAGGAGATTTTCCTCCTCTTAAATCAGGCTCACCATTTTTTGCTGCTACTGTGCCTCCTAGTCCCTGTAGTCTTTTCAAAGATCTTATGGTGGAATAAAACATGGACTCATCTAGTCCTGTTGGTAGTGAAGGAATTCTTGTTTCTACAAGAGAATATCAATTTTTCCTGGAAGATGTCCCTCATGTTTCTACTCAGTCTTCTCCACCATCGGTGTTAATTTCGCTTGGATATAGGTCCTTGAGTCAAATTATGTCTGGTGTTGCCTCCATTGTGCAATCCAGTACAGTAAATCGTTCTTAGAGTTCGATCCTACCTTTTTTAGGACTATTGCCTTCGACACTTGGTTCGTCGATTACTGTTACATCTGTTCCAGTCCAACCGACAGTTTGTCTGGCTTCATCCACACCTATTGTTACCCATTAGTCGTCAGGATCTTTTCACACCTGCAGGTCTATTTTTCTCAATCCTATGTGGCATGTTAATTCTGGCCCAGGTAGCTCACAAACCCATGCCATGGAAATCCCATCTACCTCCACCACGCCCATGGTTTATACTTATGTTTTTGACGAGCATATGTTGGATATTCACCTACGTTATGCTCCCTCGATGGAGGCCACGCCTGCTTCTAGTGCAGTTTCCACTACTCCTGTGATTCCTGGAGGTCTTACTTTTGATGAATATCTATTGGTTGTTCAGCAGCAGAGCTCTCAGGGTTCTCAATAGCCCCAAGCTCCTATTAATCCTCTTTTTCATCACTATGATACTGTCGGTAACCCTATTTATTCATATTCGCTTCATTATGATGAACATGGTAATCCGATCTATTTGCCTCCTAATGATCCTTATCAGACCATTTCTCATTTTAGACCTACTTTTCTTGTGCAACCCTCTGGCTTGCAAGGAAAACCCCCTGTGGGACAACCTTTAGCTCAGCAGGGCTTTTCCTCTGGTCCACAAGAACAACCATACGGTCCACAAGGGAAACCTTTGGTCCAACATGGACAACCCTCTAGTCTTTCGGGTCAACCTCCGAATCCACTAGGACTATCTTATGCTTCTGGGGGGCAAATCTACCCACCACAGGGACAACTTGTTGCACCACAACAGTAGCCACATGCTCACTATGGCTCGAATTTTGTACAACCAGGACAGCCCTACAGTCCTTCTCCAGATCAACCTGGTTATCAGGGACAACCTGGTCCATCACAACCATCGGGCCAACCTTTCCCTCAAGGCCAACCTGGTGGCCCTCAGTATTCGGTTTAACCTGCTCAACAACCGATTCAACCTACTCCTCAGCCAGTTCCATCATTTCAGTAGCTCGTTCTACCTGTTTATAGTCATCCAAGTTTACCCGCTCAGCAGCCTGCTAAACCTGCTCAGCCAGGTCTGCCTGCTCAACCGCAAGGCGCTTAATGCCCTCAAGGTTCATATCAACCGGTATATAGTGTGCCTCAAGTTCCTTACCCTCAAAATCTACCTGTATATCATCAACCTCAAATTCATGCTTACATTCCATAGTAGACTTCATACGCTGGTTAGCAAGGACCTCAATGGTCTACTCTGACTCAATATCCTAGTCCTCAACCCCAGTATCAACCGACTTATCTTGCTTCCAATCCTTATGATCCGAATCCTCTGGGAAAAAATATATGGGGATGGAATCCCGCTTGGACTGGGTGGAATGTACATGTAGGTCCTTATCAAAGACCTTCGATGACTTTTAATACTCAATTACCATTTCTTGCTATGTTGGAATTACCTGATGTGTCAAAATTGACGAATGATCCCATTCTTCATAACCCGTATTAGGCTCCAGTTTCAACCAAGATTCTTGATGATTGTCCTAAATTTGAGGGAAATTCTAGTGAAGACCCCCAAGTGCATGTTATGACTTACCATTTGTGGTGTTCCTCTAACTCTCGGGTTGACGATTCTATTAGACTCCGTCTTTTCCAACGATCTCTTATTGGTGTCGTTACAAAGTGGCACATTAAGCTATCTCATGGCATCTTCCAAGGTTTCAATTCTTTAGCCATGGAATTCCTTATGAATTTTCAGTTACCAATCTTTTATGAGATCGGGACGCACCTCCTCACTTCATTGAAACAAGACCAAGCTACTCATATCTCGGATCATATTCATGAGTGGTGACGTTGTCGTCACATGATCAAATTTTAAATTCCTGATCAGCTTCTAACTCATTGGTTCACTACCTCCTTTGTCAATCAAATTTCCAAATACATAGCTATGGGGTCATGTGTAACCGAGGAACAAGCCATTGCTTACGCCCAGTACCTTGATCTTGTGTACTCTCAGTCTGGCGCATTATATGATATCTTGCCTGATGCTCCCTGACTTGGAACTTCTAAACCACCAGCGACTCCATCCGTCAATGGTATTATTGTTTTATGTCTCATACTTCTAAAAATTCTTCATCATCTTCAAACACTAGGAAGCCGAAGTCCGCTTCTTCCAATAATATTGCTTCTCAGTCCACTTCAAATTCTGGTAAACCCACAGAAGTTAATGCCGTTCAGGCCAATCCTACGGATAATACTTCTAAGGGTAAGAAGAAGGGTAAAGGTAAGGCCAAAATCGATACCCCAAAATAGGATTCTCAAAAACCTCATGATGGCAATGGTTCTTAACGAAAACCGAAGTACCCTTGTTTGATTTGTGATGAAGAGCACTTCACCAAGGACTGTCCTCAACAGTCCGAAGTGAACCGACTGCTCAAAGGCACCCAGGGAACTCTGTCCATTCTTAAAGAACCTTTCCCATCTCAGTAGACTCAGATGGTAGAGCAACCTTATTCCTCTACCCCATTTGGCTCTCAGGTGTTCATGATGAACAGTTCTGTAGTCTTTTCTATTGTTACTCGGTTGAAAGATTATACTAGATCTCATCAAGCCACGAGGAAGGAGATCGTTGATGGTCCTCCTCCTCCACATGTCACTGTTCCTATTGAAATTGAAAGGCCCGATGCTGAATCCATTGTGCGACCACCTTCCAAAGGTGTACTCCACAAGTCTTCTTATAATCCCAACACCCATGCCGCTCACCATTACAATATTGTTGAGGGTTTGGCTTAGGCACCATCCGCGATGTCTGTGTTAGAATTACTTCAGATTTTTTCATCACAGTGAAGAGCTTTGTTATCTACGATTGGTTGGATTGATCCTGTTGATACTAGCCCTATTTCTTTCGATCTTGAGAATTTCATTCCATGACTTCTGCATTAGATTGCGCTCATTATTCAAGTTGTTATTAATGGTCTTGAAATTCATCGAGAAATTGTGGAAGAAGGTGCATCAACCTATGTCATGTCATCTTCGTGTTGGAAATATATTGGTTCTCCAACCCTGAATTCATCGCCAAATACCCTAGAATCATTTCATGGAAGAGAATCAAAACCTTTAGGTGTTCTCACTAGTTTACCGATTACTTTGAAAGGGAAGACAGTCAATGTCGAGGTCAAAGTCGTTGACGCTAATCTTAATTATAATCTTCTCCTCGGTCGCAGTTGGACTCACGCCATGTTATGTGCTCCATTCACTCTCTTTCATGTTTTGAAATTTCCACATGAAGGAAATATTGTTACTGTTGATCAATTGTCTTTCTTCACCTCTTCTTCTGAGAACAACGCTCCATATGTGGATTAGATTCCTAATCCCTACGAGAGCGTAGGGTTGGGTCTTTTTAAAGATCCTACCCTCATGGGTATTTTTCCTCTTCCTCCACCGAATACTATTCAGATTCATGTGATCTCTCGGTCTGATGACCCACAGATTATTCCTTCCCCTGAACAGATTGATTTCTTCAGAGATTCGATGCCTTTGAGTCTGATTGAGATTGATTATTATGAACTCATTGCTGCTTCAGAACCTCTGTCTTCTAATTGTGCTCCTTTGAGCGTGTCTCTTGACATTTATTCTCAATCCCCCTGGCTTGGTTATTCATATTCACCTGATCCTTTGAAAGAAGAGTTTCCTTCTGATGAGGCTATCGTGGAAACCATGTCTCTTGAGGATTTTCCATGGGATGATGGTCATCATCGTTCCTCATTTATGCTTGACCTCGGGGCCATGTCTACTTGTCTCGAGTGTTTTTTATCTCAGGTTCCTTCTCCTCCACTTAAATTGCCTGTTTTGACACATGACATCTTTACGGAAGGTAACTTGAGTAACATTACATAGATGATGCCTATTGACATTTCCGTTAAACCAGGAATTGTCGAGAACATCCATATTGGGGTTACTTGTTCTTCTGATGAGGTCCAGGTTTATACTAGCCTTTTTCGCGAGTTACGTGATGTCTTTTCATGGTCCTACGAATAAATGCCTGGCATTGATCCTAGTATAGTGGTGCATGAAATTCCTACTTATCCTGGTTCAAAACCTGTTCGCCAGTGTCTTCGTCCGGTGCACCCTAGAAAAGCTACTGCCATTAAGGCTGAAGTTGAAAAACTTCTTCGAGTTAGTTTTATTTATCTGATTCCTTTGATAGAATGGGTCTCTAATATTGTTCCTATAGATAAGAAACAAGGAACTATTCGCGTTTGTGTTGATTATCGTGATATTAATCGAGCTTATCGTAAGGATAATTATCCTACTCCCTTTATCGATCAAATCATTGATCATTGTGCCAGGAGAGATCTTTTCCTTAATGGACAGTTTTTCTGGTTACAATCAGATTAAAATTCTCATGAATGATCAACATAAGACTTTATTTATCTGTCCTTGGAGTACTTTCGCATATAAGAAGCTCCCTTTTGGCTTAAATAATGTTGGGGCTATGTTTCAGCGAGCGATGTCGTATGCTTTTCATGATATTCAACACGTCATTCATCCTTATCTAGATGACCTTCCCTCTCATTTAGTTAAGCACATGGACCATCCTGACCATCTTTGTCAGATTTTTCTTCGTTGTCGACGTTACAATATTTGGCTCAATCTGCACAAGTGCGTCTTCTACATTGATTCTGATAGACTCTTAGGGTTTATCGTATCCAAAGATAGAATTTGCCTTAATCCACTCAAGGTCGAGGCTATTATCAATCTCCCCTCTCCCTCCTCATTACATAATTTGTAGAGTTTGCAAGGTAAGGCTAATTTTCTACGTTGTTTTATACCTAACTGTGCAGAAGTGGCTAGAGGATACATGTGATTAAAGAAGGGTGTCCCATTTTGTTGGGATGAGATTGCTCAAAAGTATTTTGAGGCCCTGGAGACGTTGCTTGTCAACGCTCCTCTGTTGCGTCCTCCTAACTATCATCGTGATTTTTCCCTTTATTTAGCCGCCGCTTTTAGTACGATTGCCATGGTTCTGGTACAAGACGATGATGATGGTAACGAGCATGTTATTTATTACTTGTCTCGTAACCTTCTCGACCCTGAGACACGCTTGCACATGCCAAGAAGTTACCGTTAGCTGCGGTTCAAGTCGTTCAAAATTTTCGTCATTATATTCTTTTGCGTACAGTGACTATGATTTCCGATTGCAACCCCATGAACTATATATTGTTTCGACAATTGCTGGGGGGGAAATACTCAAAGTGGATTATCATCCTCCAAGATTTTGATTTGGAATTTACTACTTCCAAGTCAAAGAAGTGACTAGTTTTTGCTGGTTTGATTTTCTCCCTCCCTTCAAACTCTCCTCCATATCGTTCTGAGGAATACATTCTAGACAATATGCTTTTCTTGATTAGCACCCTTGATCCATGGTATGGTGATATCATTGTTTATCTCTATACTTCTACTTTCAAATCTGAGTTGACGAAGGATGCCCGCCGACACATCCGTCATCAATCGCAAGCTTATCGTATAGTTGGGGATACCCTCTATCGTGTCGGAGTGGATTCCATTCTCTGTCGATGTTTAACCCTCGAGGAAGCTAAGAAATTCCTCAATGATTGTCACAGTGGCACTTGTGGCAATCACATGTCTGTTTATGCCACTACACAAAATATTCTTCATGCTAGTTATTTCTGGCCTTCTATCTTCAAAGACTACATTGTCGCAGTTCGTAAATGTCATGATTGCCAAGTTTATCAATGCAAGATGCGTGCGCCACCTATACCTCTTCATCTTGTCATTACCGTTGGTCCCTTTGTGAAGTGGGGCATCGATTTTATGATGTGTAACCCTCACTCAATCAAGGGGCATGCTTATATTATCGTAGCCGTGGACTACTTCACCAAATGGGCCGAAGCAATGCCTACACTTGCCGCTAACGGTAAGACAGCTGCTCAATTCATATTCAATCATACCATTGCTAGCTTTGGTGTCCCTCAAGCCATCGTTACCGATCATGGTTCCCATTTTTGGCATTGCATGGTGGCCGAGTTGACTTCTAAGTTGGGTCTGCGTCACGGCAGCTCAACACTGTACTATCCTCAGGCCAATGGCCAAGTTGAAGCCGTGAACAAAGTTCTTGTTACCATGCTTCAATGTACGATTGGGATCCATAAATCCAATTGGAATTTCATGTTTTTTTTAGCTCTTTGGGTGTACCGAACCTCAGTTAAGAGTGCAACCTGATTCATCCCTTTTCAGTTGGTTTATGGTCTGGAAGCTACTCTTCCGATTGAATGTGAAATAGCTTCTCTCAAGTTTGTATTTTGAATTACTGCCGAACACTTCACCAGAAGAAGAGTGTCTCCTTTATCTTGAAATTTTGGCTGAAACCCACCTCTTTGCTACTCTGGTTATTGAAGCACAGAAAAATTGGGTCAAAGCTCATTTTGATCAATTAAATTCCTCTCGTTCTTTCATTGGAGGAGATCTCCTCCTCCTATATGACCAAGCTCATCATAAGCTGGGGGCAGGTAAATTTCAACCCATGTGGCATGGGCCTTACATTGTTAAACATGTATTGCAGAATGGGGCCTATGATCTCATTGATTACGAAGGTCATCCTTTAGAACAACCCAAAAATGGGTTGTATCTCAAAAAGTATTATGCGTGAGTCATTCATGCATGATTTGTGTACATAGGTGTTTTTTCATTTTTGTACATGTTTTGATTTGGTGTGCTTTGCGAGCATTTTCCTGCTTATTTGGGTGTTGCTTATTTTGTGTAGATGTCTAATTCCCCTTATGTCGATTTCGCGGATGGTGCTTCCCACAGTACCAGGAACTTGTCTTCGGCAGCCTGGGTAATCTATGATCCTGTTGGTGAGCTGATAGAACTGCAAGGTATTTGTCTAGGATTAAATACAAACAATGTCGCTGAATATAGTGTTGTCCTCAAACTATTAACCGAGGTAATCAATCTGAGCATACGTGCATTGCTTGTAAATCTAGATTCACAGCTTGTTGTTCTGCAACTCAATGGTCATTATTCCGTTAGAAACCTGTACATTTTGAGATTTTATTTACGTATTTGTTTGTTGGAAAGACATTTTGATTTTATCACATATCAACATATTCCTAGACGAATGAATGCATTAACTGATATAGTGGCTAACATTGTATTAGATAGACATTTGCGTAATTTGTAAAATCATCATCATGTGAAAAATATCCATGTAGAAAAATAAGTGTGTATATATATATATATATATATATATATCACGAGTTTGCATCAGTGTGTATCATACATTCAAAAAATATGTGTGTTTCTGTTACATCCTGAGACACCATGTCTCTAAAAAATGCAAGTATAAAGCCTAGGTGTCTAATCGGCGTAATGCTCATGATAGCGTGATGCTCATCATTCAAAATTGGAAGTTGCAGGTAGTAAGAGATGATTAAAAATGTAGAGAGAGCTCTCAGCTCTTACCTGGAATAGATGGATTTGAGATTGGTCTGCTAGATTGTTTGCTATCGTCGCTGCAAAATCAAACTATAAAATGGGTAACTATTTTCTCCACAAGAGGTAAAATGTGAAAAGTAATTACTTTTACCATTTTTGGCATTTTATAACTTTTTAAAACCCTAATTAGGTTTTAAGACATATTTTTCGATTATTTTGTTATATTATTTTTTAAAAATGGGTTTTACACATGTCTCTTATGCAGCAACAGGTTTTCAGGACATAGTGATGGAGTAACGAGTTAAATTTTATACTTTTTCAGACTTAGTAAAAACACAAAATTTCACTACTGGAGTCATCTTTCAGCTCTTTTCTGACTCTGTAAAATTGGAAAGATTTTCGAGACTCTTGTCATTTCGAACTTGTTAAATGCCTGCGAAGAGATATCTACTCAATATACATTTACCCCTTTTTTGGGCTGGGATAGATTATTTACGAAAAAGGAATACCTTAGACTATCGTGACTAAGAGGTTCCTTCAGATATTTTTTTCTACCTTTTCGGATCTGAGAGACTATTTACGAAAAGGGTCATGATGGAGTTTTCTTTTCTTCCTTCTTTTCAAACTCTCTAAACATGAAAATATGTCGATTTCTCCCTTTGTCAGACTCGTTAAACCCTGATGACATCGGATTTCGTCACCATGATGTTACTTGAGTTCCTCCTTCCCAGGGCTCATAAAATGTACTGGGTTGGATTTTTCCGTAGGACAAACTTACAGCACAAGCATATGCTATCCCCTTTAAGCTTGTTTAAAAAAATAATTGGGGTACTCGCCAGAAATGGTGGGGGAAAATGGAACCAAGTTTTAGTTATGTTGGAAGTATGTCGCTCTTGAACATGGAACTTGTCTGCATTCATGTTGGGTTGGGGACATCTCATTTCGTCATTTTTGCCTCCATGGGTTTGGGTAATCTCTTTTGACCTCTCATCTACTCTTTTCCACATCATCATGACCTCAGATCTTTTGATGTCAAATACTGCCAAATCTAGTGTCGTGCTGCTGATATGTTCAAGAGAAGTTTGCCTTTGCAGTTTTCAACCTCCCTCTAATTCTATGTTGGTCCTGTTTCACTACTATCATGTTCCTCTGTCTTGTATCAATGATGTGGGAAACATTATGGCCCACCTTCGATCAGATCACTTCCTGTCGACTTTAGCTCATTATCTAGGAATTTTATCGAGAGACTCTATTCTGGTACCTTGGAGCCTGCATGCCTTAATGGCAGGTTTTTCGCATTCAATGCAAGGTCCACATCATTGTCCTTCGATCGAGTGATTCTGTGGATGTTCGACGCCATATCACTGTTCACATTTCGTGGATTGTACCGGTTGTACCTTGAGAGCCATTGTCAATATTGGAGGTTTATCTCGTGCCTGTTAATAGATTTCATCATTGGTTGGTAATCAAGTGATTTTCTTGCATGTTCGACTTCAGCTCATATATTCGCATGCTTGAATTTGTACTTGTTTGGGTCAAGATGGAGCACAAGACCCTGGATTTTTCCTGATAAAATCCAAGCTGTGGATTTTGGTGGATTATCATGACTTATTGCATGACTCTTTTGATTGGATGGTTGTCACCATACTTGAGTCTATTTGTTGATCCTTACTGTTGGATGGCTGCATCCATACCTCGGGTCTCATTTTTTATATATACTCTATTATGGATGGCTGCACCCATACCACATGTTCATGTATCAGAGATATCAATTGTATTCGTAATTTCAAGTTTTTCGATAGCGGTGTTTAGTTCGAATGCATTATCATAAAGCATTTCGCCCCTCTCTCTCCCTCAAACCTCATGCTTTAGGGGGCATATGTTACAAAACATTTTTTCACTGTCCCTGCAGTCCCAATATCGCCCATTGGAGGGTCATTTCTGTGATCAATAAGAAGTTTCATGCCTTGCAAAGACCATCATTGTGTCCCTTTACATGAGAGTAACATTCCTTCTATTGACCATTCCCTGATCAGAGATTCAAAAACCTTGTTTTTTCCTTGGCACGGGTAATCAGTTATGCCTTTGCGCCGAAGAGGAAGATTAACATTGGGCCCTGTGCCAGCTGGTGCTCTGTCTGAGTTTTCCACCCGCGCCAAGTTGTTTATGGAATATTTTTTTAAATTAGAGGTGATATTCCACTCCAACCACCTCGAGGATGAGTCATTGGGAGTGGTTGAACTGATAAACCACAGACTACCTCCTTTAGGTTTATGGTTTCCACCTCTTATGGGAACTCCCTAAAGGATAGGCCTCCCTCCCACCTTTTTAGGGATCCTAACCTCCTCCTTTTCCTCTATAAAAGAAGCTATCTCTCTTAGAACAAGCTAGTTGAACTTGGAGAATTAAACATACTATAGCTGAATGACTAGAGAAGATAGAATAAGAAGGAATTATGTTGAGGAAGATTGAGTCCATGCCTTCATCCCGTCAGAATTCCCTGACGAGCATCTGAGATATGCTTCGCCTGAACCCCACTAGAGGAGACTGCAGTGTCAAAGCATTGGTTGTAACTCTCCCCCCTTTTCATTTACATACATGACTACTGTTTGGTTCCACTGTTGTGTTACGATGTTTTTTTAATGAAATATGTTTAGCCCTCTTTGACTGGCTAATAGTTATGAGTGAAACCATTATGTCATATGTTTTTCTTGTTTCTTGTTCTATGTGTAGGTATCCAAGAGTAATGACAGAAGGATTGTGACTTGTCAAGGCAGGAGCGAGAGGCCACCACCACTACAGCAACAACGACAGCGTTGGATTCCAGGTAGGTCAATCTACCATATCCTTTGTTCATTCAATAATTAGGAAGCAACACTTTAGCATGTCCCTTTGTTTCTAGACCCACTCTAGGGCTAGAGGGATCATCTCTATCCACAAAGATTATTTACCTTCTTAACAAGGTTTTTTAAAATATTATCATTTTCTTGTGGGTATAAGTAAAATGTAATTATTTCCCTTTATCATGATACATTTGAAGTAGGGATAAATGGGCACGCCTTGATAATATTATGCATTCTAATTTATTCATGTGAGATTTGGATGAATAATCATATGTCATAATCAAACACATGTAAAGATAAATTAGACATGTTTTGGTATTTTCTTAATTTAATTAATTCATGTGAAGTATTAATAATGATGCATGTCTCAATATTTTGAATGAATTTTAATTATGCACATGAAAAGTTTCTTGAAGCATAATTAGTAAGAGAATTATTATTTGGATCTGAGAGTTTGCTAATAGTAGTAATCATAGGAAAATAAAATTATGGCAAACAAAGAAATAGTGGTCCATGTAGATTGAATGAATTTCAAATACAGGATAATCCACTGATGGAAACAACCAGGCCACAAAGACATAATGTGTGAGGATTTGTGGGTAAATGATATCATGATTAATGTAATACCTTCTAGCTAGTTATGTTTTATTTAAGATGATATTTCTTTGTAATATTTTATGAAAATGTTCAAGGGATGACTCCCTTACAACCATTGAGGGATGGGTGAACACCCTCACAAGGTGTTTAATAAAATAAATTGTTTGCTTATTTATCCCTATGGTTTTCCAGGGTAATCATTGTCCATTGATGTGTTTTCATTTTTTCCATTATAATGGTGTTGCTTCCTTGCATGACATTGACACTTACATCATAAAATATGTGACTAACTATCCCATTTAAATTAAAAATGATAATGATGTAATATTACAACAAGGAGCTTTATGTTAATATACTACAACAATAGTTGTTAATTGTTATGTAAATTACTATT
Source organism: Pinus albicaulis (assembly GCA_034641835.2). Taxonomy (NCBI): domain Eukaryota; kingdom Viridiplantae; phylum Streptophyta; class Pinopsida; order Pinales; family Pinaceae; genus Pinus; species Pinus albicaulis. The sequence continues at coordinate 888,248,592 of CM076578.1, forward strand.
CTATTCCTAAAGTTACTTTATGTAATGATGTTTATTTTATCTAATGGTCAGTTAAGGGTATGGAATAAGCACTAGTAGAAAATGATGAAATTAGTGACTAGGTGACTAAAAAATTTAGTCACCACAATGATTTCAAGTGAATTACTACTAAATTTGAGCAATTTTAAGCGACCGAACTAAAAATGACTAACTTAAACGACTAATTTAGTCTAGGATACAATATACGAGTAGATAAAAAGTGACTAAACTAAAAGCAACTAACTTAAATGACCAATTTAGTCTCGGACTAAAATATTTACTAGATAATAACTCACAAAATTAATAATGATTAACGTAAATGACTATTATAGTCCAAGTATACAAATATGAAAAAATAACAAGTACAACAATTATATGAATTAGTAATTTATGTTAGTATTTTTTAATTATGTCACTCCATAAATGGAAAATTGCAATTTTGATACTGAAGTGTTACATTTCACTACAGGGGTCTCTGAATCCATATGTAGTGTTAAAATTTAGAGACAAAGGGGTCTCTGAATCCATCTACGTAGAATCTTCATTAATGTCAAATGACGAGGCTCGAAGACCCAATCGTGATGTGAAAAGACTCTGAATGGAAGACAAATCCCTCATAAAGGAAAAAAAAAATATCCCTTTGAGAATACAGTTAATGTGGTGATTTGAAGCCTTTCTAATGGTCTCTAATTATTTAGGACTTAAGTCCCTTTTTGTTTATTTCCTTGGCCACATTAAAGGCCATGATACCTATTCTTACTATGCAAAACATACCGAATTCCCATATTCTCAACTATAACATGACCTATTAACCTCTAACACTTACTTAAAAATAAAACAATTATAATCTAGTTACTATTATTAAAAATAAAATAATTGGAACTCTGCCACTTCATATAAAACTAGATGCCTTCCTCTACTCATTTGTTGGAGAGTCTGGTTGGCCAGGAATGCATCCATATTTCAAGATCGTACCCCAAACTAGCTAACGATCTTTGCCATCATTTTATCACATTATTCCAGCATCCTTGAAGATGAACCTCCCAGACCTCCTAGAACCATCATTCCTGAAACAATTAATTTTGACATTCCTTGGGCATATTTCAATGGCTCAGCTCAGCCCATAGGTTCCGGGGGGGTCCTCTTCTGCACCTCACACAACAACTTTTTTACAAAATCAATATGGGTCTGGGACCTGGCACAAACAATTATGCTGAACTAATTACCCTCCATCATCTACTACAGTTTGCATTAGAGCATGACATCCTCCATCTACAAGTTTTTGAAGATTCTAAAATCATCATAAACTAGTTCAATAAATCTTCATTATGTCATGTGCACGCACTAAAATCTATATTGGAATATCTGTGGCAATTGAAAGCTCAATTCTCATCCATCTCATGTTCTCACATATATAGGGAACACAACGAAATTTCTGACAATCTTTCCAAGGAGGCAGTGATCCAACATAGGGGGCTTTGGCATATAGAGGAACAGAATGAAGCACTACATTTCAGCTATCATCATCTTCCCATCATAGATCAGCTTGATATTGAAGACCAACAATCTAATTTTGACAGTTTTTGACAACTTTTGACTATGATCATGATATATCCGATCTAAATTATTTTACTTATTGTAATTATTTTTATCAGTATTTGATGTATTCCCCATTGGGGAATTTTGACGAACTATATGTATGTGACCACAGTCACTAAAATGCATATGCAATGCATCTACAACATGTAATTTTCAATTATTAATGAAAAATATGATTTTTCCTTGGGGAAAAAAATTTTAAAAAAAATAATTTAATTCATTTATCTTTAATTTTTACTTAGTGAAATGCTCATGTTTTCAAATTACACCACTCATAAAAAATATCTATAAAACATAATCACCCACAACATGTCATCCCTTATATTTACACTCACGTACTCCAATACTTTGTATAACTAAGAGAAAATAAAATTAAAAAACAACTAAGAGAACGAACACAACTTAAATCTAGGCAGTCGTCCATCATGCTAGACCACAATCAAATAAAACCAATAGAATATCTCCAATTTTTGCAAAACATTCCTACGCTATCGCCAAAATACAATGAATTATAAAATTTTAAATTAAGGTATTGTTATTCCCTAATGCTGATGTTAGCAGAAGTGTCAGAGGGTGGGGAAGAAACTAAAAGAAGCATTTTTTAATATCACAAAAGAAAAATATGGGTATACGTTTTTATGGAACTCTGTAATTTCACTAAAGATGCTAATCCTTGGAAAGAGATTTCAGAAATAACGCCCGAGGGCAGTTGTTTACCCGATGTATTTAACACTCATTTGAATATTTTGAAAGTCAAAGTGGAGTTTCCTTGAATTGTATGGGATACGATAAATGGGTATTTTACTGGTCCACAAAATTCGCAGGGGTTTATGTTCTTGATGGTGTATTAATTTGGGGGAGAGATATGGGCTTAAAGTCTCTCGACGAAGGAATTCATTTGTTGTTGAATATCATTTAAAAGATATGGTGGAGAAGGAATTGAAGCATTTGGTACCAAACAGTTTAGGCATCGGTGGATGTTGCGACATCAATCTAAAATGCAAGTGCAAGTGGATATGGGATTCTCTATCTCAGACATGCATGTTATCACTTACTTTTATCTTTTTCCTAGTGTCATTTCTAATTTTTGGGGCTTTGGGGATGTTATTTCTTGGCTTAAATTCTCTCATTTCAAGAAACCTTCCATGATCCTTTTGGTTGTCGAAAGGATAATGAAGGATATGGTTCATGAAAGTTTATTGTGGAAGAAATCCATTAGCATTGCATATTTTTTTTTTTTTCTAAATAAGACTACTTTATATTAATGTAACATAAAAATACAAGGAGGCTTGGGCCTCTGCAGTTCTGGTCTAATTCGAAGGCATAATTCTCAAAAATATCAAAAATGGTACTGCCCACGAATGGGAAACCAGTCCAATAAATGGTTATTTCGCTGCATATAGAGAGGAAACCAGCGTTACACATGGAAAAATTATAATTTTTTTCAAAATTTAGATAGACATTGAAACCAAAAAATAAATAAACCTTGGAACCAAAAACCATGAACCAGAAAGAACTTAAGAGCTTAGGTGTCATTCGGAGAGGGAGGTGTCTCTTCCACAATTAGACACTTGTACTCATCAGTGTCGTCTGCTCGCGTGTCCTGGGTGGCGTCTTCTACATTCTGGGGTGCCTTGGTCTCACGAGCTTTACCTTGAACATATTTTCCTCTCTTCCATTCATCACTACTGCTACCGAAACCTTTGCTGCTAATTTTTGTCGGAACCTTTGTTGTGGATGCTGGAAATAGGGTCACTCTTCTCGACTGCAGAAGGAGCGCCTTAGTTGGAGAGTTTCTACAATTTAGTCGAGTGGAGGCTATCCACACTGGTGGGTTCCTCTTTGAAGGAAACAGTGATGGTAGCAGTGACTCACGGGCAGTTCCGGGTGCACAGGAAGTGAAATTGAGCCGAATGGGTGGAAGGTGAGGAGGAAATCATTTCCAGATGAGGCAGTGGTGGAGTTGTGGTCGTGGCAGAGGTGTGCAGAGCAGATGGACAAGACTGGCTTGAAGTTCCAGCACGTCTGCGCCCACTGCAAGTGGCTAGATAACGACCATGGGAATGCTCCAGGGAGGAAGGAGGAGTGTCAGAGTGGGACGAGGGAGAGGAGTGAGCAGCTCGCCCTCTATTGTTGCTACGTCTACAGTGCATGCGAGTCTACAGTGAATGCGGTGCCGAAGATGAGGCATGGTGGAGCAGTAGGGATGGTGAGTGCTCTGAGCAGCAGAAGAATAGAGGTGATGGAGCCAAGGGGCTGAGGGCACTGAAGCAAGGGTGAAGTTGTCTGCCGAGGTGAAATTAATATGACAGAGAAGGTTCTATGAGAAATGGATGCCAAGGATCAACTCAATACAGCAGAGGAGACTGCAATGTCTCCCTGTAGGCGTGCGAGAGCTCGACTCCATGACTCCAGGGGGGCAGTTGCATCTCAGAGGTTGAGGCGAAGGAGGCAGACTACTAGACGGAGGAGGAGAACAACCAGGCAGAGGAAGAAAACGACTCTGAGAATTCATTTTGAAGCGATGGTGATGGCCTCGGTGACTGGAATGACTTAAATGGTGAGTATGGGAGCGGCTGGAGAAATTTAATGCTCGTCGTTGAGACCTGTGTGTGGCCATGTGGCTATGCCACTTGCCAGCCCAAAATCCCGCCTCCTTATTAGCTGTGATGAACACCCGCATCCAGAACATTAGCATTGCATATTATTAAGGCGGTAAATGATCCTTTAAATGCATGCTTAAGGTCCTCTTAATTTAATTTTCCTGGATGTAGGGAGATGACATTGGATATTTATGAATAACATAACTAATGAATTCATAATATCAAATGGCTAATTTCTTAGCTTATCAATCTCAGCAGGAAGGAATTTCAAATGACATTGCTAATTCTTAGCTCAGCTTGGCCTATTTCTAATCCTATATTTACATGTGCATCAACGTCTGATAGTAGTTACCCAAGAAATTTTGTGGAAGATCCTTTTCTCTATATTTAGGTTTGTCTTCTTCATTCAAAGAGAGACATCATAGTTTCTTGTTTTGGGTAATTGTGTCTAAATCCTTCAAGGTAATCATGTAGTTATATTTTTTGGAGAATTCAGTGTTTTAAATTATTTGAAATATATGGTGCCTTTGATATGTTGGAAAAATATTTTTCACGTTTTTTAGAATTAAAATTCTGCATTCTTATTATCAACCTAATTTTATTTTTGTCCATAATATTCAATACATGGTTTTTATTAGTAATTTTATCTTTGTTACGAAGGAAATAGGATTTTAATTTCAGAGTGATCACCTATAAAGGTACTTTCAAGTACAAACCTAAAAGCTAAAAGCTAGAGACCAGTAATATGTTGATTTTCAATCATTAGTAAATCATATTTCTCATGGTTTGATCCATGAGTCAACACCATTCATACAAAATTCCATGTAACTATTAATTATTAACAAACACACTTAAATTAAAATATAAAGAAAAATATAATGAAATTTTTCTTTCTTATGATAATGCTTATCTAGTACCTGTGAATCTTTTTTATTATTTATAACTTATTTATTGTTGATGAGTACTTGGGAAGTCTCTATAGTTTCTTCTAGATGGGACAACGACAGGCATCGATGAGCTTGGTTTGTAATAGGTGAACCATCTTAGTTATAGATTATGGACTTCATATAGATTACACCCCCTTGAATATGATGGATGTGTAATCCATCTATCCATTGGTCCACCGAAATTCTTTGCAGCCTGCTATAAGTGTTAAAATTATGGGTCTTCATACTTTCTTTTAGCTATGAAATATTTCTATTTGAGGTGTGAGCATAAAATTTTATCATCTTTCCAATAATTTCCAATGTCAATTCCAAATTATGGAGGACCAGAAAGGTCTCCCATAGTTCAGCTTCATACCATCATCATTAACATGATTTCATTCTTCATCTACTTCTCCATAGACTCTAATAAAGTCCCTACAGGTATGTAATCTACACATAATATGTTTTACTCTAACTAATCCAACATTATGCTAGGTTAGTTCTAGTATCTACCACTATGAATGTGCTAAGAGGAATTTTTTATCGTTCTCTTGGAGCTCATACTTAGATAGAAGAATGAGGGCAGATCATCAAATTTATCCATGAGGTGACACTTATTTCCTATCAAATATTTCCATGAGGTGACACCTATTTCTTATAGGATTTGGTAATAAATTATGGATTGTGAGAATACATAGGCTGGTATGGAATTTTTCCCTTGCAATTCCCCTCGATTATTTGATCTCAAGTGACATTCATTTGATTTAAGATAATGGAATTTTAATAATTACCACTAGATTCATCCTCTCCTAAATTTTGAGGAGTGAGGGAGGACGGGTGGGGTTGCAAATTCATGGCTTAGTGTGAATTGAAGAGGATGACTAGTTGGATCTCCCACAAATGCCTCTTGAATTATTTTTATTAGCTCTAATAATTTTAAGGTCCTCCCTCTCAATGGATGTGAGGATGAAATTATTTTCCATGTCCCTTGAAGATGATTCTTATGACTCGTTTGTGACCTAGGAGGTTAATCATGGTCTTTTGTGCTCCTAAGAGGTTAATTATTCTTCATTCTATTACGTTAAATTGAACAATAAATAAAATTGGCAATATCCTTCAAATACATGAACATTAAACAATATTGAAAATATACTCCATAGAAGAACCACTTTGATTTACTTAATAAATATTGAAAATACCTTTAATTTGAAAACATAAACTAAAATAATTTTGAATTGATTAAATACTTTTATTTTTTAAAAATAAAAATGGATTAATTATTAAAAATCCAAATGTTCTAAATAAAATTTGAAAATTAAATTCCCGTCGAGCTTTAAATTAAATTCCTACCAAGAAATATAGCCAACCCAAAACAATTGTTTGCACAATGATATTTGGTGCACTTAACAATTATTTAACCCTGCACGAGGGGTTTATAAAAACACCTTTTTCTTTTATGTTAAAATGTTTGGCATTTTTGGGATAGGAAAAAAAATATCAGAGAATCCTTTTGTTATAGGTCAATTGGGGCGCCATTCCCAATGACCTGGTTAAATGGGCATCATCTCCAGGACCAATGATCAAGGGTCTATCATTCCCTATCATTTCAGTTGCTACATGCCCTAAGACAAGAAACAAGACAAATCAAGCAAGAATTTCATCAAGCAAAGGTTTCCATGGTTTGAAGCTTATTATATAGCATATGAGAGCTCACCAACGCAGGTTCTAAGGGGCCTAAGTGCGTTGCATATTCAGGTAGCCCCATGCAAGGCTGCTTTTCAAAGCACTTCCCGACATTCACAGGTGCGTTGGTCACATTGGGAGCGAAATTCTCATTGTTCTGGAATCTCCACTTGGCCAGTGCCTTCTAGAAGAGTTCACAGGTGTCAAGCTTCGGATCCAAGTGTCCATTTGACATCTACATGACTGGAAACATGTATTTCCTATTATTGGAAAGTCATTGATTGCAAAACAACCTATAGTTCATCTATAAATTGAGCACAGATCTAAGTGCTTGAAGAGGAAGAAATTGAGTAGAGAAATGCTGGAGAATTTTCAATTGATAGCTAGATTTGTGTAGCTGTTGTTGGAGAGATTTATACTATGATGAGGTTTGCGAACGTTGCTGGAAGGTCACTTCAAATCAGTCACTAGGTAACTGTAACCTCTCCTTCTATCATCAATAAAGAGTATTGCTTATTTTTCCCTATATGCATCTATATTGGCTTTGATTTTCCATATTGCAAGATCTTAGTTGATGTGTATGGTTTATGCTTTACTGATTTAGCTAACTATCTTGAATAGATATCTATATTATTACATCTTCTGCTATTTCAGTGTTCTTTCTTGCAGGAAGCATTCAACCTACAAACCGCTTGAATTTGAAGCTGCAACGGAAGCGACAGAAGGAGCCATTTGGAAGCAACTAAACAAGTAAGCCTCCAATCCTCTCTATGTATCTATTCCGAGTTAGGAAAAATAGTCATATAGACTTTCACCTATTTTTCTAGACTAACACCTGTCTAAGGAAGCGTGATTTATCCGTAATTCACAATTCTGGCCCAAAAAATTGGCGACTCCGCTGGGGAGAATTTATCTTAGTTATAGGTGTTTAAGCCTCTAATTTTCTTTTTTATCCACCCTGTAGTTGTTACACATAAATATTAAACCTTTTCAGAGCTTAATTTGCAAATATAGTGAGTTAAACATTAGTATTTTTCTTTGTATATTGCGCCCAACGCACCCTTAGACTGGACACAGTGCTTTGCAGAGCACTGTCTCCCTTCCTAGCCTGCGTTACAAAGCATTGTCTCCCCTTGGAGACTGTGTTGACTCCCGAAAGTGCCCAAATTCCCTTGAATTTTCCTTTTCTATTTTCCTCAGTTTTGTTTGTTGCTGTGTTCTAAAAATTTTGATGCTCAATTGACCAGTGACTCTATATACTTCTCCTTTGATTGAAAATTTGTTCAATGTTGTTTTAAAATTTTTTTATTTATCATTGACAAGTTGATTTCAATGTACTTTTTATGGTCGCATTAAGAATCATTTTCTTTCAAAATAGGAAATTGTCATAAAATATTCATTTCCTTGATAGGAGAAATTGTTGTTGAAATCCTCATTTTTCCTTCAAAAGAGAAATTGTCATTTGTATTCTTCGTTTCACAAAAAGTAAAAAGCATTTGAATTATTGATTTATTGCACCTAGTTTATTTTTTGCATTCATAACATTAAGGAAACTTAAAAGAAAAACTTCCATTTTCATGTAGAATAATGTGTGTTTTGCAAAAGGAACATTAGCAAATCTACATTTAGTTTGTGATTCATTGATTTGTTTCTTCACAAATTATTTTCTCTCTTCCCTTAGTAGCTATGTTCTTCATTGAAAAAGCTGAAAGTGAAAGTTTGTTTATCATTCTTAGCTTTCATTTTAGAAATTTCATACACATTATCGCGGTGAACCTTTGTAAGGAAAATTTTTAAGCAAGATCAACATAAAATTAATCTCAATTCACTTAACAACGCATTGGAACCATAACGATAACATTTAGAAGGTCTAAGCTAGAGATGTGTTCCGGTGTCGTAAAACATAGCAGCTGTCTTTAACTTGTCTGCGATACATTCCGAGTGTGATACCTCACTCCATGTACATAAGTATATCGTAGCTCGTCCACGTGCTTTCAGGTATATCGGGTGGTGTTATAGTATGATAAGTATAAAGGGGTGCTCTCACTGTGCAGTTTCGCATCAGACAACGCTAATACAGACTTGGGCCTCCACATAACTTTGGGTATATTTGGGAGGAAAAATTTTAGGTGCTATCCATCCATAGTGAACCGAGTTGGCCGCCTTGAAATTTTGATACACCAAACACAACATTCAGGGAGATTGCCTGCCTGTACTTCTTGGTTTTCCAGGAGGTATTATGTAGTTCACAGTTTCTTGGTAAACCATTTTGCCTAACATTACCCTCTTTTTGTTTATTTGTTTTTTGTATAAAATAAATCAGTAATCGTGGAAGAACAAAATCCTATCCCCATCATTCACGTATATTAGATTTAAAACCACCTTTACCACCAGAAGTTACTTCTGGTAGGTGAAGGCGATCACGATCTACCGAATCAAGTACAATTTTCTGGTGAAACATCATATTTAACCCAGAGTTAGCTCAAATTTTTTCTACACATCCCGTTTCATCTACTATTGTTGAAAAAAAGTCTTCACAGTTACCCGTGGTCACAATCCATTCAATCGCTGAGACCATACCTCCTGGACCCGACGTTGCTCAATCATAAATTGATCCAGATCTTGTCTCTTCTTTTCCAGAACATCTGAATCCTGAAGTCGAACAACTGGAAGTTTCTCCTACCTTGGTCATCCCACAAAGTTTTGTAGCTATTGAAACTTCTATATCACACAGTCAACCGTCTAAAATATATTTTGGGCCTAGCGGTGAAGTTCTTCCTCCTGGTTTAATTGTGATTGAAGAAATCCCACAAGACGATACACCTTTAAATCCAACCCATTTTAGGGATGACTTTTACCTGTACCAGTCTTTTCCTCAATCGTTTCCATATTCTTTTTTTGATCATTCAATCTCTTACCGATTTTCGAGGGTATATATTTGGTCAAACAACCATGTCTGAACCAACATCTTCGGTTGGGTCTGCTATTCCAATTACGTCAGCTCCTACCCTCACTACTCCATCGATGTTCACAACCTCACCAGAGTCATATTTTCACGGTGGCCCTTCAGTCCTAATAGGTTACAAATCATTTTCTGTTACTTTCTCTAGTGCATCTTCACGTTCATGGTATTTTCCAATGTCATCATCTGGTGTTTTAACTGGTAGTCCTATCATTAGTACTGAATGAATTGATTCATTACATACATCATCATGGAAATATCAATTTGATCCTTTTGGGTCAATTCCTTTAAGTACCATATCAACTGGACTCCCAGCATTTGGAGAAACTTATTTTTCGTCTTATTATCCTCATGCTGGGGGGCAACCTTTGGTCACCCAATATGACAGTACTCAGTCACTTTTTGGTCAAACTAATGTTGACATGAATGTTTTTCAATGGCAACCCACTCTTTCTATCCAACCACAAATGGTTGTACACTCATATCAACCGATTCAACCTGTTACACCCACTTCATTACCACTTGTTAATACATCTATACCGCTGTTATAGAATCAAAACCACTTGTTAATACATCTATACCCCTATTACAGAATCAAAATATTGTACATCAACCTTATTAGACGGGTTCTTTGACTCAATATCATCAAATTTTGGGTCCACGGACTCAAAATCCTTTGGTTAATTTACAACAACCTGTATCAGGAATCATTTATTCACAAACTGGTGTACCATTTTATAGGATGTCACAAACGCAACTTGGTTATACATATCAACCGAATCCAACTTATAATAATTTTGGTTATAACATTGGTGGAAAAACCCCTTGGAAGCCACAAGCACAAATGCATCAAACTTCATTTCAACAAGTATTATATCCAGGTTTTGGTCAACATAATTCTCAAGAATTTGCTATGCAAAACAACCCCTGTCTGGGTTACCAACAGAAAATTATGTATGCTAGTGCTCAAAGGCCTGTTGCCCAAGCAATTCCATCTTACCCTGGCTATGCTCACCCTGACCTTAATTGACAGTTGCCTTTTGTTGCAACCTTGGAATTACCATATTTAAACCAGTTAACCAATGATCCTATAAATTATGCTCCTTGGTGGCCGGTGATACCTCATAAATTACCATCCGATATTCCTAAATTAAATGGAAACCCTGGAGAAGATCCATTGACTCGTGTCATGACTTATCATTTATGGTTTTCATCAAATTCCCTGAATGATGATTCTGTTCGACTACGTATTTTCCAGCGTACTCTTATAGGTTCGGCTGCTAAATGGTACATTGAGTTACCTAGAGCTTCTTTCGAAAATTTCACTGCTTTAGCTATTGTCTTTTTGACCCATTTCCAGTTACCGATCATATACGAAACTGGAACGGAACTCTTGACCAAATTCAAACAGACTAATTCTACTCACATTTCTGATCATATTCATGAGTGGCTTCACCGTCAATGAATGGTTAATACATTTGTTCCCGATCGGCTCCTTGCTGAATGGTTCATTAAGTCCCTGTTACCTTCTATAACTGAGGATGTGGCGTCGTCACAGAAGAGAAATTTATCGCTCGTGCTCAATATTTAGACTTGATTTATGCTCAGTCCGGCACGCTCTATGAAAAAATTCCTAATGCGTCGCGATCTAATTTCAATGTTCCTCCTCAAATAAAGGACTCTCATGCTGGAGATGGCTTGATAGGCACTACAAACACACACCGTGCTACTGCATATGATCCTACTCCTACTTCCGAAATTAATTCCATGTCATTTGACAAAGGCAAAAGTGACAAGCAACCAAGAGGTAAGAAAAAGGGGAAATCAAAGAAAAAGTAAACTTCTAACCCGTAGGAAAGATCATCTGATCAACCGTCTGGACCACGGAAAAATTGTTATCCATGCATAATATTTAACAAGGAACACTTTGTTAGTGATTGTCCTCACCGTGCTGAAGTCTCAAATATCATCAAGACTTCCCATGCATCAGCTGTGTTGACAGACCCATTTCCAAATCCGGACACTAATTTGGTTGCTACAGATCCGACTCCTAGTTCCCAAGTGTTAATGTTATCCACCACAAAACCTTCACAAGGTATTTTGGTTTCGACATAGAATAAAGACTATGGCAGTCCAACCACTGATCAACCTACTACCTCGACAACGAATCCATCTAATGAATCATTACCACCTATTGTTATTCCTGAATTGAAAATTAAGCCACCAAAGGGAGTAATTCATAAGTCAACATATAATCCTCAAGCAAGAGCTACACAAAATTATAATATAGTTGAAGATTTGGCTCAATCCCCTTCTGCTATGTCTACTCTTGAGGTATTACAAAATTGTTCCTCCCAGAAGCAGGCTTTATTGTCAGCCATTGGTGGAATTGATCCGACTGATTCTAATCTTGTTGTCTTTAATCACACGGGCTATGTGCCACAATTACTAGCATAATTGGCATTTTCCATACAAGTAAATGTTCTCAATCACCTTGTTCATCACACTATTATTGATGAGGGAGCATCTACGTGCATTATGTCTCTAAATTGTTGGAAGTCACTTGGCTCGCTGCGATTATCACAATCATCAATGATGTTGAAGGCTTTTGATGGAAGAACATATAAACCTTGTGGTATTATCAATAACCTACATGTTGAATTAGGGGGAAAAAAATTGAATATTGATGTCGAGGTTGTTGACAGACCCCTTGACTATAATATTTTACTTCGAAGACCATGGGTATATGCAATGACTACCATTGTTTCTACATACTTTAGAATGATTGTCTTTCCACATAAAGGTACAATCACAATCATTAATCAATTATCCTTTTTTTCCTCTGCTTCATAGGTAATTGGAAGTGTTCCATTTGTTCACTTACCCCAACTAGAAATTCAGAACATTGGTGTAGGACTCTTAAAGGATTCCACTCTTATGGGAACCTTTGCATTACCGTCACCCGCAATGTCGATATAAATTGTAAGTATAGAGACCTGCTACATGATCTCTTCCACTCTATCTAGCTTAAGGGAGAGTACGGGTGATTCTGATATTTCTATGTTGGATGATGTTTTACTGCCCAACCCTATTGAGCTAGCATAGCAATCAATATATTTGGCTTGGGTGGCAAATCCAAAATCAGCATCGCCGAGTGTTTGGGTTGATCGTTCATTAGATTTTGGTACTCCATCTGATCCATTTTCCTCAAAATTTTTGATAGATGAAAATATTTTGGAAGCTATGATGTCAGAAGGAGAACCATGGGAAGATTATCATCATCGTTCCCATCTTCTTGATTACAAAGAAAACAATCTCAGTGAACTATATCACCCATCCATCAAAAATTTCTTTTCAAATTCTTTGCTGATTAATGCAATTGACTCGCGAAATTTATCAAATATCGAAGAAACGATTTCTATCGATATTTCAACCAAACTTGGCATTGTATAAAATATCCATGTCGGTGTATCTTGTTCTCCATCAGAACTTGATTCATATCGCTCTCTTTTTCATGAATTCGTGACGTATTCGTTTGGTCTTACGAGGAAATTATAGGCATAGATACTAGTATAGCTGAACACACTATTAATATGTATCCTGATGTCAAACTGGTGTGCCAATGGATTCGTCCTATTCATCCAAAGACAGCCACTACCATCAAATCAAAAGTTCAAAAACTTTTGCGTGTTGGTTTCAATTACCCTGTTCCGTTAACTGAGTGGGTTTCCAATATCGTTCTTGTTATAAAAAAACAAGGAACCATTACGGTGTGCATCAATTATCGGGATGTTAATTTAGCTTGTCCAAAATACAACTATCCTACTCCCTTTATCAACCATATTATTGGCGATTATGCTAGATGTGAAATATTATTGTTCATGGATGGATTTTCCGGCTACAATGAAATTAATATCTGCCCGAATGACCAACATAAGACATCATTCATTTGTCCTTGGGGCACATTCGCATATAGGAAAATTTTGTTTGGTTTAAAGAACGTTGGGGCAACTTTTCAGAGAGAAATGGATTATGCTTTCAACGACATCAAGAAAATTGTTCAACCATATCTAGATGATTTACCAGTGCATTCACAAAATCTAACTGATCACCCGATGCATTTGAGAGCCATTTTCTTATGCTACCGACACTACAAGATATGCCTCAATCCACATAAATTTGTGTTTTGTGTTGGTTCTAGTCGATTGATCGGATTCGTAGTCTCAAAAGAAGGAATTCGAATATACCCACTGAAGGTTTGGGCCATTCTTGATTTTCTTGCACCATTAAACTTACTTCAGATACAAAAACTTCAAGGAAGGGCTAACTTCATGAGAAGGTTCATTCCAAACTATGCCGAAATGGCTAAAGGATTTACTCGATTATTGAAAAAGCGGGTTCCCTTCCATTGGGACCAAGTTGTGCAAGATTCTTTTGATGTTGTCAAGGACACTCTTGTCCGAGCGTCATTAATTTATCCTCCTAATTATCAAAATAATTATTTCCTATATATCGTCGCGGCTGAAACGACCATCGCTATGGTTTTGGTCCAAGTAGAAGATGGAATTGAACATTTGATCTATTATTTGAGTCGTAATCTCAATGATACGGAATTTTAGTACTCGTACGTGGAAAATTTTGCCTTGGCAGTTGTTCAAGCTATCCAAATATTTCTCCATTATATTCTTCTCCGAAAAACAACAATAGTTTTGAATTTCAACCCCATGACTTATATCTTATCACGTCAATTTCTAGGGGGGAAATATTCAAAATGGATTGTCATTTTGCAGGAATTTGATTTAGAATTCATCAAATCCAAGTCAAAGAAGTATCTAGTTTTGGTTGATCTTCTCTATGACCTTCCCTTTGATAGTACTACTACTATGTCGGAACCATCTATTCTAGATGAGTCTCTGTTTCTGATCGAATCATCTGATCCATGGTATGGGGATTTCATCATTTATCTCCAAACCCAAAGTTTTCGACCTAATACCTCTCACTCTGATCAGCGACGTATTCGATACCAAGCCAGAGATTATCTGATCGTCGACGATACACTTTATCGTTGTGGTGTCGATACCATTTTAAGGAGGTACCTCACTCATGAGGAGGCCGAAAAAGTGTTAAATGATTGTCATGTTGGGAATTGTGGTGGACACGTATCTGGATATGATACCGCGCAGAAGATACTCCGCACTGGTTACTTTTGGCCTACTGTTTTTCAAGATTGCATCCTCACAGTCAGAAGTTGTCATGCATGCCAGATTTTTTATCGTAAAATCTGCAAACTGCCAGCACCAATGCATCATGTTGTCTCTACTAGACCATTACGAAATGGGGTATTTACTTCATGACCTGTAACCCTCCTTCGTCTAGGGGGCATAGTTATATTATTTTCTCAGTCGACTATTTTACCAAATGGGCCAAAGTGATGCCTACATTTAATAACACAGGACAAACAGCTGCATTGTTTTTCTTCAGCCATGTTATTGCATGCTTTGGGGTCCCATAGGATATAGTTACGGATCATGGGAAGCATTTTCACAACCATATGATGTCTGAATTGACTACCAAGTTAGGATTTTCACATGCTAATTCTACTCCTTATTATCCACAATCAAATGGACAAGTTGAGCCTATTAACAAAATTCTTAAACGAATGCTTCAACGAATCATAGGAGTTCGTGAAAGGAACTAGGACTTGATCCTATACTTCACTTTGTGGGCGTATCGAACCTCGGTGAGAAATGCAACCGGATTTACTCCTTTTCAATTGGTGTATGGTCTAGAAGCTATGCGAAATATCATCGTTAAAACTCACGATAGACTTGTTACCTGACACCTCAGAAGAAGAATTGTGTCTCCTTAACCTCATCCATCTAGATGAAACATGTCGTGAAGCCCAATTGGCCAACAAAGTGCATAAGAGACATATAAAGGCGCAATATGACAAAAATTTCAAGCCTCACATCTACTCAAAGGGAGACTTGGTCCTTCTTTACGATCAAGAAGCTGATGTAATAGGTACAAGGAAATTCAAGCCATTGTGGCATGGCCCCTATATTGTCAAAAGAGTTCTTGCTAAAGGTGCTTACGAGTTAGTTGATTACGATGGGATTCCATTGGCACAGCCTAGAAATGGGTTGTATTTGAAACGTTACTATGCTTAATCATGAGCGTAGTAATTTTTTGTATTATATTGTATATATGCTGTTGATTTGCATTCACTATCTTAGTTTGTTTTTAGAGTTTTCTTGACATTAGTAATCCTCTTTAAATTTCATGGCAGATTTATGAATCTTAGGAACCATTTGTTGGATATGCTGATGGTGCTAGTCGTAGTACGCAAAATATATCCTCTGCAGCGTGGGCCATTTTCACTCCGAAGGGAGAGTTAATGAGTTTTCAAGGGATTTGTATTGGTAGATCGACAAACAATATCGCTGAGTATATCATGTTGATCGAACTTCTCTCTGATGCCATTTCATTTGGTATTAACTACATAATCATCAGGTTAGACTCAAAACTTGTGGTATTACAACTTACTTGTGTTTATAATGTTAGAAATCCAACACTTCTTAGATTGTTCATAAGAGTTATACTTTTGGAAAAACATTTTGATTTCATTCAATATCAACACATTTCCAGAAATTTGAACACTTTGACTGATTCATCAGCTAATCAATTTTTAGACAGACATTTGCGACATAGGTAAAGTAAACATTTACATCATTGAATAGGATTTCGCATTAAACATAGGAAAAACTCTGAAATCATATAGATAGATAGTTATAGGTTTTTATAAAATTTGTGCCCAAGACACATTGGTCATCTGACCTCAAAATGTATGAAAAATGTCACAAGTAAACTAGTGGTGCTTATGGTAACATGCTATAGATCTAGAAATCCTACAAAGCAACTGCATCCAACGGTTAGGGACCCCAACAGTGTGTCACTGCAGTCACATGGGAATCTCTTTGATCCGGAAATCCGAAATCTCGAAGGTCAACCCCTCTATGTTCTGCTGAAGCTTAGCCAGAGTCTCAGCCATATCAAGGTCCTGAAGGAATGCTCTCCCGACAGCCCTCTCTGCTGGCGCATCTGCTTCGCGCTCTGGTTCCTCTATTGGTTGAACATGACCAATATTTTCATTACATCAAACATTTAGTTTGGTCTTGGAGAGAAATCAAAAACACAAAAAAAATTGTATAAACCTTAGAAAAATAAAAAAAAACATGGTCAAAAAATTCTTACCTATTGCAACCCACTGAGTGCCTTCTGGTAATATTAAATCTGGATCTCCTCGGAAGTCGATGCCTATGTATGAATACTCATCGATGGCGATGATCTGTCACTGGAACTAAGCAAAGGATGTAGTAGAGAACAAAACGGTCAATTGGCTTGCATGTCGACCCATGAGTTCTACCCATATTTGCATTCGAGGATCTCTAAGACTAGATATATCCAATGTTACATGTTGTGGCTGCATTAGTGGAATCCGTTCCAAAGCGAAGGAGATAAGGATTGAACCATAACTGAATTTTTTCTTCCTTCCTCCCTTTTCTTTATTCAGTTGTTCCTTTATCTGGGATAGAACAGCTTCAGACCAGCTAAAGAATGTTGGCTCTAAGCACTCTAGCGCATACTGCATATACGATCTGTTTGCTACATGTAGTGTAACGGTGCTTGTAATTTTAGTTATTGTGAAAAGTATGGTTCTGAAAGGAAAATCCTTGACATCCCGGATGTTTATTTTTCCATATTTTCTAGGTTCTGCCCCTAGATAGAAATACTGCATAACATTATCCCTCATTGTCTCTCCTCCAACGGTAGACCTTGTGAGAGAAATGGGCAAACCTCTCCTCAAAAAACCTATGAGAAAATCCCTCAACTGTTATGGGAACCACTTTTTTTTTAATGTGAAATACCTCTATCGCCGGATCCCATGCTCGAACTAAGAACTCCAAGTGTTCTATTTGTTGCCTCATTCCCGAAAATTTGAAGTAGTTAAGTAGTCCACAATCTCTTAGGGCTCTTACAGTACCCGGATCATTCAAGGCAATCATATATTTTTCTTCATGTTCTCTTTCCCTCCATGCATTTGTCATTATAATCTGATGGAAACCTAAAATTCAACCAGAAGATCCATTAGATTCCATTCATTGCAAAAAACTAGGAAAATTTTGGGCACAACATGAAAATAAAAAACTTGAAATGTACCCAACGCACTCCTTGGGCTAAGACAATGCATTGCACATGTAGGTACCCTTCACTTTAACTGTTATGCAACGTAGTTTTCGAAATTCAGGGGTGCGCTGCCCTCATTTTGGGCAGAATTTACCCTAGGGGCCTTAAAACCATAAAATGTTTTAGAGAATGGAAATGAAATGAATACTAAAGGGAAGAGGAGGTTCATGGTACTAACCTGGATCAAATGGCGGCGAAATGCATCCACAGAAATGAGTGCAATCAATGACTAAATTTTGGGGGAAAAATCAGGTTCATAGCTCCAAAATGCAAATGGTAACTATGGAATGGTAAAAATGAATAGTGAAACTACTTTTTATAGTCGGTTAATTGTTTACAAGTTAAATTTATTGCTAGACTATAGTTTTATTATGTTTTTATCATGAAATAGGTATTTTTAATCCATTTGATGTTGTTTTGAATAGAAAATACAATTGATGAATAGATTAGTCATGCAGATTTATTCAAAGAATGACTTGACCACAAAGCATACTTTTTCTCCTTATTTTTCGAGATTTTTTAAAAACGATAAAGGATTTGAAGCGCACTTTTATCTCTTTTTCGAGATTGAATAACAGGGAAAAAGGAATCACTGGAGTCTTCTTTCAGCTCTTTTCAGACTCCGATAATGTGAAAATATTGCTGAGCACTTGTCTTTTCGAGCTCGTTAAAGTAAACAAATTGATATCTACTCAGTATAAGTTTAACCCTTTTGCAGATTGAGATAGATTATTTACGAAAAAGGAATACCTTGGTTGAACATGACCAAAGAGGTTCTATCAGATATTATTTTACACTTTTTCGGATCTGAGTGACAAATTTACGAAAAAGTACTTTTAGAGTTCTATTTCGTCCTCTTTTTCAGACTCTCTAAATATGAAAAAGGACTGGGCTATCATTGTCATTAAGCTCGTTAAAACATAAAATAGTGACGAGCTTGTCGATCATGGAAAGAATCGAGTTTCATTCATCACTAAACTCATTAAATTATTAAATAACGATATTTTGTTCGCCCGAAGGGTTGAGTTATAGATCAAACAAATGTTATCCTCCTCAAGCTTGTTAAAAAATAAAGAGGTACTGGTCGACAAATGATCGGGGAAAATTTGGGAAAAGTAAGAAAATTTTATTTTTGGTAGCAAGTCGCTCTTGAACATGACACTTCTTTCACTCCATGTCCATGACTATTTGTGTTGGGTAATCATCTTGACGGTTCATTCACACCTATGGTTCATCATACCTTCACTTCGGTTTTGGGTCAATGTTGCCAACTCATCATAGTGTCACCAATATGTTCAAGAGACGTCATCCAGTGATTAAAAACTCATCCTTCTACAATACTCATAACCTTCATTTTCATGACCGTCATCCCTGAAAATAGCTATATCAAGTCATACCCTTGTCTCTGAAATCAGTAACGCCAGTTTTGCAATAAGGTGACTTCCTGTCGACGACAAATAAATATCTAGGAATTTCACTTAGAAACATCAGATTCCAGTACCATGAGGCTTGTTACGACATCGAAAAGATCCTCGCTTCCATACCTTTGACCAAAATATTTTGTTTGACATTCGACATCAAATCATCTATTCACACCTTACGAAATGTACTGCAGTACCTTGAGGGCCATTGACATTAATGGTAGTTCTCTCGCATTTGTTAACATCTCACATCATTCGCTGGTAATCAAACGATGTCTTTTTATGTTCGACTACAAATCATATATTCGCATGGCTAGACTTGTACCCGAATGATCGAGTGAACAAGATAAGAAGACCCTGGATCTAGTTTCAGCCATACGGGCTGCGATTTCAAGATTGTTGTACACATAATCTGTATGGTGACCTTACATACAGTTTGACATCCAAACATGGGTCTATATCTGTAGGCATGTCTTCATTTGGGCAACATTCCAATGAAGATGACTTTCTGAATTATGTACATGTTATTAGATTGTTTTATGTGCTTAACATGGGAATGCCTACCCTAAAAAATTATGATCAAAGAGGATATATCATGCTATAATGTATTGTAATATTGATACAGGTTACCACTCTACTTCGTTTCCAGACTCATCACAGTGTAAAGCATCTCAATAAAATGTTCTTATTATTTTGATCTCATGCTTTAGGGAGCAATTATTATAGGTCAATTTAGGCGCCATTCCCAATGACCTGGTTAACTGGGCATCATCTCCAAGACCAATGATCAAGTGTCTATCATTCCCTATCATTTCAATTGCTATATGCCCTAAGACAAGAAACAAGACAAATCAAGCAAGACTTTCATCAAACAAAGGTTTCCATGGTTTGAAGCTTATTATATAGCATATGAGAGCTCACCAATGCAGGCTCTAAGGGGCCTATGTGCATTTTATATGCAGGTATCCGCATGCAAGGCTGCTCTGCAAAGCACTTCCTGACACTCACAGGTGCGTTGGTCACATTGGGAGCGAAATTCTCATTGTTCCAGAATATCCACTTGGCTAGTGCCCTCTAGAAGAGTTCACATGTGTCAATCTTTGGATCCAAGTGTCCATTTGACATCTACATGACTGGAAATATGTCTTGCATATTATTGGAAATTCATTGATTGCAAAACAACCTTCAGTTTATCTATAAATTGAGCACAGATCTAAGTGCTTGAAGAGGAATAATTTGAGTAGAAAAATGCTGGAGAATTTTCAATTGAGAGCTAGATCTGTGTAGTTGTTGCTGGAGAGATTTATACTGTGAGGAGGTTTGGGAACATTGCTAGAAGGTCACTTCAAATCATTCACTAGGTTGTAACCTCTCCTTATATCATCAATAAAGAGTACTGCTTATTTTTCCCTATATGCATCTATATTGGCTTTGATTCTCCATATTGCAAGATCTTAGTTGATGTGTATGGTTTATGCTTTACTGATTTAGCTAAATAGCTTGAATAGATATCTATATTATTACATCTTCTATTGTTTCAGTTTTCTTTCTTGTAGGAAGCATTCAGCCTACAAACTGCTTGAATTTGAAGCTGCAACGAAAGTGACAAAAGGAGCCATTTGGAAGCCACTGAACAAGTAAGCCTCCAATCTTCTTTGTGTAACTATTTTGAGTTAGGAAAAATAGTCGTATAGTCTTTCACCTATTGTTCTAGACTAGCACCTGTCTAGGGAAGCATGATTTATCCGTAATTCAAAATTCTGGCCCAACACCCTTGATCGGTCCCCATTGGGGTAGAGAAACATACACAGTTAATTTAGTGTGAGAGAGCATGGTGGAGGCCATGGAGGGTAGCAACAAGTGGAAGTGCGAGGATATGGAGCAATAAAATTCCATAGACTTGAGATTCCTGGAGGCCATGGAGAAATCTGAGGGCACAGTCCATGTCATGGATGTTCCGGCCTTGAAGAAAATGGTGTTGGCCTTCAAGTGTCACCTTTGTGACAACCTGGAGGCCTGCATGAAATATGTAGACCACCCGGACAAGTTTTCTTACTCGGAGCTCAAGCTCCACGAGGAGTTGTTGCACCTGAATTCCCTGTTTGGGGAAACAAAAATCTACCTAGAGCTCCTACACCTGAATGGAATTATGTTGGAACAGGGTTCCCTAACCCCAATTTTGTCCAGTTTTGTAATATTTAGTCTAGTGCAGGGTGTTTGGGGTCTAAAAACCACGGTTTGAGGACCATAGGATAACGCAGGTTAGAATGATATAAATAGATGTATAAACCGAGTCTAGAAGAGGTGAAGTAGTGAATAATATTATATATGAGCTTGAAGATATTTTGTTTCAATTGTCTGGGTAAGGGCTCCTACTAGCTGTGTGCGCAAAGACCCTGAGTCCTACTGTGTGTGAACCCCGCTGGCTATGTGTGCGGGCTGGTCAATAAATTATGTAAGTCAGATCGGGATATGAATGAATAAAAAGGTTGTTGATGACATTTATGTGTTTCTATGTTATATACGCTATACTTATGTTCTAATATTGTGTGGCTGAGTACTGATGATATACTAATGTGAACGTGGATGCGATAGTAAGAATGCATAGATCTGGTTTAAAGACTCTGCTACAATTTCCTATTATTTAGGATCTGTGCTCGGCTATTAAAGATTCTGTATTAGGGCTCATTCTGCGTAGGACGGTTAGATCTGACAGAACCCCCTTTAATTAAATTTCTCTCTCTCAGGGTGCGAAAACCTGGTTCCAACACCCTCCCATACTACTTCAGGTGAGACTTTGACCTGCGCAAGTAGGCCATTACCAAAAGGGCTAGCAATACATGGGTTTGTTGGAAAACCTTAAAACTAAACTCGGGTCAAGACCCCTAAAGCCAAAAAATGATTATGTTTCTAGGACCAAGAGAATTTTGAGAGAGGGATTGGGTAATGCCACGGGGTCATTGATAGCCATTAAAACCTATGTTAGAAGACTGGTTCGAAAATCAAATTCAGGAATTTTCCCTAAAAGAAAATAGGAGCGAAACGTTGTCTGTAGAAAAGTGGAAAAATAGGTATATTTTTACAGAAGTACACGAAATCTTCTTTGTTTCCTTCACACACAATTTGCAAGAGTGGCTGGTTTGATTGGAAAAATTTCAAACTTGTTGGAAGTGTCTACTCAACTTAGTGTTCCTAAATTGATGTCATAAATTGTCAACCAGGGCTAGTAAACTGTTGAAGTGAAAGGCACTGTATGTGCCTAGGTATCTTCTTCCTACTTCGTTGTGCTTAGTGTTTTTATAGTGTTTTTGGTTTTGTGTTTTTATGCTAAGAGGAAAAGAACTAAATTGTTGGCAAAGAGAAGTTACTGATCACACTAAAACATAATGAAATCTACTCTAAACTATGAATGGAACCTAAGAACAAAAAATGCTAATCCACAGACTGTAAAGCTGATAATAAAAGTAACTCATAACATTAAACTCAGTCCAATTCATTTCATTAGAGGTATGTTGGAACAACTGAGAAAAGGATTAGTTTGATGTAATGAGGTTCTCTTTAGTAAACAACAACTTAAAATATCACAGAGAAAATCTCATCCGTTGTTAGAAATTTGTTGGAACATTTTGAGAAAATATATCTGCAACATAGTAAGAAACTCTATGCTAAAATAACTTGTGACACTAGAATTAACTCATTCTGCAACTCAAAATTTTACTATTAAGCCTCATTCAAAGGTTAGAAATTTCTTGTAACAACTTGGGAAAAAGGTTGTTTTGTAAAATTATGAGAAATTGCAGAACAGTCAAGAACTCAAAATGATATAAATAATTCTTTTCCATATGATAATGATGTGTTAGAAGAAGTTAAGAAAAAGAGCATATTATAAAATAATGAGGGTCTTTTAAGTCTAATTAATAGGACTAAAATGCAATTAACTAATAAAACTAAAATGCAATGAACAACTAAACTAAAGTGCAATTAACTCAAGAGTACTACAGCTATATCTCATTCACGCATTAGTGATATATTGGAACAACTCATGAGAACAAGATTGACTGTAATATTCAATATAAGTAAATGACATAAGCATGATGAAAGAAGATAAACTCAGAAAACTGCCTAAGTTAAGAACAAAACAGAGCTAAAGTCACTTATCTAGAAAATATACACAAAGCCTTTCAGACAGTAGGGGCCCTCTACCATCAGATTGGCACACGAATCCTTAACTCCTTAAAGTTTCTTCAGATCATGCATCAAATTTGTACTTCTTTCATTAAAGGAAAGACACTCAGAAACAGAGTATCACAGTCTTTAAGAACTAACAACAAAACATTAACTAATTGTCTCTCGGTTCACAGAGTTATTTTTATAAGGAAATACATAACTGACATTGAGTAGAAATAGGCATAGGTGTATTTTATAATCAAAATCGAACTAGAACTCCTGTTGAGGACTCGTATTCTACTGAAGACACCTCAATAATCCTTTTCCTTGTAGAAGTCTGCTTCTTGGTTTTGGCTTTATCCACATGCATAACCACTTCCAGATTTGTGCTCAGCCCTCGTGGAGGACAAGGAATGATGCAGGAGAGTTTTGGAGTTTAACCATATACGTCTTTCCCTCAGACGACGCCTGTAACCTGTTTAAACACTAAAATAGCTGCAGAATGCCTGATCGACTACGAAACGTCTGTATTGTATAGCTATTTTGCACAAAATTATTAAAACAACAAAAACCATGAAAATACAATATGTTAATCAATTGCATGTAACCTTTAAGCCATCCTAATCATTCTTCATTGATTTTAGGCTTATGAAGTGATAAAAGAATGATGAAATGAAGTGAAGGCTTGTAAAAGTGAAGGCAATTCTAGGGCTCAACAGGAAGGACGATCAGGTCACGCAGTGGACCTCCAAATTGATCTGGAAATTGGAAAAGACTGATAATAATATCACCAGAATTGTGGATCATTGGGTTGACAGTATATTGGGAAGATTTGTGACAGAATTTAATGTTGATCAATTTGAGTCATATTCGAAATCGAAATGAAGGTTATTCAAGGGATTTAGAGGTAATTTCCTAAAAACCTTGTCATTGTTGATTAAGATGCTATTGAGTGAAAAGGGTGTCTTGTATGGCCACACCAAGTGAATGACCTTCGATCAGAGTGGGAGCACAAAATGAAGCGGTAAATACTACCAGGTTAATCAAGAATGAGACAGATCGATATACATTCCCTTGAGGGAATCATCTAATCTTAACCAAGGAGGGGTTGCACAAGGTAGAACTAGCCCCCCGGCCACACCTGCATCAAACCCGCATAAGGGTAAGAACTCTCCTACACCTCCTCCGCCACCACCAGACATAATCATGGCTACACACATGAATTTTCCTACCTTTAAGGGTGTAGGGGATGAGGATATGGATCGATTCTAGTTCATAGAAAATTCTGTATGGACCGCGCAAAAAATTAACAATGATGTTATCAAACGAGTGCCGCTATGTATATCCTTCGAGGGGAGGACCCTAGATTGGTTTATGGGATATATTGGTCAACATGTGAATGCATCCATACAGGATATTAAGAATTCCCTAAAGCAACAATTTCAGAATCCTAACTCATACGCTCAATGTGTAATCGAACTAACGAAATTTAAGTAGGGACCTACAAAGTCCATATGGGAAGCTGACCAATGATTAAAAAAGGTTATTAGCAATGGGGGATTTGTCTACGAAGATAAGCAGCACAAAGAATGGTTTATCGCTATGCTATTACCACACTTGCATGGGCCCATGGGACAAAAAAATATCGGATCCCAAGAGGAAGCTCTAGAGACATCCATGAAATTAGAAGCTACGACAAGATATGAGACACAATTCGTAGCCCTACAGATCCAGAAACAGCTAGAGGCAATGCACTTAGAAATTCAGAGCTTGTGAAATGATCCTGATAATAAAGCTTGCCTAGACATTTGGTGCATACGCTGTAAGGTGTTATCACTCTAAAAAAAAATGAAATATCATTTGACATAGTCTTAGAGGTCCATGTGTCAAAGGTATGGTCATAGAATTCATTTTTCATTACTTGGTTAAGGAAAATTTTAAATTTTTCTTATTAACCTATCTTAAGGTCCAAACCCACCCCCATTCAAGTATTTTCATGTCACATTAGTCATTATTTGCTAACATATTTCATTTCCAAATCTTACAACTCCAAAAAGGTCATTTTATCCAAGAATCCCTACTTTCATAGTGAATTACACAGAAAAAACACACTTTTCGCTATGAAACTACTAATACTTCCGTAGCGAAACTGCCCAGAAATACACTAAGTATGCTATGAAAGGAGGTATTCCTGTATATATTTTCAAAATAACATCTAGGTGTCAGTCAATGATTGAAAGGGTTAGGATAGATTCCATTCGAGTAAGTTAGGGTTAAATCAAGGTACAATGGTCATGGTTGAAGTCATTATTACCATTTTAAGTATGTATGAGTCATAATTATGCCATGAGTTGGCATCAAACTTTAAAATCTTTCCCAATTGAGTCATTTGTCATTCTTCATTTCCTCTTTGCATGTTATTGAGCTCTGGAGAGCTATTTCACTAAGCCCAAGCTGTGGCTGGAATTTTCAAAGGTTTGCAAGTATCATTGATCAAGCGAGGTTGAGAAGCACATAAAATTACCATGGCTGCAAAGAGGAAGACCAAAAAAATGTGGCCATTGTCTCAGATATGAGCCATCAGACATGAACTTGATAAATGAAGACCCAACAACTTCAGAAATTTTCATAAGAATAAGGTGTTTGCAGTTTTTCCAAAGATTGTAAGGATTCCATGTACAGGTTTCTAAAGAGTTTTCCCTAAATTTCAATGGGACAGATGTAAAAGTGGGAATGTTGAACCTCACTATAAAACTAGAGACCATTGTAGCAGCAACAAAAATTCCAAGAGGAGAAGAACAATGGTTCAAAGGTTTCAAATTCAACATGCAGTACTGTAAGGAATTTATCAAGCTAGAATATAGTGAGGTTGACCTTACAAATGTCATTCCAAGGAGCTACATGAAAGACAATTTCTCAGTGCTACTACTTATCATTCATAAATACTTTCCTTGTGAAGGGAGGTATCATAAGGTTTATTCTTACCACTTCAGGCTTCTGCTACATTTTTTTGGTAAGAAATCTCTTGATCTACCTTTTTAATTATATAGAATCTTAGCAAAAATGGCAAATAAATTTCAAGCTAAATCTGAAGGAAATGAAACATCACCCTTTCATCATGGTTTAATAAAGTCTTTGGTTTTAGATTTAAAAATAGTAGGCAGAGACTGGTCTTATTTTCTGTTTGTCAGTGGTTTTGAAGTGATGCCATTACCCCTAAAAGAACTCCTAAACCTAAAGGTATAATATCACCTTCAGTGGTAGAAAAAAGTGAACCTTTAGGAGCAGAGAAAAGTGAACCAGTAATCATGGAAATAGAGAAATTGCAGAAAGTTGATACACCTACTATTACACCTGCAAAACAAAATCCTACTGTGATAAAACCTGCAAAACAAGAGCAAACTGTGAGCAAACGCGGCAGCAAAAGGATTACAATATGCCTGTTGTAGAGGTAAGCCCCCTTTGCAGACAGAGGCGATCCCTACTAGCCCAGATCGGGTCTAGCGACAATCGTATCATGCTAAGGTGCAAGTTCCTAATTGCAATAAACCAAATGGCGAAGAAGGCTTACCTTGAATCCAACGCTGTTGTTCGTAGAGAAGATAGCGCTCTTGTTCCCTTGCTCCAGTAGATCACAATCCTCACGCTCACCGCGATTGAACACCTGCACACGCAAGAAACATGAAAAACACAAGCGTAAAACCCAATATATGCAATTATGTATCAGTCAGAGAAGACAAAACTCATGATCATAATGAACAATACGAGTGGAACCATAACCAAAGTCGCTTATCATTAATTAAAACAAAGGAAAATAAAACCTGGCTCTAATGCTGAATCTTCCTTCGGCAGGTCGACAGCGGAATACATCTCGGTAAAGCTCGTCGGGAATGGGGACAAGCCCCTCTCTTCAGTCGTCAATCTCCTTGCTACTAATTTGGCTCTATGAGGACTATCAAGGCTCTTGCAGCATTCTTTAGGCTATGAAGGCTCTTGGAGACTAGCTTGCAAAGGAAAATGGCAAGCTTATATAGATGGTGGAAGGAGAGTTGGGATCCCTACAATCATGGGATTGGCCCTATCCCCAAGGAAGCTTCCATGAGAGGTGGAAAACCACTTCCTCTACATGGATATCCGAAGCCAAACCTCCCAACTCAAATTAGAGACCAATTCAGGAATTGGTTGGAGTCAATATTCCACCATTTATTTTTAAAAAACACTCCTTAATAAGCCTAGCTCAGATATAACACTGTGATAGTGTGCCAGCTGGCGCGCCCTCTTTGGAGGATTTCCACCATTGGCGTGAGGGCTGAACTGTCTAGTCGCGCCAAGGACAAAAAGGCTATTTTTAGCGTTTTTCACAAGGAATTGTTTTCAGGGAAATGAATGTCCTTGTTCAGGGGAATGCCATGAAAGTGGTTTCAGGTCATGTCACTGCTCACAAGTCACAGAATAAGCCCTCCAATGTGCGGGACGGGGAATTTCAGGGATGGTGACAAATTGCTGTGTAACAGATGCCCCCTAAAGCATGAGGCCCGAAAAACAGAGAGGGGTGAAATGCTTTACGAGAACGTATCCAACTGAAAACACTGCCGTCGGAAAACCTACGTAGAGAAATACAACTGATATCTCAAATACATGATATATGTGGTATACACACAGCCATCCATAACAGAGTATACAATAATCCAAATCCAAGGTATAGACGCAGCCATCCAGTGAGGATCGATAAATAGACTCAGGCATGGTCGCAGCCATCCAATGAATGAGTCATGTAACCAATCATAATAATCCACATAATCACAGCCTAGATTCTAACAGACAAAATCCAAGGTCTTGCGCTCCATCTCGACCCGAACAAAGTACAAGTTCAAGAATGTGAATTAGTGAGTTGAATTCGAACATGCAAGAACATCGCCTGATTACCAGCCAATGATGAAAGTTGTTAACAAACGTGAGAGGTACCACCAATAATGACAATGGCCCTCAAGGTACTATAGGTACAATCTATGGCATGTGAATCAGTGAGCTGGCGTCAAACACTCGTAGAATCACTCGATCGAAGGCCGGTGATGAAAACCTCACGTCGAATGTGAAGAACCTGCCATTGAGGCATGCAGGCTCCAAGGTACCAAAAGGGAGTCTCTAGATCAGCTTCCAGGATAATGAGCTGAAGTCAACAGGAAGTGATCTTGATCGAAGGTGGGCCATAGTGTTTCCCACATCACCGACATGAGACAGAGGAACATAATGTCTTGTGAATCAGGATCAGATGAGAATCAGAGGAAGGTTGAAACTTTGCAGAGGTCAACTTCTCTTGAACATATGGCGGCACGACAATGAATTTGGAAGTATTTGACATAAAAAGATCAAAGGTCATGATGATGAGGCAAAGAGAAAATAAGAGGTCAAAAGGGATCACCCAAACCCATGGAGGCAAGTGAAAAAACGAGATGAGATTCCCCCAACCCGACACGAATGCAGACAAGTGCCATGTTCAAGAGTGACAAACTGTCGACACGAAAACAATTTTGGTTCCATTTTTCCCCACCATTTATGGCGAGTACCCCAATTATTTTTGAAAACAAGCTTGAAGGGGATAGAATATGCTTGAAATATAAGTATGTTCTTCTAACGAATCCATCCTAGTACATTTAACGAGCCCTAGGAAGGAGAAACTCGAATATCGTCATTACGACTGAATCCAATGTCATCAAGGTTTAACGAGTCTGACAAAGGAAGAACTCGGCGTCTTTTCATGTTTAGAGAGTTTGAAAAGATAGCAGAAAAGTAAACTCCAGTGGTCCCTTTTCGTAAATAGTTCCTCAAATCCGAAAAGGTAGAAAAATATGTCTGAGAAAACCTCCTAGTCGCGATCGGCTAAGGTATTCCTTTTTTGTAAGTAATCTATCCCAGCCCGAAAAAGGGTTAAACGTATACTGGGTAGATGTCGTTTCCTGGCCACTTTAACGAGATCGAAATGATAAGGGACTCGACAATATTTTCATGTTTAGAGAGTCAGAAAAGAGCTGAAAGATGACTCCAAAATTACTTTTTCGTGTTTTTACCGAGTCCGAAATAGTATAAAATACAACTCATATCGCCGTTCAAGTCGCGTAAAAACCTGTCACTGCACATAAAGGCAAGTGTAAAATCCATTTTTCGACAAAATATGTTAAAACATTGAGAAAAATTACTTTTAAAACCTAAGTTTGACTTTAAAAGTTATAAATATGCCACAAATGGTAAAAACTAATTTAATTTTACTTTTTACCTCATTTGGAGAGCAACAGTGGTCCTTTTGTGTTCGAATTTGCGGCTGTGATTGCGACTGATCCAGGACACCATTCAGATCCTCATTTGTTCCAAGTAAGAGGCACTCCCTTAAGCTCTGCTTTGATCCATTTTTTATGATTTTCCATTGTGCATTCAATCTCTGGAGGAGACCTTTTGAAATTTTAGGGCTCCGCCCATTGGCGCGGGTATCGGGCATGGACCCGCGCCAATGAAATTAAAGGGCTCCGCCAACTGGCGCGACTATTAGGAAAACAGTCACACCAATGGCGCAGCATGGTTTTCCGCTTTAAATTTCTAAAATGTGAGCCATTAATATGGATTTTTAAGTGTAACAGAGATCTAACAAGGCATTTTGACCATGTTGGTGTAGGTATCCAGGCACAATGGTGATTGAATGGAAAGAGAGGGAACATGGGGAAGAGGATGAAATGGCTGTGGAAAATGAAGCTTGCATGAATGCACTCCGAGACTGTGGTCTCAAGAAATTCTTCCTCATGCCATGTTTACGAGCTCAACCTGAGCTATTACAGTACTTGGTCAACATATGGGATGAAAACGAAGAAGTGTTCAAACTTCAGGACCAAGTATTAGCTCTTGAGGTCTCTAATGTTTACTTTATAACTGGATTGTCGCGCAGAGGTCCAGTGCCAATAATAATGGGCAACAGACCTTCTGGAGAGAAAATGTACATGGTAATGGCAAGAGTGTGCCCAGGGGCACGAACAGGATCGGGAAGTGGGAAGGTGGACATCCACACTTTCCGCGACCTAGCACTCAGGGTAGTGCTTCATACCATTACGCGAGCTGCAGGATCGCAGGCCCCGCATGAGGCAACAAAGGCATAGCTCCTATTAGCCTCCGAGTGCATGAATCCTACATTGTTCGATTGGGCTACCGCAGTGAAAACCAACATCAAAAGGCAGCTAACAAAGTGCAAGCAAGCCAAACTAAATCAGTTTGGATACGGTTCCATTCTGGTGTCGTTCATCCTGGAACGCCTACCCATTTTTCAGGGCCAAGGGGAAATATTTGCCGAGCCGGTACAAAGAGAGCCAAGGATGGCTCGCTGGGCAGCACTTATGCCCAGGTCAGGAGGAGGCCAACAGATGTCCTAGAGGCTCGATTTCTTTGTGTGGTTATGGTTTCAACTGATCATGGTTGAGGATTTGCCCTGTGCTAGGACCGATTTCACTGGAGATCCCGATCTTCTGCTCCTGGAAGGGGAGGACTAGGATGAGGAGCTGGGTATGATTCTCTTTTTGATTTTATGTATTTATGATTTTTTTGGTAATACATGTCTGTTCTAACAACATTTTTATGTGTAAGCAAATGTTGGCCTAGAGAGGCCCGCGGGCATGTCGCCCATTGCGCAGAGGACCCATCTCGCACATGACCCTCAGGCTGAGGGTGGTGAAGGGAGCGAGCTGATCCAGAACCTTGAGGGCATTGCCCAGGGAATCCTGGACTATGCACGGCTGGCAGACGTCCCACTAGCTTACCAGTGACACACTGTGGGGGTGCCTATTCGCCTCCACCGACTATTGAGGCAATTGGTGCGCGCGGTGGCGTGTTACCACGAGCACCATGCTGATTAGATATTTAGGGCTTTCATATGCATATTTTTTTGAGAGACATGTTGTCTCCGGCTATTATTAGAAAAACATGTATATTTTTTGACTTTTATGTGATGTACTGCAAACTATTCGACACATATATCTATATATCTATTTCTGGATGGATCTTTTTACATGTGATGATGTTTTTATAGTTTTCGCAAATTTCGATCTAAAACCAAATTAGCTACTGCATCTGTTAATGTATTCATATGTCTGGGTATGTGTTGATATGTGATATAATCAAAATTTCTTTCCAGTAAACGAATACGTAGATACATACGTAAAATGGATGGGTTTCTTACTGAATAATGACCGTTAAGTTGTACTACTACAAGCTGTGAGTCCATATACACAAGTAATGCATGAATACCGAGGTTGACAGCCTCAGTTAATAATTCTAAAACAGCACTATACTCCGCAACATTATTTTTGGTAGGCCCTAGACACGCACCCTGCAAATTAACCAACTCACCAGCAGGATCATAGATTACCCAAGCTACCGAGGACAGATTCCTGGTACTGCGGGAGGCACCATCCGCGAAACCGAAAAAAGGAGCAAAAGACATCTACATAATCAGGAAGACCCAATCAGCAGAAGGACGCTTACAACGCACATCACACCACACATGCACACAAATGAATATACACACCTATGTACACACACCACACCAAAAATAACTCAACGTAGTATTTTTTAAGGTACAGTCCGTTCCTAGGCTGTGCCAATAGAACTCCTTCGTAATCAATAAGCTCATAAGCCCCATTTTTCAATACTCGTTTTACTATGTAGGGCCCATGCCACATGGGTTGGAACTTTCCTGCTCCAAGTTTGTCGTGCGCTTGGTCGTATAGGAGGATGAGGTCCCCTTCGACAAAGGAACCTGGAGAAACTGATTGATCAAAATGAGCTTTGACCCGCTTCTTCTGTGCTTCAATGACTAAGGTAGCCAAGTGGTGGGTTTCATCCAGCCGTTCCAAATACAAGAGATGCTCTTCTTCAGGAGAAGTGTCAGCCAAAATTTCTACAGCCAAATTTAAGGAAGTAATTTCGCACTCAACCGAAAGAGTTACTTCCAGACCATACACCAATTGGAATGGTGTGAATCCGGTCGCACTCTTTGCTGACGTTTGGTAGGCCCATAGAGCTAAGAACAATTGGAGATGCCAATTGGACTTATGAATACCAATTTTTCGTTGAAGCATTGTGACCAAAAATTTTTTCACAGCCTCAACCTGGCCATTGTCCTGGGGTTAATACGACGTTGAGCTATCATGTCGTAAGCCCAATATTGATGTCAGCTCGGCCATCATGTAATCTTGAAAATGAGTGCCATGATCGGTAAAAATGGCCTGAGGGACCCCAAACTGTGCAATAATGTGGTTGAAAATAAATTGGGCAGCTGTCTTACCATCGGCAGCTAGTGTAGGCATCGCTTCGGCCCAATTAGTAAAGTAGTTGACAACGACAATTATATATGCATGCCCCCCGGCCGAATAAGGGTTACACGACATAAAATCTATGCCCCATTTTGCAAAAGGGCCGACGGTAATGACAAGGTGCAAAGGGATAGGTGGCATGCGCATATTGCGCTAAAAAACCTGGCACGCATGACATTTTTGGACTGCAACAATACAGTCTTTGAATATCGACAGCCAGAAGTAGCCCGCACGTAAAATTTTCTGGGTGGTGGCATATCCAGACATGTGACCGCCACAGGCACCACTGTGAGAGTCATTCAATACTCTTTCAGCCTCTTCCAAGGTCAAGCACCGGCGGAGCACTGAATCTATCCCAACCCTGTATAAGGTATCTCCTATAATGCGGTAGGGTTGAGACTGATGGCGAATTCGACGTCAGGCATCTTTGGTAAGCTTTGATCGGAACATTGATGTTTGAAGATACAGAATAATGTCGCCGCACCATGGATCGTGAGTACTGATAAGGAAGATGGTTTTGTTCGGGATATGTTCCTCAGAGTGAGATGGGGTGGAGTCTGTCGAGAGGGAGAAAATAAGATCTGCAAAAACCAGTGTTTTGGTCGACTTAGCAGTGGTAAACTCTAAGTCGAACTCCTGAAGGATAATGATCCATTTGGAGTATTTTCCCCCCAGTAATTTTCGATATATAATATATGTCATGGGGTTGCAATCCAAAACCATGGTTATTGCACGTAACAAGATGTAGTGGTGAAAACGTTGCACAGCTTGCACTGCGGCTAATGCCAATTTCTCGACGTGAGCGTAACGACTTTCTGTGTCGAGAAGATTCCGTGATAGATAATAAACAACGTGTTCATTTCCATCATCTTCATCCTACACCTGAACCATAGCTATGGTGCTAAACGCGGTGGCCAAGTATAGAGTGAAATCACAGTGATAGTTTGGAGGACGAAGCAACGGAGCATTAACAAGTAACGTCTTAAGCTTCTCAAAGGATCGTTGAGAAATCTCATCCCAATGAAAGGGAAAGTTTTGCTTTAAAATACGCATGAATCCTTTGGCCACTTCTGCGTAGTTCGGGATGAAGCATCAAAGGAAATTAGATTTTCCCTGCAGACTCTGCAATTGATGTAACAAGGAGGGTGATGGGAGATTGATAATAGCCTCGAACTTTAGAGGGTCGAGGCGAGTCCCGTCCTTGGAGACTATGAACCCCAAAAGACGACCAGAATCCACGCAAAAGACACATTTATGAGGGTTAAGCCGGATATTATAGCATCTACAACGAAGGAAAATGTAGCGGAGGTGTTCAGGATGGTCCTCTCGCAGAGCTGAGTGAGCTGGAAGATCATCCAAATAAGGCTGAACGATATGGCATATGTCGTGGAATGCATAAGATATAGCACGCTGGAAAGTAGCTCCAGCGTTCTTCAAGCCAAATCGTAGTTTTTTATAAGCAAAGGTGCCCCAGGGACAGATGAATGCAGTCTTGTGTTGATCGGCAGGTAAAATATTTATCTGATTGTATCCGGAAAAGCCATCCATTAGGGAATAAATCTCACTCCCAACACATTCATCAATGATTTGATCTATGAAGGGAGTGGGGTAATTGTCCTTAGGACAAGCCCGATTAATATCACGGTAATCAACATAGACTCTTATATTACCCTGCTTCTTATCTACAAGGACAATATTTGAGACCCATTCTGTGAGGGGAATCGGGTAAATGAAGCCCGCGTTCAAAAGTTTTTCAACTTCTGCTTTAATGGTAGCGGCTTTGCGAGGATGCACTGGGTGTAGGCGCTAGCGCATGGGTTTCGCACCGGGATAGGTAGGAATATCATGCACTACTATGCTGGGATCAATCCCATGCATTTCCTCATAGGACCAAGCGAACACGTCTCTGAATTCACGGAAAATATCGATATAAACTTGTATCTCGTTAGGAGAACAATTCACTCCCACATGTATCTTCTCGACTATCCCCGGTTTGACGGAGATGTCGATCGGAATGGTTTGAGTGATGTTGCTCAGGTTTCCTTCCAAAAGGACCTCATGAGTCAATATAGGCGTCTGCAGAGGTGGAGTAGGAACCTGAGATGAAAAATGCTCTAGAAAATTGGACATTGCCCCCAGGCTGGGCATGAAGGAGGAACGATGATGTCCATTGCTCCAAGGTAGCTCTTCAAGAGACATTGTTTCAACAATGGCTTCATAAGAAGGGAAGATCTCTTTAAGAGGATCAACCGAGTCGGCCTTGCCAAGCCAGGGGGGATTGGGAATAAATATCTAAAGCCATGCTTGAAGGAGCATGTCGAGGAGGAGGAGGATCAGATGCAGCGAAAATTTCACAGTAATTAATCTCTACTAGAGTTAAGGGCATCGATTCTCGAAAATCAGTCACTTTTTCAGGCGAAGGGATGATCCAGGGGTCATTAGACCTAGAGATCATATTAACTTGAACGGTGTGTGGTGGTGGCGCGGGAAAAATACCCATGAGGACGGGGTCCTTGAAGAGACTGGGTCCTACACTGTCAGGGGGATTGGGGATCTGATCCACGTAAGGAACGTTGTTCTCAGAAGATGAGGTGAAGAAAGAAAATTGATCCACAGTAACAATTTTTCCCTCATGAGGAAACTTGAGAAGTCGGAAGAGGGTGGACGGCATGCATAACATGGCGTGAGTCCAACTGCAGCCGAGAAGAAGATTGTAGTTAAGCTTGGCGTCAACCACTTCTACTTCTACATTGACTGTCTTCCCTTGTAACGTAATCGGCAAACTCTCGAGAACACCCAGGGGTTTTGATTCCCGACCATCGAATGCTTCTAAGGAATTGGGAGACGATGAAAGAGCTGGAGAGCCAATGGCCTTCCAGCAGGCAGATGACATGACATAGGTGGAAGCACCTTCATCCACAATGGCCCTATGGATGTTGAGACCTTTGATCTCGACTTAGATCACAAGAGAAATTTCATGCGGAAGTCGGGGAGTAAATTTTTCTAGGTCGAAGGTGAGAAGATTAGAATCAGTGGGATCGATTCCACCAATCGCAGATAACAGAGCTTTCCGTTGTGAAGGGAAACTTTGAAGGACTTCCAATGCGGACATAGCAGAAGGCACCTATGCAAAATCCTCAACAATACTGTAGTGTTGAGTGGCACGGGCATTTGGATTGTAGGAAGATCTTCGCAGAACACCTTTAGAGGGTGGCCTCACAATAGGTTCAGCAGTAGGCTTCTCAATTTCCAAAGGATTGGAGATAGGAGGAGGCGGTGGGCCATCCACAACTTCCTTCCCAGCTGCCTGATGTGATCCAGCATAATCCTTCGAGCGCATAGAAATTGAGACAGGTGCAGTACCATTCATCATAAATACCTGGGACCCAAATAGTGCAGATGGTGAAGGATTTTCAACCATCTGGGTCTGATGAGACGGGAACGGTTCTTTGAGAACTTCCATAGTCCCTTTGGAGCCTTTGAGAAGTTGAATAATTTCAGATCGTTTGGGACAATCCTTGGTATAATGATCTCCTTCACAAATAAGGCAGGGGTACTTCGGTTTACGTTGAGAACCGTCATCAGTACAAGGTTTAGAAGACTCTAGTTTAGGGGCATCGGGTTTGGATTTTCCTTTGCCCTTATTCTTTCCTTTGGAGGCCTTTTCCGTAGGATTAGCCTGAACGGCATTGACCTCCGTAGTTTTCCCAGAATCTGGAGGAGTAGGAAGAGCAGAATTATTGGAAGAATTGGACTTCTACTTCCTGTTTGAAGACTTTCGAGAATTTTGAGACACGGAACCAATAACACCATCCACCGCTAGGGTAGGTGGAGCTTTAGAGGTTCCCGGGTGTGGAGCATCAGTCAAAATATCATAAAGCGTGCCGAACTAAGAGTATACCAGAGCAAGATACTGGGCACGCGCTATGGCTTGTTCTTGAGTCACACACGCCCCCATAGAAATATCTTGGGCGAGTTTGCTAACGAAGGAGGTGGTGAACCAATGAGTTAATAGTTGATCAGGTATATCAAAATTGATCAGTCTACGATGACGTCGCCAATCATGAATGTGATCAAATATGTGGGTGGCTTTATCTTCCTTCAACGAAGTTAGGAGATGCGTCCCGGCTTCATAGCGAACCGGTAACTAAAAGTGAGTCAAAAAAGCCATTGCAAACGTGTTGAAATCTTGAAATATGCCACGGGGTAATTCGAATACCACTTAGCGGCAGCACCGATAAGAGTGTGCTGGAAGAGATGTAGACGAATTGAATCATCGACCCAAGAATTAGATGAACACCACAAATGGTAAGTCATTACATGAGCTTGGGGGTCCTCTCCAGCTTTACCTTCAAACTTAGGGCAGTCACCGGGTACCTTGGTCGGAACCGGGGGCCAATAAAGATTGTGAAGAATTGGATCATTGGTTAATTTAGAAATGTCCGGTAACTCCAAGGTAGCCAAGAACGGCAAGTGTGGATTAAAAGGCATACCAGGCCCTCGATAATGACCTGTACCTGTACTCCATGCTGGTTGAGTGTGTCCTTGCCCCCATGGGTTCTGTCTCGAAGGATTCTGACCATAGGGGGTATAGGGCATATAACCAGTCTGATATGGCTACTGGTAACCAGTGTACGGGGGTTGATAACCAGAGTATGGACCTTGATTATATGTTGGCCCTGTTTGAGCAGTTTGTGGATTTGGCTGCTGAGTATAGGTGTAGCCAGGTTGTTGAGTGTAATAATAGGAACCTTGGGGCGAGTTATAAGTCGGTTGAGATGGACCTTGAGAATAGTAACTTCCTTGGGGTTGAGCGGGCTGCTGGTAGGTGGGACCCTGCTAAGCCTGATAATTAGGGTGCACCGGTTGATTCGGTTGTGGCATCGAGTAAATCGGCAATTGAGTAGGGTTGACAGGATGTGCAGGCTGGCCTGGTTGGACAGGCTGGCCTGGCTGGACGGGCTGACCTGGTTGAACAGGTTGCCCCAGGTGAACAGGTTGTGCCGGTTGTGTAGGTTGACCTGGCTGTTGTGGAACACCAGGTTGTGCCAGATGGGCCGGTTGGCCTGGTGGTGGAATGGAGCCAGGTGGTGGCTGGTAACCAGTTTAACCTGCAGCAGGACCATAAGATGATTTTGGCTGTTGTGCAACATTCAGACCAATAGGATACTGAGGTTGCATGGGTTGGGAAGGTTGGAATTGCCCCCCAGGACCATATACCGGCCATGGTTGGTACCCCGGTTGACCTTTGAGTCCCTGAGGTTGCCCAGGTTGGACTCCATGGAGAGGTTGCATAGGTTGACCTGAAGGGTTGTAATATTGTCCTTGCAGACCGTATAATGGCCCCTGCTGGCCCGAAGGGTAGCCCTGTAAGGGCTGTCCTTGCGGGTCATAAGGATAGCCAGGCTGGCTCGAAGGTTGGCCTTGAAATTTTTGTCCTTGCGGGTTATAATATTGCCCAGCCTGGTTAGACAGAAAACCCCGAGCATGAAGGTGAGCCTCTGGAGCAGGTAAACGTAAAGGATTCCCGTACTAATCGTACTGATATGGAAAAACATAAACGGGTGTACCGTCCTGTGCATCATGTGAAAAATACGAGTTGTTGGGATCTTGAGAGGATTGTCCAACCTCGGGGTTCGATTGTTGTAAGGACAATCGATACTCCTCAGGAGAGATATTCTCCGGCATAGCAGATTCTATATAGACGTCTTTGGGAAGTGACGCAGCCCTTACAAACTGAGTGGTAACAGCAGGTGTAGATGCAGCCACACAAACAGTGGGCCTGACAGGTATAGAAGTGACCTGAGGGGATGACATGATGGGTGTCCTTGGAGACATCCCCAATGAAGGAATAACCAGCCTCATAGAGGCAGTTGATATTCCCATAGAGGCAACGGTGGTCATGATCTGACTCAAAGATCTATATCCCGCTGGAAGTGAGGGACCAAGAAAAGACATGACAGATAACTCAAGGTTGTCTTCTGGGAAAAACTGGTAATCTTCACCAGATGTGGGGATTTCCTCACTAGGAGAATGGCTGGATGAGCCCACATCTGAACCTACCGCTAGATCTGCTAGAAGATGGTGAGGACTAGGAGGAATAACAACAGCTATAAAATGTGAACCCGATGTAATAGGAGGGAAATGTTCCCCTACTCTAAATCTAGACCAAGGGTCGGATAAGGTCCAATTGAACTCAACTGGTCCTCGAAAGGGAAGCTCAGAAAGAACCGGTCCCCCGTTGGGAAACTCAGAAACGATGGGCTGCTGATGTTCAGCAGAGGATTGAGAAACCTCTGATGAATCGTCCGTATATGGACTACTAGTAGATGAAAATGAGGGTTCCGCCACTGTGACAATAACGACAAAAGGAAAATATCAAACACAACACACGGGCTAAAACGAATCAAGGCACACAATCAAACGACCAACAAGCAAGATCTAACAGGGTGTGTGATCACGGGTGATTTATTTTACGACATTGACACTTAGAAACTTCACCGTTTCATGTTTTAAGAGTCGAGAAACGGATGAAAGATGACTCTATCTCTTTCAGTTTTGAAGCAAGCGTGAAAGGACAAGCGCTTGGTGATATTTTCAAATTTAAGGAGTCAGATAAGATCAAAATGACTGCTCAGGAATCCTAGGCAAAGGGTGTACCAAATAACCGTGAACTGCAATATACACCATGGTTTCAAAATGAGAGAGAAATCAACCAAGGACTTAACGTACGTGCAGGAAATCTCCCCGAATGCTGTGTCCGGTGTATCACGGGTATAGAGCGGCAGACTCAGCTTCCTTATGGATAAAGGATGGCAACCTAGTGGGGTCTCCCTTTACATACGCGATGGTACAGGGAGCACAATTCCGTAATAGTGTTGTCTAAAGCTAAGAGGCGAATGACAGCTACTAGGTTTAAAGACGCCAGAACACGTCTCTAGCCTAGACCTCTAAATATTTCGTTAATGTTCCAATGTTGCCTTAGTGTAAATTGAATAAATTTTAATTTTTATCTTCAATTATGTTTCAGTTTTCAGACCCTAGCGAGTGTTATGCCTCAAAATCTCCTAAATGCACACTACATGCCACAGAATATCATTTCATTCGATGAAAGCTAATTACGAGAGAGTTAAGAGCTTTTCACACAATAACAAAATGATCAGACAACAACTAGTAATGTCTCTAATGCAGCTAATGGAAACTAAAAGCTTTTCTTTCACAGTTACTAATCACTAATAACACAGAAAAGATTTAATTCACACTAACTAATCAAAAGCAAAAGAGATTTTTTTGTATTTTCAATGTTTAAGAGCAAAGTGCACTAAAAAAAATGAAAACTAATGAAAAGATCAATTTGAGAAGCGATAGCAAAGGAGTAAAAAAAGCAAATTTCACTCAATGCAAACACACAATCAGACCTCATATTGTCAAAACAATCCCTCAAAACCAAGAGAATCCCAAAGACTCAAATGAACCATGTAATCTAGGCCCAAAACGAGAGAAGGTGGAATTCGAATGAGGAAGAAACCAATCACTCAAACAATGCAACAAAATGATAGAAAACCACCAAACGAATGCAGAGAAGCAATCACAAAGTTGACTTAACAGATAGAAACCAAAAATCCCCATAGGAGGCTCGACACACTATAGCACCTAGATGCCCTAGGGCTAGAATGCAAAATCGATAGAAATGGGAAAACAACCAAAGGATGAAGGTCACAGTCAGTCAAACAAGGCTCCAGAACACTCAAGCAATCGTAAAAATGAAACCAAACACATAGATCAAGCTCAAAAAGCTCAAAACAGAGTAAACCTTAGCACCTTACAGGATTGGCGCGACTGTCAGGCGGAATCTAGTGCCAGAACAGGATTGGCACAGGTAATACACTAGCAACATGCGCCAATGGGCGCGACTGTCAGACTAATAAGCGCGCCAGTGGAGTTTACTAAGGAAAAATAAAAAAGAGCAATCCAAGGAACAAAATAGTGATGGTAAAGCTAAATAAAAGACAAACACACAGAAAGAGCCAGCCAAAATATCTGATCAAGCAAGAAAAGTCAATAATCGACCGAAAAGACAAGACAAATCTCCAAATCAACGATCCCTAGTGGAGTCGCCAATTTTTTGTAGAGGTAAATCCCCTCTACGGACAGAGGCAATCGCTACTAGCCCAGATTGGTTCTAGCAACAATCATATCACGCTAAGGTGCAAGTTCCTAATTGCAATAAACCAAATGGCGAAGAAGGCTTACCTTGAATCCAATGCTCTTGTTCGTAGAGAAGATAGCGCTCCCATTCCCTTGCTTCGACAGATCACAATCCTCATGCTCACCACGATCGAACACCTGCACACGCAAGAAACACGACAAACAAAAGTGTAAAACCCAATATATGCAATTATGTATCAGTCAGAGAAGACACAACTCATGATCATAATGAACAATACGAGTGGAACCATAACCAAAGTCGCTTATCATTAATTAAAACAAAGGAAAATACAACCTGGCTCTGACGCTGAATCTTCCCTCGGCGGGTTGACAGCATAATATGTCTCGGTAAAGCTCGTTGGGAATGGGGACAAGCCCCTCTCTTCAGTCGTCAATCTCCTTGCTATTGATTTGGATCTATGAGGACTATCAAGGCTCTTGCATCATTCTTTAGGCTATGAAGGCTCTTGGAGACTAGCTTGCAAAGGAAAATGGCAAGCTTATATAGATGGTGGAAGGGGAGTTGGGATCCCTACAATCATGGAATTGGCCCTATCCCCAAGGAAGCTTCCATGAAAGGTGGAAAACCACTTCCTCTACATGGAGATCCGGAGCCAAACCTCCCAACTCAAATTAGAGACCAGTTCAGGAATTGGTTGGAGTCAATCTTCTGCCATTTATTTTTAAAAAACACTCCTTAATAAGCCTGGCGTGGGTATAACAATGTGATAGTGCGCCAGCTGGCGCGCCCTCTTTGGAGGATTTCCACCATTGGCGTGAGGGTTGAACTGTCTAGTCGCGCCAAGGACAAAAAGGCTATTTTTAGGGTTTTTCACAAGGAATTGTCTTCAGGGAAATGAATTTCCTTGTTCAGGGGAATGCCATGAAAGTGGTTTCAGGTCATGTCACTACTCACAGGTCACGGAATAAGCCCTCCAATTTGCGGGATGGGGAATTGTAGGGACGGTGACAAATTGTTGTGTAACAATGCCAAACAGTATCTAAGGGAAATTTTGAAGACATTATGCATGCTATTGATATTGAAGAGACTCCCATAGTCCAAGCTAAGGATATATATGAGAGAGGAACGAAGCTCAAGAAAGAAAAATCAACAAAGAAGTTAGAGTTTGAAGATGAGGATGCAAGTTTCATGCTTCAAGCTAGGAAACCCATGACAATACATGATAGAAATTTTTTGGAAAGTAGTAAAGAATTTCAGAAGCTCACTAAAACTATCTAGCCATTACCAAGCATCATTGACCTTTCATCACCTCCAAAAGAAGAATCAGTCATCAAGAAAAAGAAAGGAAAGGAGAAAATCACTAAAAAAACAAAGATTGAGGTCCTTGAGGAGCAATTGAAGTTAGCAAATCATGAAATATCATTCTTGAAGAAAGAGGCAAGGAAACATTACGTCCAAAAAGTGTAGTTTGAGAAAATGAAAGAGATTTGGGAAGACCGGGTTGATAGTGTGTCAAAGATCTTAGGTGATACACAACAATTAATCAAATGGACTCTACCATTTAGGAAAGAGGTGAAGCATGTTATAAGAATGAACCTGCACTTGAAATCTAGCAACAGAAAACTTAAGGACCAATTCAAATACCTCCAAGAGTAGTTAGAATTGATCCATGAGGAGCTGGAGAAGAAGGGTTTAAAGATGACTGTAGTTGAGGAACCCATAGCTCAACTCATCATTAATGAAGAGGAAACACCTCAAGGCTCTTAATTTGAGTTTTATTATGTTTTAATATGTTAATGGCATGTTGAAAACCAAGTTTCTACAGCTGGAAGGTATCTTTTTGAGATAGGGTCAAAATCTAGAAATTACACAGTTTTCCACAGTTTCGTAGCATTTCCTAGGCTTGAAGCCACGAAAACGCTACGAAAATTTATGTAGCTTTTTTTTTCTTATAAAATCAATTTTTGTAGCTTTCAAGGAGGGGAAATGGTAGTGATGATGTGTCAGGTCATGATGAACACTATGGAACAACAAAGAAGCAGAAATTTGAGTTTAAAAGTCATTTTTTGGATTCTACGAAAGTACACTATGAAATTGCTCTGTTTTCGTAGCGAGCTATTTTTAAAGGTTTATAAGCAGTTTAAAAGAAGTTTTGGACAGGTTAACACATCCAACAGATCAAGGGACCTTGCCACAAAATATTTATGACTTGAAGACCATGAAATGGAGATAGCTCATCAGCTAAAAGCCTTCGTTGAAGATAGGGTCCTGCTTTCCTTAAAAATAGGGTTTGTTTCGATATGTTGAGGAGGATATTTAAGATGTAAAGTAGTGATGAGCTATTTCATAGCTTATTCGAACATGTGAGGCTTAGTTTTTAGATATGTAATTTTTTTAAGAGATAAGGTAGTTTGATGTAATAAATAGGAGTGTGAGTCCTATTAGGAAAGGGACTATTTTAGAGTATAACTGTCATTTTCTAATTAAAAGACATGTTTTTCTGTTATGTAAGGTGTCATTATAAGAATTCAATGAATCTAGCCAAGAGGCAGATCATATCCGATTTAAGAAGGTCTATTTAAAGGCAGATTATCGAAGTTGTAAAGGGTTGGAGATTTTTGCACCATATGCTGCTTTATGTACTGTGACTGATATCAGTAATACAAAGGAATTTTTCTTGACAAACCTAAGATTCTCATGGATTTTTTAATGTCTTTGTGATATATATTTTTATGTGTACCACTTGCAGTATATTTCATCTTTATTACTCAAAATTCATATGTTTATGCTTTGACTTCCTTTATTGATGAAATAACTGTGTTGCCCTATGTTCTATGAGTGATTTTCCCTTGTTAAAGACTCTTATCTGCCTCATCTTCCATGTTAAGGAACATTTCCACTGACATTAGGGGAATTTTGAGGTGTAAAATGGGCCTCCTAAGGAAATTATAAAATAATAGTTGAAAGAATAAAATAATATTTGATTACATCATCAAATTTAAGAGGGAAGAAAGAAAAAACTACTTTTTCAACTCGTATTTTGAACTTATCTCCCTAAGGTTTTACTCAAATTTTGAGCAGGAACACTCGTTGGATGCAAAATTTAATTCCCCATCCAAGGAGTACCCATGTTGCATAATTTTCATGGACCCTACTACACAAAAAATGAGAAATACATGAAAAACGTGATTGCAATCACATTTTTTCATGTATTTCTCATTTTTCGTATAGCAGGGTGCATCAAAAGTATGCAACATGGGTAC
Source organism: Pinus albicaulis (assembly GCA_034641835.2). NCBI lineage: Eukaryota > Viridiplantae > Streptophyta > Pinopsida > Pinales > Pinaceae > Pinus > Pinus albicaulis. Next base: position 888,293,001 of record CM076578.1, read on the forward strand.
TCCTTGGATGAGAAATTACATTTTTCATCCAACAAGTACTCCCGCTCGAAATTTGAGTAAACCCTTAGGGATATAAGTTGAAAATACTAGTTGAAAAAGTAGTTTTATTATTTTATTATTTTTTAATCTTTTTACATTTTTACTCCAAAAATGGTGAATCATCCCCCATGGTTGACATCATCATATTGAATCCTATTGGTTCTCATAAAGTTTATTTTGGATGTAAATTTTTCTTAGGAGGCCCACTTTAGACCTCAAAATTCCCCTAGTGACCTATTGATTTGTTGACTCCATAAGCCTAATGGTTGCAAGCCTGCATTCTTTTCAACCTACATACATAAAAACCAAGTTACTTTTAAAATAGAGTTAGCCATCTAATCCTATCATTATCTAATATCATAAACCCCTTTGAGAGAGCCCTCTCAAACTGAAGAGGCTAAGCTTTAGTCAAAATCTGGTTTGAAATAGTTACATATATTTATCTGATTAATAGCCAATCAAGTGCAATTTTGTGATAACATAAGGTACCGGGTCATAGTAAGGTTCAATGTCTGTTGTTATTAGACTACATGTAGGCTCGGGGACCAAGCCCTCTACGAACTAGGGAAATGGCTGGCCCTAGCAGTTCTATGCTATGGTGTGCTGACTTTCAGGAGGTAAGAAGACATTATACATATCACTGCCCACGGTTGGGTGCTTATGTTCCAGAATTGAAACAACAGTGGTGCAGATTTTGCTCATCTATGGGTCATGACGAAAAAAACTTCCAAACCCTCAACCTCATGGTAGATAGGGGAAATTTATACAGGGTGTAGGTGGACCCCTCATCACCAGTATCTTCTTCTAGATTGGGGGCATCCCCCGCAAGAGGAAGGGGAGGAGGGAGAGGGCAGAGAGCTGGTGAAGGACGTGGAAAACTAATCTGTTACAACTATGGCGACGTAGGAAATTTCACATGAGATTTCCCGAACCCGACACACCAGTCCTACAAATATTGCTGGCAGTTTGATCACGTCATTGAAGACTGCCCAATAATCATATCAAAACTGCAAGAGAAGCAACAGACACCTACGCAAAATGTGAAAAGGGTAAAGGCATAACCACAGGATGATGGGCCATGTGTCAATGTAATCATGCACAACGACATTTCCACTGGAGGAGATGAAGATAAGGTTTAAATTGAATCATTAATCAGGAAGGCTAAGGACAAAGTAGAAGGTGTAGACCTAAAAAAGGAAAACGAAACCTTCATCAAAGCCCGAAGGGAGATAACAAAAAATGAAACACCCACTACGAAGGGTGTGATAGATCCACAAGTAGATGAAGCAATTAAACCATTCCTCCAGGCATGTATGAAGTTGTTGCATAACTAGAAGGCCGTATAAAATATCTAAGCCCTAATAGACAACTGTGTAGAAAATATTTCTTTGCAGCACGAGGTTAAAATTTTGAACAAGATATACAAAAACAAAAAGAGAATGGGACGAGAAATGTGTATGATCGCGCAACTTGGAGGATACGAAATGGACCAAGTTATTCTTGACTTAGGCTCATATGCTAATGTCCTACCCAAGCAGACTTGGGAACGAATGGCAAAACCTAAGCTGGAGTGGTCGACTATTCAACTATGGATGGCGAATCCGTAGAAGATTATCCCATTGTAAGATGATGAAGGTGGTGGTAGATATTGTGAGTGTTAAGGTTTACGTTGATTTTGAGGTAATCCAGATAGTAGATGATGCGGACCCTTATCCTGCGCTCTTGGGTTTGGATTGGGCTATTAACATGGGAGGTATCATTAATCTAAAAAGGAGGAGCATGATTTTTGAAAACGAATGCACAAGGGCGATAGTCCCGTTGGACCTAGCAAAAGGAGAGCGGTACACTGAATCAATATGGGAGGAAGGAGATGTCGATCACATATACAAGCTGACCACCCGAGACAATGATTGGATCAACCCCACAGCTGCCGGAATCTTATGTTGGGAAAAATATAGTGAGTTCTTATCTGATTCAGACGAAGAGATAGAAATCTGGAAAAACCAGTTACACGATGTATTTGCACTAAGGTGTCTTAAGATCATAAAAATATTCTAATGTATTTCTTTAGAGGTAAGAGAACTACCCTAATTTGATGGCTCTTGTAATTTTGAAAAATTCCTTGAAGCAATAGCAGAAAACTTCCCTGAGAAGTAGAGATTTTGGTCCCTAGAATTGGCCATGTGCGCAACCCCTATGCGCTGGTGGGTAACTCATAAAGGAGCTTTCTAGGATTTGGGGTAATTCCGAAGGATGACGAGCTTGCGATTCCATGTACCAGTTAGACCACCAATAGAACTCTTCTCGAGTTGAGGGGATCCGTGCAGGCACGTAGCTCTCTAGCTCGAAGTATGGAATGAGGGCACAGGGAATGAATGGGTCCATAGATTTATTCACGCATTAGGACCAATACCTACAACCTAGTATTTGGAAACAAAACTACATGAATGTACCAGGCATTGGAGTACAATGTTTGAGACTTTGTAATGAAATTTGGACTAACGGGAGGCACTGAGAAACTTGATGGATCCCTACAAGATATAGATGCTCTGGCCTTCAGGGAGTCCCACCCTGAGCAGGAACGTGCTGCACCAGCCTGGGATGCATAGCTACATGACATCATAAACTATATAAATCTGTCAATTGAAGCCTACGATGAAGATCCTCAAAATATTATGATCAAAGAGTCAGAAGGATAATGGGTTGTTGTAGGTCTTTTGCTACAATCAGTTGATGTCACAAAACCTATGAAAATAAAGGAAATCAATATTGGCACGGAAGAGTAGCTCAAGATGGCTAAGATTGGGGATTACTAGGATTATGGCATGGTGGGAAAGGTCGTAGAGTTGCTAACCGAATATCAATATCTATTCCTGACAAAGTTCTCTGAACTTAAGGGGATCGTAGGGGACATGGGAGTTATGAGGATTACGTTGAAGCCAGATGCGCATCCGATCAAAAAATGGCCCTATCGCCTAAATCTGAAATAAAAACAAAAATTTAAGGAGTAAATCAAGAAAATGGTGGTCACAGGTACCATTGAACCAGTAGAACAGTAAGATTAGGTAAGTTCTATGGTAGTCGAGGAAAAGAATACTAAATGAGAGATAAGGATCTGCATCAACCTACGCAAGTTAAATGATGCCTGTGTACATGATATGTTCCCCACACCATTCTCCAATGAAATCCTAGATAATGTGGGGGGTCAGGAAGCTTATTAATTTACTGATGGGTTTTCGAGGTACCATCAGATATGCATCACAGTTGAAGATCGTAGCAAGACAAATTTCACGATGGAGTGGGGCTCATTTCAGTACAATGCCATGCCCTTTGGATTAAAGAATTCCCCTACCATATTTTCACGCGTTGTTGTAGCCGTATTCAAAGAATTCATTCAAAATTTCCTATAATTCTATGTTGATGACTAGACGATGTTTGTATTAGTAAATAACCATGTGTCGAATCTACGCATGATGCTGGACGCCTGCAGGATACACCAAATTTCACTCAACATCAAGAAATGCATCTTCTGTGTCCCGTTTGGGATTTTATTAGGACACGTAGTATGTTAGTAGGGACTAATGGTTAACCCAGCCAAGATCACAATTATCATCAACTTGGCAGTTTCAACCACTGAAAAATAGTTGCGCTCCATCCTCAGCCACACAGGTTAATACAGAAATTTCATACAGGTGTATGCTTTGATCACCGCTACGATGGAAAGATTGATGAAAAAGGATGTGTAATTCTTCTGGGATGACGAATGAAAGAAAATATTCGAGCTACTAAAAGAAAATATGGTGACTTCACCTATCCTAATATTCCCCGAATCGGTAAAGATCTTCCATGTCCATGTACATGCATCAAGGATCACCTTGGGAGTTGTCTTAGCACAGCCTGGAGAAGGGGATATTGATCACTCAGTGTCTTTCGCTAGCAGGAAGATTTTGAACGTAGAGCGTAACTATTCTACCATGGAGTGGGAGTGGCTGGAAATGGTATATGCCCTACAAAAGTACAGGCAATATTTAATTAGAGGGAAATTCAGGATGTTCACAGATCACTCAGCCTTGAAATACCTAGTTAATAAACCTGTGTTGGGGGGGGGGAATCTATCGGTGGCTACTACTATTTCAGGAATATGATTTTGAAATCATCGTGAAATGAGGGATGTTGAACACTGGACCTGATCATTTGTCCAGGATCAAGAATGGGGAAGAGACGACTAACTTGGACGACAAGTTTCCTGATGCGCAGCTATTTTCTATCAAGGTAATTGATGAGCACTTTTTCGATATCATCCACTTCTTGACCATAGGTAAAGCCCCCTATGGCTATTTAGTACCACAAAAAAGGGATCTAGTCGCCCATGTAGCCGAGTTCACTATCATTGTAGGACATCTCTACAAGTTGGGGGCGGATGAGGTGTTGTGAAGGTATTTCCTTGAACATGAAATACTAGTTATCCTAGCTACATCCCATGGAGGAATTGTGGGGATAAATTACGCGGGTAAAGCTACTACGCAGAATATATTAAGGTCTGGGCTCTGGTAGCTCACACTACACACGGATGCTCATACGTATTGTCGATCCTGTGATGCATACCAACGAACCAGGAAGCCCTCAAAACGAGATGAGATGGCCCTGCAACCACAGATGGCCCTACAGGCATTCGAAAAATGGGCCATCAACTTTGTAGGCACCATTAATCCCCCAGGAAAGAAGACTGGTGCTCGATATTCATTACTGCCACATATTACATTACTAGGTGGACAAAGCCAAAGCTTTCAAGGGTTGTACTGTGGATACATAAACACACTTCATTAATGAAACTATTAAGGCTCTGACTGAGGAATTACAGATTCAACATGAAAAGAGTACCCCATATCATCCACAAGCTAAAGGGACCATAGAAGCATTTAATAAAATTTTGGAACATGCGCTCACAAAGGTCTATAACACACAACGGAGCGACTGGGATGTATGAATCCCCTTTGTAATTTGGCCTATAGGACTACATGTAATAAGCTCATGCGAAAGACACCCTTCATAATGGTATATAGGAAGGAGGCTATCATGCCTATGGAATACATCGTTCCCAGCCTACGCATCTCAGCCTTCACAAATATGGCAGACCCAAACATCATGGAGGAACGCTTGGCACAACTGGTGGCCCTGGAAGAAGACCAGTTCATTGCTCAATTCCACCAACATGTTCATAAGGTGTGGGAAAAAGTTTGGCATGATCGACATATTCGGCAGAAGGTCTTTTTGGAGGAAGAATTGGTACTACTTTACGATAACCAGTTTGTGCGACACCTGGGGACGTTCCGACAACACTGGTTAGGCTCGTATGTAGTGAAGGAAATTACCAATGGTGGCGCAGTCAGATTGGATACGTTGCACAAAGATTCTCTGCTGGGATATGTCAATGGGAGTCAGTTGAAGCCCTATAGTGCCTCCTCGGTGCCGATAAAATGAATATATGGCTAAAGTAGCTGTATAATGGATACTGCACGCACCTGATCATGACCACCTAGACAAAATAAATAGATGTGTAGGGATGATGCAAAGGACTAGAGATGCGGGTGTGTGCGATACAGGCATAGGTGTTGTGCACGGTGGAAAAAACTAGCCTTTGAAACAAAGCGGGAGTACGGAAAACCGCGCTTCCCGTTCGACGAAGTGGGTAATTAGAAATTAATGTGGAAACTTATGAGGATGTTTTACCGTTCCTGTAATGATGAAAGGAAATTAAGGATAAACAAGCTTTTCTCCCCTCGAAAAGGCTATAAGATGAGGACTTTTAGTTTTACAGGATTAAATTACTATTCAATATTCTCACACCTCGGCTGCTCCAATATATATCATCTCATCTTTCTCCTTTCCATCCACATGACTGAGCGAGCTACGCCATCTAGCAGTAGAAATTCCCAGCCAGGATGACCGCTACAAACCGTAATGAGCCTCTGCATTCCATAGCTTCTGAGGAAATCATATCTAATGAGGTCCTTGAAGTAACCCCTGAACTAGAGGAGATTGTCTCTACCTGAAAAAAATTAAGGGAAAAGAAAAAGTAAAATAGGCAAAGTGGGTCAGCGGGAAGCCTCGTACTTCACCTCAGATTATGTGTTCCTCTCAGAAAGCACCTAAGGGGTGATCGCCTGCTACATCCTAGAGCCCAATGGCGCTCATGGCCGAAGGACTCCAGGCGACTCCCCTAACATGGTTACCACCTTATGTTAGGCCATGCAGGGCAACAACACACACCCCTAATGTTGATATCATTCACGCCTACCTTCAGATGCCTATGGTCCCATAAGAAGTGCCCCAGCTGGGAGGAATGTTCGACCACCTCCCCCATATAAAATTCGATGACCATGACCTGGGGAAACTGGATGCCTTCCCTTCATTAGCACCAGAGCTATACCTAGAGTGGGTACTTGAAGATTATGTACTAAAGGTGGAGCCAATGGATTGGGTCAAAGGATTAGCCAGAGCAGGCATCTTAAGCCTGTTGTGCCTCCCTCACTTTGGTCAATACAACATCACCAACCTAGTTGTTTACCAGCAGCTGACACTCATTCATGGTGGGTGCTTATGGCTCCAAGGCCGCATACCAATTGATGCAGCTCTCATTCACTGAATCACTGACCTTCCTAGGGATGGTACTGGCAAACAATTTGAGCACCATATTGCTGAAGATGTCCAGGGGAGGTACCATGTCACACGAAACAAACAGGGCTTTCATATTTGTAGGCAAGAATTCAGGTACCCATCCATATCCCTAGATCAATGTAGGCTGCAATTGGAGTGTTGTTTAATCTCATGGCTTCTAATAAATTAGAAATGGAGGAATAAAAGGCAGCAAAACACAAAAAGAAGATGAAAGAAGAAAAGCCTTCTTCTTCTAAGTCTCTTTCAATGGAATAAAATATCGATCAAATGTCCAATTTGATCAAGGAAATTTCCTCTAAGATGTCAAAATTATGGGTATAAAATAAACCAGCTGCTAGAGCCAATCAAAAAGAAGCTAATAGAAAAATGGCTCCCTTCAGGAGGCCTTTTTAGCCTTAACAAATCCTATAGCATGTAAGGAGGAATGCTGATGATCAAAATGTTCAGCCTTCGTTGAATAACTTTGTTGAAGAAGAAAAGCAAGGAAATGAGGAAGAAAATGAAGAAATAAACCTTGTGGGAGGGACTTCATAGTCAACATGTTTTATATTGCAGGAATATGAAGATAGATCAATGATTTGTTTATTTTTTGATGATATGAATTCTCAAATTTATTCACAGAATGATCAAAAACATCAAAATGTTCAAAACAAAAATTTCCCTTTAAGGTCCAAAGGTCCTATTCATCAACCTCAACAAAAATCATATTCAGATAAACAAGTTTCTAAACAAGAGGCCAATGTAAACGAGGTTCCTCCACCTCAAAATTTTGCACCAATTGTTAAAATTACTACAAAAAATAAGGAATTAGTTCCAATTTATTTCAGTTTCAAATATGAATTGAATAAAATCAAAATTATAGTCCCACTCCTATATTTATTGAAAAATCCATCATATAAAGAGTCCTTCAAAAGTCTGCTACAGCCTCCCCTCGCTCCTGATTCATTCAACCTTGAGGATGAGCATGCCACTATTTATCTAGACTGTCATGTCCAAGACAAAAATGATGATAACTCACTGCATTTCTACCTGTCACTTACATACATGACAAATTGATGCATGATTTTCTGTTAGATTGTGGAACTTCCCACAATCTCATGCCAAAGAAAGTGATGGATGAATTGGGATTAGAGATCACTAAGTAATACCATGACCTCTACACCTTTCACTCCAAAAAATTCAAGCGTCTAGGAGTGATTAAAGACTTGGTTGTTTCCCTTACCCAACTGCCTATGAAGATCTTAGTGATGGACATTGTGGTTTCCAGCATTCCTTCCAGATTTGGGATGTACTTTCCATATCTTGGTCTAAGAAAATATGGACATGTCATATGCTACCATACCGGTGTTTGGAGGGGAATTTAGAAGGTTGTATATGGAAAATCAAATGGCCTACATCATTAGTGATCAGCACAATCCATCAAACCATTCCATATATGCTGAAGAAAATGAATTGGGGTCATAAATTCTACACCTTGCTGCTGATGATAATGATTTTCAGCATGAAATAAGTGAGAAATAACACTTTCAAGGTAAAAATCAACAACATTCGGAAGAAGGACAGATCTAGAAATTTTACTTTGATGGAGCTTCTTCAAGAGAAGGATCGAGAGCCGGTGTAGTCCTCATTTATCCTACTCAGTAGAAGGTAACCATATCATACAAACTGAAATTTTCTACCACTAACAACACTACTAAGTATGAAGCACTTATGCTGGGTATGAAGGCAACAAAAGATTTGGGAGTAGGATAGATAATTGTTTTAGTGATTTAGAGTTGGTGATTAAGCGAGTGAGAAACAATTACCAAGTGAAAAATTACAAATTGAATGATTATAGGAATGAAGTTTGGGATTTGATTGAGCATTACTTTTCATCATTTAATATAAATTTTGTCACTAGAGAAGAAAATCAAATTGCTAATTCACTAGCTATTGTTGGTAGTAATTTCAAAGTTCCTACAGATGCCAAGGAAAACTATGATGTTCAAATAAAAAACAAACCTTCAATTCCTAATAACTCAAACAGTGGCAAGTGTTTTAGGATGACAGGTAGATTCAAAAAATTTTAGATTGTGTAGAAGAGCTTGAAGACATACAAATTGATGATGAGTAGAAGATTGTTGAAAACCAAGATAGCATCCCTTTTAAGAAAAATATGGTTGGGAAAAACATTATAGATCTGAAAACTAACTTTATTCCCAAGGGTTTAGTTCCTTTGGAAAGGTTGTTTGATAATAATGATGTTTTCCTCAAACCTTAAAACAAAGTTGATGGAGAGAGTACAAGAGAATGTAACATTGGTACAGAAGATCAGCCAAGATTAGTCAAGGTGTCCAAATTCCTTTCTCTTGAAATCAAAACTAAATATATCAAACTACTGAAATAATTTATTGATATTTTTTTATGTTCTTATAGTGAGATGAAAACTTATGATAGGAGCATAATGGAGCACAAGATCCTGTTTAAAATAGATGCAAAGCCTGTAGCACAAAAAATTATACACATCAATCCCATGCTGGTCTGAATCATTGAGAAAGAAATCAGAAAATTATAAGCAAAGATAATTCTGCCTTTGAGATTTTCTAACTCAGTAGCTAATATATTTCCGGTCCGAAAAAAGAATGGAGAAATAAGAATTTGTGTCGATTTTTGCAACTTGAACAAGTGTTCCTTGAAAGATAACTATCCACTGCCCAAGATGGATTATATCTTGCAGAAGGTTGTAGGATCCAAAATATTGTCAATGATTGATGGATTTTCAGGCTATAATTAGATTTCAGTTGACAGGAGAGATAGAGAAAAGACAACATTTACCACACCCTAGGGCACATTCATGTACAACAAAATGCCATTTGGTTTGATGAATGCAGGTGTAACCTTTCAGTGGGAAATGGATATTTCCTTTGTAGGAGAAAAGGACAGATTTGTAGTCATTTATTTGGATGAAATCACAGTCTATTCAAAATCTTATGAAGACCACTTGAAACATTTGAAACAAGTTTTTGACAAATGAAAAAAGTTTGGTTTGTCCTTGAGCCCAAAAAATTCATATTTTGTTGTCCAAGAAGGTAAGTTATTGGGACATATTGTAACAGAAAGTGCAATTTGTATTGATCTAAGGAGAGTAGAAGCTATTCAGAAAATTGGTTTGCCAAGGAATAAAAATTAATTGCAGTCATTTTTAGGGAAAATCAATTTTCTGAGGCGTTTTGTTCATAACTTTGCAGGGTTGATCAAACACATAAAAGTCTCGATGAAAAAAGATGCAGAATTTAAGTGGCAAGATGAAGCAAAGAATTTTTTTTCAGAAATCAAGCATGCCTTGACTAAAGATCCAATTTTGATTAGTCCTAATTTTGAAAAGGATATTCTAATTTTTTCATATGCTTCAGAAGAAACAATTGCAGTTGTCTTACTATAGAAGAACAAGGAAGGTTTGGAGCAACCTATTTCATTTTCAGTCGTACTTTAAGGGATGTTGAATTTAAGTACATATTTACTGAAAAACAAGCATATGTACTAGTTAAGGCTTTGAAGTATTTTAGAGTTTATGTGTTGAATTAAAAAATAATTTCTTTTTTACCCAATATCACTGTTAAATATATGTTGCTGCAACTAGATATAGATGGAAGGAGGGGACGATGGCTGACAAAAATTATGGAATTTGATGTCGAAATAAAACTAACTAAAATGATAAAGGGTCGAGGCTTGGCTCACTTGATGGTTGAATATAATTGCAAAGATTTAAATATGAATGTAGAGGCAGTTGAAGGAGAAGATGGAGAAGGTATTACTAATTATCATGAAATATTTAATTCAGATTGGTACAAGGATATAGTTTTCTTTTTGTTAAATTTCAACTGTCCACCTGAAATGGAGAAGTATAAAAGGAGAGCTTTTAAATTAAGGGTTGTGAATTATTGCATTTTGTAATACCATATTTACTGGAAAGATCTCGTTGGAGTCTTGTTAAGATGTGTAGATGAAGCAGAATCCCAGGAGATTATGACAAATATACATGCAGGAGTGTGTGAATGGAATTTGTATTGGAGAGCTATTGTAAGAAAAATCTTAAGAGATGGCTATTATTGACCAACACTTTTCTCTGATGTTTTTTCCAAAGTTGGGAGTTGTGTCGAATGTCAGAAATTTGCTGGTAAACAGAAATTTCTACCATTACCTCTCATTCCTATTTCAGCAGACGTTCCTTTCCAACAGTGGGGGCTACATTTCATCAGTGAAATTCATCTACCTTCACTGGGAAAACATATATGGATTCTCATAGCTACAGTCTATTTCACTTAATGGATTGAAGTTGTACCAACCACGAATGGTACTAATACATTAATTATTAAATTTCTATTGGAAAACATTATGTCAAGATATGGTTGTCCACAGAAATTAGTAACTGATAATGCAATCGCCTTTAAGTCTGCTAAGATGTACAAATTTTTTCAGCAATATAGGATTGAATTGAATCATTCCATGCCTTATTTCCCTCAAGGTGGTGGAATGGCCGAGTCATCCAATAAAATTTTGGTAAGGATTATTAAGAAAAAGCTACCTGAAATTAAGAGGAATTGGGACACTCAGCTAATACATGCTATGTGGGCGGATAGAGTAAATGGTAAAAAATCAATTGGAATGACTCCCATTCAACTTGTATATAGTACTAATGTTGTAATGCATTTGAAATTAGCGCTTCATGTGATGAATTTTCTGCAAGATGAAGTTGATAATGAAAATACAATCCAAAGGAGAATGTTACATTTGATAGAGGCACACCAAATCAAAGAATCATTGCTGGAAAAAGTTCAGAAATATCAGACTAAAGTCAAATCTATTTTTGATAAAAGAGAAAATCAGCAATTGTTTTAGGAAAATGATTTGGTGCTGCATTGGGATGTTAGGAGAGAATACCATGGAAATCATGGTAAGTTTGAGAATCTATGGTTTGAGCCATTTAGAATTGTTAAAGTTTTAGAGAACAAAAATTTCATGCTCAAACATCTGGATGATGATCAGCTGACTAGAGGCCTAGTCAATGGTCATTTTCTTAAGAAGTTCTTTATTTAGTAATTCAGTTGAGTCATTCCATTATAAATATCCAGTGTGATGTGTCAATAAAATCCATGCCCAATGGTTCATATATCTATATATATGGTCAATATTGAGTCCAACCTGTCAATGGTCAATCCTAGTCTTTATTTTCAAGAAGCCTTCTGAGTTTCATGGGTTTTTGAGGCACTAAGTCTACAATTCTTGAAGCCTCACAAGGAGGACTTCATCCCCAATAGGAGCCATTGTTAGCACTAAAAATTTTAATGGTGTAATCGCCATTGTGTCACTATTTTCAAAATTTTAATGTATTATTCCATGTCTAAGTTTGAGTCATTTCCAAAAAAGGTGAAAAAGAGTCCCAAAATCAAGGTAATTTTAAGTGAATAGGTTCCATTAGTGTTTTAGAGCCATAAAATACGTTTAAATCACTATTTTAACTTATGATAGTGCTAAAGGCTAGTCATCATTTGGATAATAAAGTTACAGTCACCTTGTTTGGAATAATAGCTACCTTTGTTGTGATTTCATTTTCAAAACAGTAATGCAATAAAGGGCAGCTATTTCTTAGAAATGAAATTCATATATTCCACACAATGAAAAGCTCAGCTATTTCAGTGAGATTTTGGTTATCTCAATAAAAAGGCTACAGGTAAACAGAGACCACTCCTCTAGCAAGAAGTTCCAGTTTTCAAAGCAGGAAAATCAAGGCTTCATGGACAATATTGCAACTAGAGTTATTTAAAAGAAAAGTGTTTCCTAAAGAAATCAGATTGACCAGTAGAGTGGGAGCGATACAAAAGAACCACGTGCAGGATAAGCTAACGGTCATGATCCAATCACAAATCTGAAGGGGAAGAGACCGACGGCTAATATGACATCACAAACTAAACAATATAATTTGTGATGTGATTAAGGACGAGCAATGAGGACCATTAGATTTGGGCGCAGATCAAAGGAGGAGGTTAAATCGTAAATAGAGAAATTTTGCAAATCATATATTTTAGAGTTTACAATTAAGGAAGTCACGCGGTATGTTTTTTGGATTTTGATATGATGAGGAGAAGGGCCACGTGTTAGCATAGCGCACCAGCACATATGGAACATCGCATAATTTATGGTTTAATCGTTATCAATATAGAGTTAAACTTATGGGCAGTCGATTTTCGATAAGACGGGGAAGTTGCGATGTTGCGATGCAACATCACCATCGAAACTTCGCATCAATGTTTTTATTGTTTACCATTTAAAGCTATTTGTTATATTTTCTAATCTGCAGTAACTTATATAAGTTGTGAAGTGTGATTTCTTCTGATTGGTCACCATGTTGTGGGACCCTAAAACCATACTTCCGCTTGTATGCATGTTATTTGGGAGCGATTGTGATATATGTCTAAAAGGTTTTCTCCCCCCCCACTTATCATTCATTCTGCTCCATGTCTCCCCTATCAATTAAACCTTTCTCAAAGGGTTTCTTTTAAATTTCTCATAAAATGAACCTCCGCCATTCTATCCAAATTTTTTTGGATTTTCTGCCATTACAAAGGGTTTTCCACCAAAAAAGGAGAGGAGCAATGGAATAGCAGCAGAGTTTCTCTCAAACAGTTTTCTACCACTACTCTCAGTAGCAGCACATTTCTACCATGCACTAGGTAGCATTCAGGGAATAGCCACATGCCCTTTTCACGGTTGTAAACACTTTTTGTGGAGTTGGTTACACTAGAACAGAAGAGGAGTCTTCCCATATACTGCGACATCATACAAACCACTTCGAATTGTTAGCCTTGAGGTTGTTATTTTCATTTTTTCATAGCACTTTTTATTAAAGTTTAAGGATAAGCCTCATCTCTTGCATGAGATCATAATAACTTTTGGGAATAGGTTTACTCCTTTTGTGGACATGACAATTTATTATTTTTGTATATATGTGATAAACTGCTATGCAAAAAGGGTTGGTTGATGGTTTTATAATTTTACTCATATGATCTGTAATATTTTTTGTGAATGAAATGGAATGATACTACTGAGGACTTATTACCAATTTGTTGTGTGTATTTTCTAATTTACTTGTGTTTCCATATCTACTCTCTTTTAGTTTTAGTTTGCAGACCAATATGTTGTTATGAATATTTATCAGTCTCTTAAACATGCTATGTATTTTATCATCTTTTTTTCCTCAATTAGTGATCATTCCTAGTAAATATATATTGAAATAGTGGAAGAGCATCATTCATGATAGTTATTCTTCATGATATTTCAATGAGAATCTTGTCAGACTAGAAATAGCTTTCTCTCAATGGAATATTGTTAAATTGCTACTTTCATGAATTTCTACTAAATACAATAGATTTTTGTTTCACAGAACTATTGTTTCCTCATATCTCTCAATTTCCTCTCCTCATAGGCTACAAACTTTCACTTTGCTACAACATCAGATTCCAATACCCTCTTTAATAGAATTGTGTATTTGACTAAAATATTTGTTCAGTGTATCAGAGTTTATACCATCTACCAACCCCATAAAAAAAATCATTAAAATTTCCCTAGAGTTTAGGATGTGTCTGGTCAAATGCTTGCTACAGTCCAAGTGCTGATTCCAGCGCCAACATGAGGGAAGGTCCCACTGTACCTGCAGAAGAAGTTGACTAGAATCACTTGGAATTTTTGGAGGGTAGTATTCACTTCAAGATGGAATAGTGGAGTTACTTGCACCAAATTGTTTCATTAACCAGGTCGTTAGGGTAATTGTTCCAACCGCTAGTGTTCCACATTGATCTTTGTGAGGTTAGATTTAATCACCAACTAGTGATTTTATTGTGGAAACATATTGTTTGTGTGTTCTTTTCCTCACATATTTTGTAGCGCATGTTCATTTTTTTGGTTACATTTAAAATCCTTATTTTTTATTTATTCAATTTTTTGATTTCGTGTGTTAAAGTAATTAATCATGGCTGAATTACTGACACATTCATGTAGAATGCAGGGGAAACCCCCTTAATATAAACCTGTTCAATTGGAAAATATTAAAAATGAAAGGACTCAATAAACCAGAGACAGATCTTCTCAACAAGCAGAATCATCTATCATAATACATCCTGATTTTGAAGTTAATAAACCTCAAATATTTGAAAGTGAACAAGATCAACCAGAAATTTCTGAAGCGGTCACAGTTGAATCTATCACTAGTGAGTTCACAGATACACAAATTACTGAAGCAAACATATCTTAACCTGAGTCTGATTCCACTTCATCTGTGTTGCCTTCGAATTTTATATCCCTTACTCCTGGTCATCCTCGCTCACCTAGACTAAAACTTCTCATCATTGAGAATCTTCCTCTCGGCCTTATTAGCATTGAAGAAATCAATGACGAAGAAGAAGAAGCTGAAATTCCCTATCATCAAGTTTCTTTAGATTTAAGGCATAGTGAACCAAAATACCCATTAGATATTCCTTTTACTCCTTTTCAACCGGATCCTTGGTATCTTCCATTTACCTATTTTTTACCCGGTTATATGTAGAAATTCCACGAATGGATTCGACCTGATCATGCAATGTACTAATATTTTGAATCCTTCTATAATATTTGTGGAATATAAATCACGATCGCTCAATCACATGCAACTAAGAGAAATAAGTAAATAAATCGCACAACACAATATTTTCCTAAGGAAATCAACTTCTCAAAACCCCTCCATATCTATTGTATAATCAGCCAAGGAATCTTGAAACAATACAATTAATGTGTGCTCACAAGAACCTCATACAGTCTACCAATCGTCTCAGATTGATCTAGGAAAAATTGGAAAAACACATAGCCAATTTCCTGCCCACCTTCAGCCTGCCTTACTCACAGAATCCCTAGAAAAAATAATCCTATTAAATAGGAATTCCAACCTTCCTTGACTGCAAAATCCTTCATGGGAATCCTGTGGCTTTATAATTATACCTGGGTAGTACACTAATAATACAACTGATAGTTTACTTCCCTTTAACCTTGGTCTCAACTAGCTCTCCATCATATTTTACATGCATGCAGCTAATAATAGTGAATCATCAGTTACTTAGTAGATTACTACTTCGTAATTAAATCTAATTTAATTCACTTGACCTTCCACTAGCTCACCACTGAGTTAGAACTAGTTAAACTAATTTTAACTCACTTAATTTGAGTTAACTGATTACACTCACACCACACTAGTGCTACAACTGCAACTAGACCCTGTAAATAATATAATCACTCTACATGCCTCACCATTGACCCTCAACTCGAAATTATTGAGTTAACTAAGTCTATCTTACTTAGTTAACTATTACAAGTTGTGATGAGATAAGATTACAATTTATTGTCCAATTTATTTAAGTGATAAATAAAATAGATGGCCACATTTAACATTAATGTGTCACTAAATTCCTCACCCATGTGTTACTGGAATCCCACACTAGTATGTGGTGCATTTCCTTGTTGAATTTCAACACTCCCTCTGAACAAGAAAGGTTTTTTCAGCTACCTCGATCCTACCTCTATGGTATTTGAATTTTCTCTTCAGAAGCGCCTTCGTCAAGATATCTGCATCTTGATCTTCCATGGGAATGTACTACAACAACATAATGCGCCTCTGAACACAATATCTGAGATGGTGGTACCCGATGTCAATATTCTTGGACATGTCATGGAATTCCAGATTAACTGAGAGTTTTATGCAACTCTGGTTATCAAAATGTATCACCGTTGGATCCAACTGATGACCAAACAAACCAACAAGTATATTCCTCATCCAGATGGCCTCGCATGCAACCTGACTAGTTACCATGTACTTTGCCTTGGCTGAAGTGAGTGCAACTAATCTCTGCTTCCTGTTCTATGAAGAACTGTTGTTGATCCTATGCTTAAGATGTCCCCTGATGTGCTCTTCTTATCTGATGGACTACCTGCCCAATCTGCATCGATGAATCCTTGAAGCTTCACTCCCTCTATCTGTCGGTACCATAATTCATACTCTGTAGTGCCCCTAAGATATCTCAAAACATGCTTCCCCACCTTCCAAAAGAGCTTGGTAGGCTTAATCATAACTTGAATAAGTTGGTTAATTGCGTAGCATATTTCTGGTCATGCGTTCATTAAATAAATAAGTGAACCCACAAGCTACCTGTAAGCATCCACTACCTCACCTGAAGTAGATCCTCCTTCCTGTAGTTTCATGTAAGAGGAGTCTCCATGGGTTTTCTACCCTCCATGTGGAACTTCCTCAAAATCTCCTTGGCATACTTGCCCTGAGATACAAATAGCTCCCCATATCTTTTCCATATTTCCAAGCCAAGGAAATAATGCAAGAACCCCATTTCCTTCATCTCAAACTCTCTTGCAAGATCCTCTTTGTAAGAATTTATGAGATGCTCATCACCTGTCAGCATAATATCATCAACATAAAGTACAATAATCAAAATCTTACCATCAACCACAATATGATATAGGTTCACATCCACTTCACTCTTTGTGAAGCCCAACCCGGTGAAATAGCTGTCGATCCTGGTGTACCAAGCATGAGGTTCTTGCTTCAGCCCATACAGTTCTCTCTTGATTCTGCACACATACGAATCCTTGTCAAAGGTCTCAAAACCTTCTGCCTACTCAATGTACACTTCTTCCTCAATAAATCCATTGAGAAAGGTTGTCTTTACATCCATCTAATGTATCTGCCACCCCATCTGCGTTGAGAGTGCAAGGATAGATCTAATCGATGAGTACCTTGCAACTGATGCAAAAGTCTACTCATATTGAATCCCCTCTAGCTATGAGAATCCCCAGGCCACAAATATAGCCTTGTAGTTCTCCACACTCCCATCTGCTTCTTGCTTGACCTTGTAGATGTTGATCAACGATTGTCATTGATGTCAACCCAAGCAGCACCAGGGGTTAACCCAATATTTCATGGGAATTTTGACCTACCAAATTAATATATTCTGGGTCAGTAATGTTTTTGATGGTTGGTACTTGTCGAGATGTTTCCGTTGATATATGGCACGCCATGTAATTCTTCACAGTTTGAGAGATATTCATGTTTGAAGTTTGTATCCCCAGTTAGTGGGCTAAAACCCCATGGGGTTGGGGCATGGATCATTGAAAAGTCATAATTAATATTTTTTAAGCTCCTAAAATCCCTCTCACGTTAACTTTTTGAAGCCCCTCTCAACCTAAGCATTTATATAAATTGTGATCCTCATTTCCTCCTTATGAAAAGGATTTTTCCATATGAAACAGGTCATCATGGAATTTTCGCTCTAACTATTTTTCTACGAAGGTTCAGAAGCTGAAATTTTTATGAGGCAAAGTTGAAATCCTGAGGAAGCTTCTGTAAAAAATTTAGATCAAGCTGCAAAATTTTTTTGGAGATATGATCTGTGGAAGTCAGGGTTTGTGCAGGCTCCTGAAATTCATCTCAAGGAAGTGACCTTGCTAAAATCATCATAACTCTCTCTCTGAGTATCAGATTGGAATTCCTTAAAAAGTGACAGATATTGCACAAACTATAGTTTTTTCTCTATCAATTTCAGAGCCAAATGAAGAAACAGTGACATGTGGCATGCCGTACAAGTTTGCTCTGCTGAAACAATCCATAATTAGGGCATTGTGAGAGATTGGTTATAACTCTCCCTTGAAGAATCCAAATTGGGTCAGACTTGTGGCACTGAAAATAAGACTAATAGGACTACTATAGGATTGAAAATCAGATATTGGAGATCTGAAATAACAGAGATACAGAAAATTCAATATCGAGCTCCTAGAAGGAAAATAAAAAGCTAGATCATGTGTTTTCAAGGGTTGCAAAGGACCAAACTTTCTAGGCCAGCAAAGAAAAGCAAGGTGCAGCAGAGGGTAGCATGAAAAGAGCATCAACCAAGGTGCATAACAGCAACAATAATTTCATCCTATGAAGTCTTTAAGTGGGCAGCACTGCATAAAATCATTGTAAATGTATCATTGTACTTAGTCATTGTAAATACATTATTGTACAAATTGTAATAGTATCTATCTACCAAGAGTTGAAGAGGTAGTGTCGGGTGGTCTAGGATCATCATTAGGTGGTTTTTTCATAGTTGGGGTTATGTTCTAGTGTGTCGTCTTCTTCTACATCATTCTATATCATTTTAAAGTGGACCATTTTCCCTGGTACGGGAGTCCATTCTTCTTTTATTCTTCTATAGGGTGGTAGGGTGGTGCTAGGGTGATTTATAGCTCATTGGGTGTTGGGGCATCTATTCAGTTAACTACTGAAGAATCTCGGATGTTGGAGCATCCATCCAATGGGAGCTGGAGAAGAATTCTTTTCTAGATTCTAGGAAGTTGGAGCTTTATTTTCAATTGGAGTTGAATATTAAAGAATTATTAGAAAAGAATTAGGTGGTTTTTGTCTCGGAGTGGGTTTCCACCTTAAAAACTATGTGCATTTTTGTTCCTCTTGTTTTTTTCTATCATTGTACAAACACTGATAATAATTGAAGATTAACTAATGCTCTAATTGAAAGGAACATTGATTCAACCCCCCCCTCTCAGTATTTCCAACAATTGGTATCAGAGCTTGGTTCCTTAAATAGCAGTTTAACAACTGGAAGGAGGTCATGGAGCATACCAAGAATGGTGTACCTCTATTCAATGAAAATAATTATGCACTCTATAAAGGAAGAATGGAGGTCTATCTCTTGGTGCAAGGTTACGGAGTATGGGACACTGTACAAAATGGATTTACATCAACTACGGATGAACAAGGTAAGAAGAATTTGGTAAATGATGCAAAAGCAAAGAATATTATTATCAGTGGACTTATTGAATCTGCTTATCATAAGGTGTTGGGTTGTAAAACTGCCAAAAATGTATGGGACAAGCTTGAGAATATATATGCAGGTGACTTAAATGTCAAAGAAGCAAAGCTTCAAATCTATAGAGCAAAATTTGAGCAACTCAGAATGAAAGAAGATTGCAACATTGTTGTATACTTCCAATACGTTGATGAAATAACCAATACTCTGGAAGGATTGGGAGAGCCAGTTGATGAGAAGACTATTATATGAAATATTCTTAGAACGTTTCCAGGGAGATTCAACCCAAAGGTATCGGTCTTAGAACACAATGCAAATCTGGACAAACTCAGCAAAGACGAATTACATGGAGTTCTCATAGCATATGAAATGAGACTTGATGAAGAAGAGGGTACTTCGCATCTAGAAACTGTGTTCATTGCATCTAAGAAAACCAATAAGGATAAACAACCTTCAATTAAAAAGACATGCACCTGCAAGTGTGAAGAAAAGGGAGATGATGAAGAAGGTCTTTCAGATGAAGAATATGCTTACTTCACGAGAAAACTAAAAATTGGTAAGGGAACATTCAAAGGTAAACTTCCATTGATATGCTTCAGTTGTAATGAGGTTGGGCATTTTGCAGAAAAATGTCCAAACAGAAGTGATGGAAACTCAAAAGGAAAGAAAGGCTTTAAGAAATTCAACAAACAAGGATCCAAAAGGAACTTTCTCTCTAAAGAAGATAGCTCATCATCTGATGAAGACAATGACAGTGAAGAAGAAGCTAATGACAGAGTATTGTTTATGGCCAAGCACAATAAACAAGAGGTATCAAACAACGAAGAAGAAGGAATGACCATAGAAAAAATTTATAAGGAAGAAATCAAGCTCATAAAAGATCTCAAGGCAGAGAAGATCCGTTCCAATACTCTTGAAGAACAAGTTCAAGGTCTCAAAATTGAAGTTGAAGAACAAAAATTCATTGAAGAGTCACTTCAAAAGAAGTTGGAAGAAAGAAACCAAGAAAGAGAAGAATTAGAAGCTGAAGTAGTCTCGCTGCGTGAGGAAGTGAAGAAAGGGAAAAATATCCAAAATTATGCCAACAGCTCAAGGGCATTGGAAGAACTCATCAATAATTAGCGATATTACAATGACAGAACTAGCATCGATTACAAAGAAGAAGAAGCAGGACCTTCTACAACAAAATACAATGAACCTATGAGATTTGACATGCATGTAGACTTCACTGGACAAGATTCACAAGAACAGCCTTGGAAGACAATTCCTCGACAAAAATTTCCATCCAGGTACCAACATATATTTTATGGCTACTGTTATTCATGTGGAAAATTTGGTCATAAAGCTATAGAATGTCGCACGTACCCTAGGAACAAATACAACTCCAAGAGATCTGTCAAATATGAACCTCCCAGGGCTTAATGAAACATCAATAGATTTGAACATTTAAGAAATAATATTGAATGTTAAAAATTTTGAAACTTTGGACACATAGCCAAAGACTGCAGACTTGAAAATCCTACAAAAGAATCTTCGAAGCCACAGAACAAACAAACATAGAAGAAGAAGAAGAATGATAATTTTTCTCTCGCTTTCAAGGCTCAAAAGAACAAATATGTGTGGTGTGTTGATAGCGGTTTCTCAACGCATATGACTAGAGATAGAAATAAATTTGTATCTTTGAAAGAGAAGAAGGATGGAACCGTGTCCTTTGGAAATGATGGATCTTCAAATGTTATAGGATCAGGTACTGTCACTCTCAGAAGAAAATATGCTCTAGCCAAGAATGTTCTATTGGTTGAAAACATGAATCACACTATGCTTGGTGTTGGACAAATGTGTCATCAAGGACACACAATACTACTCAACTCCACAAAATGTGAAATCAGGAAAGGCATGTATGGTGAAATTGTGGCTACAGCAATTCAAGCTCCAAATGACATATATGTTTTGGATGAAGCAACTAAAGCATGTCTAATAGCTAAATAGAATGATACAATAATTGGTAGCAATGATGATCGACTAAGTAAGAAGTTTGCTACAAAGGTGCAAAGTGATTTCGAGATGTATTTACTTGGTGAGCTGACATACTTCTTAGGGCTTCAAATATCTCAGCAAGAGAAAGGAATATTTATATGTCAAGCCAAGTACATCAAGGAAATTCTCAAGAAATTTAAAATGGAAGATTGCAAACCCATCCTTACTCCAATGATAACAGGTTGCAAATTGAGCATAGACGACTCATCTAAGGATGTGGATCAAAGGTTGTACAGATCTATGATTAATAATCTTCTATATGTAACAACCTCCTGACTAGATGTTATGCAAGTAGTTGGACAAGTAGAAAGATTCCAAGCAACACCAAAAGAATCACATATTAAATATTCAACAGCATTGGAATATCTTCGCCTAAAGCTTGGGATTATCCCAAGTTCTCATTATATTTTCCTTTTTCAGAATATAAAGGGGGAGTGGAAGTAGATTACAGGTCTGCAGGATAGTTGTGTGTCAGGGGGAGTGGAAGTGTGTATAGGTCCGCAGTATGGTTGTGTTTCAGGGGGAGTTACCCTTTTCCATTGATGTCAAAGGGGGAGATAATGTTGTAGGAAGAGGTGGCATGATCGCAGGGGGAGTACTTATGTTGCCATCAATGCCAAAGGGGAGATTGTTGATCAGTGGTTGTCATTGATGTCAACCCAAGAAGCACTAGGGGCTAACCCAATATTGCATGGGAATTTTTACCTACCAAATTAATATATTCTAGGTCAATAATTATTTTGATGGTTTCTACTTGTCGAGATGTTTCTATTGATATATGGCACGCCATGTAATTCTTCATAGTTTGAGAGATATTCATGTTTGAAGTTTGTACCCCCAATTAGTGGGCTAAAACCCCATGGGGTTGGGGCATGGGTCATTAAAAATTCATAATTAATATTTTTTAAACTCCTAAAATCCCTCCCACATTCACTTGTTGAAGCCCCTCTCAACCTAAGCATTTATATAAATTGTGATCCTCATTTCCTCCTTATGAAAAGGATTTCGCCATCTGAAACAGGTCATCGTGGAATTTTTGCTCTAACTATTTTTCTACGAAGGTTCAGAAGCTGAAATTTTTATGAGGTGAAGCCAAAATCCTGAGGAAGCTGCTGTACAAATTTCAGATCAAGGTGCACAACATTTTTTGAGATATGATCTATGGAATTCAGGGTTTTTCCAGGCTCCTAAAATTCATCTCAAAGAAGTGACCTTGGTAAAATCGTCATAAATATCTCTTTGAGTATCGGATTGGAATTCCGTAAAAAGTGACAGATAATACACATAATTTAGTTTGTGTTATATCAATTTTAGAGCTGAATGAAGAAACAGTGACACGTGGCATGCCGTACAAGTTTTCTCTACTGAAACAATCCATAATTAGGGCATTGTGAGAGATTGGGTATAACTCTCTCTTGAAGAATCCAAATTGGGTCAGACCTGTGGCATTGAAAATACGACTCAAAGGAATACTACAATATTGAAAATAAAATATTGGAGATCTAAAATAACAGAGATACACCAGATTCAATATCTAGCTCCTAGAAGGCAAAGAAAAATCTAGATCATGTGTTGTCAAGGGTTGCAAAGGACCAAACTTTCTAAGGCAGCAAAGAAAAGCAAGGTGCAGTAGAGGGTAGCATGAAAAGAGCATCAACCAAGGTGCATAACAGTAGTAAGAATTTCATCCTATGAAGTCTTCAATTGGGCAACACTGCATACAATCACTGTAAAGGTATCATTGTACTTAGTCATTGTAAATACATTATTGTACAAATTGTACTAGTATCTACCTGCCAAGAGTTGAAGAGGAGAAAGCCATGTGATTCTCCCTTATGAGGGAGCTTGACTTGCATGCAGATGAGGAACTCTTAGTTCCAAAGGATGAACCCCGGGATGTGGAGTAGCCACAATTAGAGGATCATGGAGTGGCAGAAACCACTCATACAAAGCATTCCGCTATAAAAGGTAGGAAGCACACCATAGAGACTGAAAAATTTATGCTAGATGCAACAAAGAATGTAGGTGCACCTACATCACATCGCAGGCAGAGAAGGTCCCCTGATAGGTATATTGGATACATGGCTCTTATGAATGAGTGTATTTTGAAAACACCGTCCTCTTTTGAGGAAGAAATGCAACATCCAACATGGGTGGATGCCATGGTTGAGGAGTATGACTCCATTATCAGAAACAGTGCATGGGAAGTCATTGGTTGGATCTAGGTGGATCGATTTTTGGAAATACTGAGAGGGGGCGGGGTGAATCAATATTCCTTTCAATTAGAGAATTAGTTAATATTCAATTATTATCAGTGTTTGTACAATTATAGCAAAAAAAAGAGGAACACAAATGCACATAGTTTTTAAGGTGGAAACCCACTACGGGACAAAAACCACCTAATGCTTTTCTAATAATTCTTTAATATTCAACTTCAATTGAAAATAAAGCTCCAACTTCCTAGAATCTAGAAAAACATTCTTCTCCATCTCCCACTAGATGGACGCTCCAATGTCCAAGATTCTTCAGTAGTCAATTGAATGGATGCCCCAACACCCAATGAGCTACAACTCACCCTAGCACCACCCTACCACCCTATAGAAGAATAAAAGAAGAATGGACTCCCGTACCAGGGAAAATGGTCCACTTTACAATGATATAGAATGATGTATAAGAATAAGACACACTAGAACATAACCCCAACTATGACACAACCACCTAATGATGATCCTAGACCACCCGACACTGCCTCCAGGGATAATTTTAAGGATGGAAAATTATCTTGAAGTTTAAAAAATTGGCGAATCTCACTAGTCCCTAATATGCAAACTATAAAATGTTTATTGATGTATTTGTAAAATTATTCAAATTTATAATGATATTATATATATTGTCTATATAATGTTGGTGATTTTTAACGTAAAATAATTTTATACTGTAAAATTTGGGCGAATCATTTTTATAAAAAAATGGAAATTAGCGAATCTTTTTTTGGGAAAAACCATGGAAAATTAGCCCACCTGCGAATATTAGCCCCTAAAATTTTCCATGCTTAGGAGTTTGCTATAGTAAATTAGATGTTTAATTTATTGATTTATTTATATACGTAACAATATTCTTTCACATATTAGCTATTTATTTCGTTGTAATTGTTTTGATCATCATGATATTCTTTAACGTTCCATGCATATCAATTGTATATAATAATCTCGCAAGTCTTGTAACAAAAGGGCACTTTGGATTTAAATGTTGTGGACCTTCTCTAAAAGCTAAATAGTCCAAGGACCTACGAAAGCCAGTGTATTATTTCTCCAGGGTATTCCTCCCAGAAGAACACCCTTACAGAAGAGAAACATTTGTTTTCAATGATAAACGAGAGAGAACACAAAGGCCTCCAATAACGACATTAGCTGAATGACTTAGAGCATGTGAGAGAGAGAAGGAGAAGGAGTTCATATAAATTCTCGATTCAAATGGGGATCCTGTGTTCGATGATCCAGAATTCTTTGACACCTATGTCGAGAAATGGCCCATTGCGATGAAAAGGAAATCTATCTTTTATAATCTCCCATATTGGGAGCATCTTAAGATTACCCACTTATTAGATCCCATGCATATATTTAAAAATGTTTCATCTTCTTTATGGAGGAACATATCATCGAAAAAAAGTTACACATTGGCTATTAGGAAAGATATTTTTACTTCAAAAACTAAAACGAAACATTTCCCAAGACGATTAGAAAGTACACGCTTAGTGGCAGGTGTTGGTCCCTCTAATTCCTGGTATTTCAAAGAAGGTGATGTCCCATGGATTTTAAAAAAAGATGACCTTTCTTTGGAAAAGGTAGTTATAATGGGTGTGAGGGTGCCATCTTCATATGGGTCTTCACTACGACGCTGCTTCACCATGGATGACCATTTTTCGGGGATGAAATCACCTGATAATCTGAATCTTCTAAGAGTACCTATAATGTCAAAAGCATGACTTTATTATTTTTTATATTAATAAACTTTATCCCATATAGGTATCATAAAAAATAACTAATTTTTTATATTATTGCACGTGTTTATAACTTTTTAGTGTCATTATCCTTTCTTCGTGCATGGGTGTGTGAAACATGAATTCCATCAAGACCTGGGATGTGTCATATCTAAATTATCTGCATTTGTGTGTTGGATCATGTCAAAGGAGATTCATGTGGCTAGCATTCCACGATGGCGTCAAGAGATAGTTGAGATTGTTTGTATGTTCGAGAAGGAACTACCAATGAGTTTCATGGACTTGAAAGTTCATCTTCTAATCCACCTAGTAGATGAGGTTGAATTAGTTGGGGTGGTTTCTTGTCATTGTATGTTCTTCTTAGAGAGGTACATGAATAAATTGAAAGGTTTTGTTCAACAAAGGGAAAAACTTGAGGGGTCTATGGCAAAGGGGTACATATCATATGAGTCTTTCTATTATGCCAGTGAGTACATCAAGAATATTGACAACAGACCACATGCGGTGATTTGGGATGATGAAAGGGATGAAGACAGAAGAGAAGGTGAGTTTCTCCAAACGAGTGGAAAAAAGCGCTTGATAAAGAGAAAGCGACTTATAATTTTTCAAATTTACAAAAAGTAAATATTCATGTTGAACTTTGATATAATTTATATTTTGATCTTAATGTACTATATAATGTCAGTTTGATTTCATCAGCGAATGCAAAAATTGAAGCAATCAATAAATTCGTTCTTTACAATTCTGAAGCGACACAACCGTGGGTTGCATTGTACGAACAAAAGAGGATGAAATGGGATAGTGACAGGAAATAATTCAGACATTTGAATGATAGCAGTGTGCCTTATCCCGATCATTTAAAAGAAAATATGCCAAAAATATGCCCCAATAGTTGGGTTGTTGACCAATTCAGAGAGAAATACGGTGCAACCGGTCGTTACCTGCACGCTGAAGAGGATGCGCTAAACGTAGGGATTGGGTGCAGCAACTCGGTAATAATATATTTAACTTATATGTACATTCAAAACTTAATAATGCACCTTTAAAATGTAATTACATCTATATTTTATATTTGAACTATTGGGTTATTATAAGACACATGACACTATGATTTTTTTAACTTTTTTATAATAAGTGCATTTTTTCCCATCTATGTGGGCATATGGACACCATTTTCGCACAGAAAATTCTGATGCTAGAAACATAACACAAGACTGTCGAGTGGAAGTCGAATTCGATCAATCTAGTCGATCTAGCCATCGTGATCAAAACCTAGTACGAGGGACATCAAGTTACGTCAGAAAGATATAAGAGATCATTGAAGTGGATTTCTCTTCTTTCCAATGTGTTATTTTTAGGTGCAAGTGGTGGGACACCTTTTATTGGAATAATGTAAAGGAAAATTGCGATAGTAGGCTAATATGTATCAACTCTAAAAGATGTGGGATGAAGCTGAGCCATATGATTTCCCCAAACACTAAAACCAGGTGTTTTTTTACCTAGATGTGTTGGATAGGGATTGGTGGTTCGTATTGAGAAATGACCCTAGATCAAAACACATTTTTGAGAACAATAGTGTTATCATACCATGCGAACTGGAAGATAATGAGTGTGACCATGAGAACCGAGAGTGATATGGTACATGTGTTATTTCATCAATATTTATACTTTTTAAGATGGGTTTTTTGAAACATTATAATATGTATTTTTAATTAATTATTAATTTTCGTTGTGTTAATGTTAAAATCAATATTTCACTTGATAATTTGCAATTATGTTGATCTCAAAAACAATGGAGAATTGTATAAAGTTCGTTTTACTTTGTATGTAAGATCATAATAAAATAATGATAATTCTAAAGTACATGAATTTATTTGCATTATTTTCTAAACTTTATTATGTTACAAAAATTCATATTATTCTAGATTTATTATTTTACAATTATTTAAAATTTTACAAATTTACAAATTAAAATTTTTTAATAATATCATTTCACATTAATACAATTAAAATTTTACAAATATTTTACATACAATTGCAACTAAAATTACAATTACAATTAAAATTTTAGAACTTTACATACAATTACAATTACAATTACAATTACAAATTTACAAATTTACATATATACCATTATAAGTACAATTTTAAAATTTTACATACAATTAGAATTACAATTACAATTTTACATATATACAATTACAATTAAAATTTACAAATTTTTTACATACAATTACAATTAAAATTACAATTACAATTTTAGAATTTTACAAACAATTAGAATTACAAATATTACAATTTTACAATATCGTGACCATTTAATATTAAATTAATTAATAAACATCGCAATCATGATAGCCATCGTACAAACATCATATTCGACTAAAAAACACTTTCAAATTTGCTAACATCATTGTGATCATGATCATCTAACAAAACACAATTAGCATTGTATAACATCATCACAACATAAACATCAAATATACATCTCATGTGTAATAACTGCTATCACATATACATCTATCTAAAAGTTTCACATTAAATGAACATATCTAACATGACCTAACAATATACACATCATGATGATCATCAAGATGTAAATTAAGTACAACCGCAACATGAACATAAAATACATGGACCACACACACACACACACACACACACACACACACATATATATAACTGAATAATGTCAAAAATATACAATTTTAATATAAATGTCATATATCAGCTGCTGGTACATCATCAATAGTATTACTAGTCGAGGCTTGTTCAGTCAATGGTGTAGCCTCGACAAGCTTAGATGCATGCTAATCATCACGTGCCTATTGATCTGGTACTGGTGCCTTATGCTGATCAAGATCAACTGTCAGCTTCTCATCATGATGACTCGACATGGTCGATGGTCCAACCTACTCATGATCATGAGTATTGATGGATGTTGCAGGCTGTTGACTCGACGTGGACGATGGTCCAGACTACTCTCCATGATGACTATTGCTCGATGCCAGTGGAGGCTACTCATCTGGTGCGACGCGAGGTGAAAAATGATCACTCCCCTGAACGTGATCATCAGATGATGTGTCGCTGCTCGCAGACTGTCGATCACGTGATGCATCTCGACCACACCTATAATGTGCAAGGGTCCTATACATGTCACGCGTCATGCCTCTCCACATATGTAACAATATACCATCGGCCTGTATGTCTCTCAGTAGCGGTCATGACTCCTTCCTCAACGATCAATTCACAGAGTTGGTTGCCCAACTCCATGCTGAATCTGCTATCAAGCCTACCACGCTTGGCAAAAGGTAGTACCGGTGCACCAACAGCAGTAGGTCTCTCTGCACCAGCCTTTTGATCTTCAACATCTGGCATACCTTGATCATCATCAGGATCCACACCTGGATCATTTGGTGTTGCTGGCATGTCCTCACCATCAAAAGACCCAATGTTTACAAAATATATACAATTACACAACAATAATTAGACAATTTCATTACACAATTTAATAAAAACAAGTTAAAGAACATGTTAGAATAAATTTAAATAAAACAGTAATATTACCTCTATCATCTGGCAACTCATCATTTGTGAAGAGGATGTTGGCACACCTCACCAATCCAAACCAGCATAAGGACATGGGACCATAACGAAGGGATGCTCATCAACACTGACTAGCAACTCTAGTGCATCATGCGATATCCTTGCAGAAAACTCAATCTCACCCCTCTTGGGCATCGTTTGTCCCCACACGTGCATCCATGCATCCAACATTAGCCTACGAGGCTACCGAACAAGGTAGGCCTCGTCTCTAGAAACCTCTCAAAAAATAAACAAAATATCATTGAATCAAAAGGGAAGTTGACCCTCCCTTGTGCATGAGCATGACATCTATCTAAGGTTGTACAGAACTGCAGAAAAAAAATGGCAGACCACCTGATAAGTTGTGGCTCATGTACTAAATAATAAACATAATATAGAATCGGGCAACTAATGCATTGCACGTCGTTGGTTTTTTTTGAAATGGTCGAAATCAAAAGTGAGAGGCACCTCACCTCCTCACTACCAAATGCAACAATACGTAATTGACCTTCAGAGACATGAAAATTTGAAGGAGGCAGTATCCACGGTAATGTATCTCTTGGAGTACACCAAATGACTCCCTGCTGCATAGCCAACTTGAACCTCTGTGAACAAGATAAAATCCACCCCTCTCCAGATAGCCTTGTAATGAAATAGATTTCCTCTTTAGTGGGGGCATACCACTGGTTAGGACCAACCCAGAAAGCCTGTAGGTGGGCATTCCACCTGCAGATAAGATGTCGCAAAAAAAAAACATGGCCCTTTAGGGAAGTAGCCTCCTCATAGAACTTGAGGTTTCCTACCTGCCTTAGTACCCCTCGGTAGTTGTTGTAATAGGATGAGGATATGCATCTCTCTCCCTCTCTCATGCCTCCCATAGGTGAGCCATGTTATACTGGTCTGCCTATTGTTGTTGTTGCACCCTCTCTTCTCTCCTTTCACTTCTCTGAATGATTGACATATTAAATAATTTTTTTTATCAAATGAGACATGTATTTAGGAATATACATATATAATTTTTTTTGGAAAAAAAAAACAGTCGATGTTCCACAAAAAACAGGCATGCACTAATACCAGTGCATATTTTTTTGTCGCGCACCAGTGGTGGTGCACCAAAAAATATTCAAAGCACTAGAGGCGGTGCACATGAAAATTTTCAGTGCGCCACCCTCCTGGTATCATTCATAAGTCAATAGTGCGGTGGTATAATAGACCGCACCATTGACTATGGACCAGTTTCGAGAGGGCGGTGCGCTGACCAAACTATACGCCCCGAGGCGTATAGTTTGGTCAGCGCACCGACCTCCTGACATCATTACATAGTCAACGGTGCGTTCTTTTATTAGGTCACACCATTTACCATGAAAAAAATGTCTGAATGCATTGCGCTGAAAAAAATTCTCGCCCCAAGGCAGATATTTTAGTCAACGCACCGCATTGCGCTATTCCACAGGGTCAACGGTGTGGTCGGGTAATCGACCGCACCGCACCTTTTTTAAATTTTAAAACAGCATGGCGCGCCTTTCAGTACCGCCCCAAAATTGATGCAGATAACATTAGCACCCATTGCGGTGCGGCCTATAAATTTACAAGCAACACCACGAACAATTGCGAGCTGAACGGCTCGACCTCACCGCGTGAAAAAAAAAAAATTTAATGGTTAATTTTACAGTAATTTACAATTATAATCCACTAAAAGGCTTAATTATGGAAAAAAAATAAAAATACCTGTACATTTAGCCATCGAGGAGGCATATTGACTATAGAATTTGCAAAACTAAAATTTCCCACCATTTTGCAAAATTCAAAATAGAGATTGGTGGGCAATGCACAGAAGCAGTGCATGAAATGGGTGCAATGGGAGCACCGTTGTTAGGGAGGCTCAGACAAGGATAAACTGCACCGGTTCTTGAGATTTCTAGAGCACTGAAAAGTGAAAAATGTGGTTTTTTTGCCGTAATTTTTTTTTTATTTAACCCTGTTCTAGTGCGCAGGGTTTTATAGGCGCACCAATGTGGTTTCTTAAGACCGCACCGGGCGGTTTCAGTTTTTGCGTGGGGTTTTAGAACGCACCGGTGCGGAATATTTGTAAATCAATGGTGTTCTACAGTAATAAGATGCACCGGGAGGGTTTGTACAGAGTGCACAGTGTTCAGTGTGCCAATGCTTTGTCCGCACCGGTTCTTTCTATTGTTGAACGTACCGGTGCAGTTTAGGATGATAAGCACACCGGACAAAAAACATCTACAAAAACATCCACCCGCCAACCTCCTCTAGTAACCTTTGCTAAAAATGGTTGTCTATGGTATTTGCATAAGGGATTCCTCAAAAACATCCACTAGAGGGTATTTTCCTTGTAGTGCCTGCTGGGTTATGGTGGACCACAATCCATAGTGATTCACATGCCTACTGTTAAGCTTGTGATGCATGCCAAAGAATAGGGATTCCATCTCGCAGAGATGAAATGCCCCTATAGCCACAAATTTCCCTGCATGCCTTTGATAAATGAGCTATATATTTTTTTTTATCTACCAATCCTCCAGGGAAGAAGTTTGGCTCGTGCTATATCATCACTGCCATAGATTATGTAACCAGATGGGTAGAACCTAAGCCATTCAAGGATTGTACCTTAGATACTATTGCGCATTTCATTTTTGAACATATTGTGAATAGGTTTGGGTGTCCAAATATATTGATGAGTGATAAGGTATGCACGTTGTTAATGATACCACTGAAGCTTTGACGGAGGAATTTCAGATCCATCAGTAGAAGAGTACCCCTTATCATCCTCAAGAAAATGGTGCAGTAGAATATTTCAACAATTTTTTTGAGAATGCACTCACAAATATCTATAATGCAAATCAGAATGAATGGGATGTGCACATCTCTTCTCTATTATGGGCTTATAGGACCACATGCAATAAGTTGACTAGAAAACACAGTTCAAGATGGTCTATGTGAGCAAGAAGAAATCATGCCAATGGAATATATCGTCCCAAGCCTGCGCATCACACCATTCACTAATATGGTTGAGCCTAACATCATGGAGGAACATCTTGCACAACTGATTGCCTTCGAGGAGGATCGGTTCATTTCTAACTTCCATCAACAAGTGCAGAAGGCGTGTGAAAAGGGTTGGCATGATAGGCACATCAGACAGAAGGTGTTCAAGGCGGAATATTTGGTCTTGTTATATGACAGTTAGTTTCCACACCACCGAGGGAAGTTCAGGAAACATAGGTTGGGGCCATATATCGTGAAGGATATTACTGATGGAGGTGTGGTGCACTTGTCCATGTTGCATAGTGAGAACCTCCTAGAGTATTTCAATGGAAGCTGACTGAAGCCATATACGAACAACCATGTGCCTACCAAATGATTATATGGTTGGCAAATGGGAATCCACTTTTATGCGCGTTTCGCGGGGGAAAGGCGCAGACAGGTGTGGTAGGAGTGCAGAGGTGGTGTGCAACAAGAGAAACTAGCCATTAGAACAGTAAAAATAGATGAAAAAGTGATTCTACCATTGGATGGAGCGGGTTTTCTACATTTAATGAAGCGATCTTACGGGATTTTCAACCGTTTTTACAGAGGTAAGATGACTTTAATGAATATCTGACCATTTTCTGATCCAGGTGGATATTGGTGGTCACCCGCCTATTCCACTTGGGGCCCCACCATTGTCTCTTGCATTTTTTTCAGTTTCAGCACAACTTACTATTTTTAGTAGTTTTTCGGGTCCTGAACTTCCGGAGCCATTTTGAGGCCCTAAACGACATTTTTTGGGAAAATGGGGAGCAACATGGGTCCAAGGACCAATGTTTCTCACTCAAGATTTGTAGTCCTTGGATAGATATTTCTAACGAGGTATGGGACGTGTCAATTGGAGATAATATTCCAAAGTTACGTCCCCGAGAAGTTGAAACACCAATTTACCCAAATGGGGCCCATAGTTTTGGCGCCTCATCTCCTAGGGTTAGGGTTTTGGCTGTTTAGGATTTCCCATTGTTTCTAAATAATAAATAGGCCCTCAAGCCTCATTGTAACTCAGTTCAGAGGCTTGTAGCTGCCACATCTCTTCTCAGAGATAGCTACCAGCACCCTAGCTAGTTTTATTTCCATTCTATCTGTAAGAAAATTTCAGTTCTTTGATATTAATGAAATGAAGTGTTATTTCAGCTACATCTTTGTATTTATGGTTATATATTTATTCTATTACGTTCCCGCATAAATCCGGATCAGTGGTATCAAAGCGGTCTGCTTTTTCTCGATATTTCTTTGCATGTCCCCAACGAGGTCGGGGTATAAGGAGTTAGGGCTCGATCTGGTGGAACCTTTGCAAGATCAGCCTCGCAAACCCCGACGGACGCCCATGGGGGACGAAAAGAAAGATGAGGGAGTAGGAGATCCTATCAAAATATTGCTCAAGGAGGCCCTCGAAAAACAAAGGAACGCGATAATGGATAACTTTTCCCAGATCCTTCAACGGCTGCCCACCGGCGACGCATCTGCATCCAGCAGCCACTCTGGAGGTGCGACTCCTTTTAAGGTACAAGTAAATTTTGACATTCCCATATTTGAGGGTCAAATAGATGCAGACATCGTAGATAGATGGTTGAATCTATTAGAAGGATATTTCTTGGTTCATGACTTTTCCGACAGGGAGAAGATTATTTTTGCACTCCTCAAAGCTACCCCCCATGTCAAGGACTGGTGGGAAACCCTATGTGAGAAAAAGGACGAGATGGGACCCTCTCTGTTCTAGGCCATGCCCACTTGGAATTATTTTTGAGACGCCATCAGGTAACAATACTATCCCGTGGGGAGCTATGAGGACAAGTACATACAATGTACCACGCTGCGAAAACAAAGGGATCAAGATGTGCATGAGCTGACAAATATGTTCCATACCCTACACACCAAGTTGGGTATCAAAGATTCAGAGAAACATCTGGTGCTAAAGTATTGTAGTTGTCTGCACAGATACATTCAGGAGGAAATGGAGTTCCTCAACATCTCCTCGCTTGGTACGGCATACCGGTATGCTGCCAAGATTGAGCAGAAATTCAAACAGAAGAAGCGAGACTTTGGATCTACGAATCAAATCAAGGGAAAGGTGCTCCCAAGCCGCAGAACAAAGGACATAGCCAAGGCATGGTGACTCAAGATAACCTATCGAAGCCACAAGTAAAGAACAACACCGAAAAGCCAAAGAAGGACACGGGAAAGTGGTGTGAGTTCCATAAGAGCTCCACTCGCAACGCAAGTGAGTGTCAGGCCAAGCAGTTGCTGGTGGCCGAGATGAGGGCTTCTGAGTCAGATGCATGCTCTGACTCTGAATTAGAACCTGACAAGGGGAAAGAGAAAAGGAAATAGATTATTTATGTGGATCCCAACGCCACTGTTGCCACTATGAAGATCCAGAAGGAGGAACTGGAAGATCCAGAGGAGGAGGAACGTCTCTTCCACTCCCAAATGTGGGTAAAGGGCCTCTCGGTACAGTTCATTGTTGAAAATGGGAACCAAAAGAACCTCATTTCAGCAGACGTCGTGAAGTAGTTGGACTTGTCGACCACAGCTCACCCACATCCATACACCATCAGGTGGCTTCACCAAGGACGAGATCTCCATGTCAGCCAGTAGTTCCGCCTTCCCTATAGCATCAAGCAATACACGGATGAGGTATTATGTGACGTTTCTCCTATTGATGTTTCTGATGTATTATTAGGATAACCATACTTGTGGAAGCATCATGTTGTGTATGAGTCTCGGCCTCGCGCTGTTATTGTTACTTTGGGAAATAATTTGTATAGGATACCAGAGGTACCACCTCCTACCGATATCTCTTTGGTTACTACAAAAAAATGCAGTAAGCTCATTTCCCAAACCAGTAAAAAAAATTTCCTGATGATCCACCCCCAGGGCAAGAAGAATACTGCGGCCATGACCTCCAGACAAGGCTCCTCTGCACGACAAAAACAAATGGATAAGGTTATGGAGGATTACAGGGACATCTTCACTCACCCATAGGGGTTCCTCTGCACTGTCAAGTCAAACACCCGATTGATCTGACCCTAGGTGCGCTGCTACCCAATGGACAGATCTATCGGCGCTCTGTTCTGGAGAACGATGAAATCAAGAGGCAGATTCAGGAGCTGCTGCAGAAATGTCACATCCGACCAAGTTCATCGCCCTGTGGGAGCCCGATCGTGTTGGTACAGAAGAAGGATGGGATGTGGAGACTCTATATTGACTATCGAGCGCTGAACAAGATCACTGTCCGGAATAGGTACCCGATCCCACGGATTAATGACCTTCTGGACCAACTCAAAGGTGAAAAATATTTCAGCAAGATTGACTTGAAGTTTGGGTATCAAGATACCAATTGAGCCCTCCGATGTGTGGAAGACTGCCTTCAAAGCCAAGGAAGGCCTTTTCGAATGGCTGGTCATGCCTTTCGGGTTGACGAATTCTCTCACAACCTTCATGAGGATGCTGGACGACATCCTACGGCCATTCACCAACTCATTTTTAGTGGTGTACTTGGATGACATTCTGATCTTTAGCCAAACTTGGGAAGAGAACCTTCACCACATTCGACAAGTCCTCCAAACACTGCGGCAACACAAGTTGTGTGCCAATTTGGAGAAGTTCACTTTTCGCATGACCCAGGTTCAATATCTGGGATACATTATTGATGAAAGGGGGGTGCATGTGGATCCAACCAAGATCCAAGTCATTCGGGATTGGCCAGCCCCAACCACTATAACAAAGCTTCGTAGCTTTCTGGGTCTTGCTAATTTCTACCGTAGGTTCGTATTGGGATTCTCTCATATCACTTGGCCCTTGAGTCAAGTCACCAAGGGAGGAGCGAGAGCAAAATTCTTTTGGTCGGAACCTCAATAGAAGGTGTTCATAGAATTAAAAAATCACCTCTGTTCTGCCCCAGTGCTCACATTACCAGACTTGCAACAGCCATTTGAGATCGAGACATATGCCTTTGACTATGCTATTGGGGCAGTTCTTACTCAACAGGGACATCCAATGGCATATCACAGTGAGACATTGTCTGACACAATTCGCAAGTATCCCACTTATGAAAAAGAAATGTATTCCATTGTGCAAGCTTGTCGACAATGGAAGCATTACATTTTGGGGAAGGAAACAATCATCCACAATGCACTATTCGTCCCCGCAGGGGTCATACAGACATAAGGGAAGTCAGTAATGATCACACCATCAAGTGCCCAAGATATCTGCAACAGTTTCATTTGAACATCAAGTACAAGAAGGGTAGCACCAATAATGTTGCAGACTGCCTCAGCCGACCAATGATCGTGGCTCTCACCACCGTTCTCAACTCTTGTGGGCACGAGACTTCTGATTGGTCACTTCTCTACGAGAGCAACCCAGAATTTGGCCACACTTACAACACACTCTTGGGGGGTACACAAGTTCCAAATTTTCACCTCCAAGATGCAATTTCATGTCACTTGGGACACCTTTGTGTTCCTTCAAGCGAGTGTGCCAAGATGATATGGGAAGCACACTACAGTTGAGTCACTGGACATTTTGGGGTCGATAAAATAGTAGCAGTACTGCAGAAGTATTTCTATTGGCCGAACCTTCAAATGGATGTCAAGAAGCACATCAGATCCTATATTGCCTGTGCCATTGCCAAACCAACCATCAAGAATCAAGGCATATATAATCCGCTACCTACTCCTAGTTGACCTTAGGAATCCATCTCCATGGATTACATGTCGGGCCTGCCGTCTACTAAGCATGGAAATGACTGTGTTTTCGTGGTCGTCGACAGATTCTCGAAGATTTCGATTACGGCGGCCTGCAAGAAGAATATCACAGTAGAAGCCACTACTAAACTCTTCTTTGAATGAGTGTGGGTGCACTTTCGAATCCCACAATCTATCATATCAAATCAGGATAGCAGGTTCCTCAGCACATTTTGGTCCAGCCTCTGGTCAATGCTGGACACCAAGCTCACCAAGTCCACATCTTTCCATCCCCAAAGAGATGGCTAGACAGAGGTCGTCAACAGAATGATTGTACACATTTTGTGCATGTACAATTCAAAGCATCCACGCACATGGGACAAGAGCCTCCCCTATGTACAACATAGTTACAACTGGGCTCTCCATAGTTCAACTGGCCATAGCCCCTTTCAGGTGGGCTTGGGATTCTAGCCACTATGTCCCATTGATGTAGCCATGCCATTTGCGGCTACTCAGGCTGATTCAGCTCATGTCAAGTCTGAAGTTGACAAAGAAAATAGCTTCATCAAGCACATTCAACCATCCGCCAATAGGTTCATGACATATTGGACAGAGCCAATGCTAAGTACAAGAAACGCCATGATCAACACCAGGTGCCACACAACTTCCATGTGGGCGACAAAGTATGGCTACATTTACAGAAGGAGTGCCTCACTGGACCCCACCGCAAGCTTCGCCCGCTCCGATACGGGCCATACACCATCACCAAGGCTGTAGGGAACAATGCCTTCGAGCTCATTATTCCACCATTCCTTGGTCTGTACCCAGTATTCAATGTGGAACTCCTTCGTCCTTACTTCCCATCTCTATTGAACACCTTTGACATTGCAGAACAACTCACACCAACAGAGTTAAATCCAGACTTCCTGGAACAGGGCACCAAATATTATATCATGGACATGCAAATCAAGAATGCACACCAACAGAAGATCCAACTGTATCGGGTTTTCAAAGCTGGCCAACTCCTGCACCAAAGAAAGTGGTTCACCAGGGACAAAGTTCAGCAGAAATTTCTTCATCTCATGGAGGAACTTAACGCAATGGAGACCATTGCTTCCTAAGGGGGGAGGAATGATCTAGGTGGATATTGGTGGTCACCTTCCTATTCCACTTGGGTCCCCACCATTGTCTCTTTCACTATTTCAGTTTCGGAACAACTTACTATATTTAGCATTTTTTCGAGTCCTGAACTTCCGGAGCCGTTTTGGGGCCCTAAACGACGTTTTTTGGGAAAATCGGGAGCAACATGGGCCTATGGATTGATTTTTCACACTCAAAATTTGTATTCCTCGAATATATCTTTCTAATGAGGTATGGTACCTATCAAACGGAGATCGTATGCCAAAGTTACGTCCCTGGGAAGTTGAAACACCAATTTACCCAAATGGGGCCCATAGTTTTGGCGCTTCATCTCCTAGGGTTAGGTTTTTGGATGTTTATGATTTCCCATTGTTTCTAAATAATAAATAGGCCCTAGAGCCTCATTGTAACTCAGTTCAGAGGCCTGTAGCCACCACATCTCTTCTCAGAGATAGCTACCAGCGCCCTAGCTAGTTTTATTTCCATTATGTGTGTAAGCAAATTTCAGTTCTTCGATGTTAATGAAACGAAGTATTATTTCCGCTGTATATTTGTATTTATGGTTATATGTTTATTCTGTTGCGTTCCTACATAAATCCGGATCATTTTCACCTTAGAGCACCTATAAAAGGAAGGGTGCGGGTCACATTTGGTTTCTTTTATTTCTGATTATATTGCACCTTGATATTATCTATGAATTGCACCATAAATTCATCTTTGAGTACTATATGTCTGGCCGAGAGACCCCTGCATCCGACGTGATTAACCAAGAATTTATATTTCACCCAAGAATGACGACAACTAATCCAAAGATCATGCCATCTGAGGAGCACTCTGTGCCACTCACAGCGTCTACAGATCCAGGGTTAGATGATGTTCATGAAGTAGTGCCCGAAGTCCAAGAATTTGTTTCTACGTTAGATAAGGGAAAGGTTAAGATGGCCAAGGGGTCATCCTCCGAGCCACGGACCTCCCCTAGAAATTTTACATCCTCACGCCAAGCTACGAAGGATAGGTCACCTATCGGTGATCCTACAAAGAGACCGATGAGCGCCACTAAGGAGGTTGCGCTCATCGAGCTGATCTCATGGCAGTCATAGTATGTCAAGCCACACAGACCCTCTGTGCACTTTCCAAAGAATGTAGACGTCGTGCGTGAGTACCTTCAAATGTGGATGATCTCGCAGGTCGTCCCTGTTAATGAAGACATGTTTGACAAGGTCCCACTTATCAAATTCTACTATTATGATCTGGAAACAAGGAAATGTTCCTCGAGATGGCGCCTGAATATTACCTGGAGCACGTGATATATGATGATGTGGTGAAGGTCGAGCCTATGTCGTGAGCATGTGGGTTGAGCAACATTGGGATCCTCAATCTACAAAGGATTCCTCACTTCGGTAGGTACCCCATCACCACTGTCTACGTGTGCCTGCTGTTGGCATTAGTGAATGAGGGATGCCCATGGATCTAGGGACACATTCCAATCGATGTCATGCTGATCCACTGGATCATCGTCCTGCGCAAGAAGGGGCCCCATCCCATGGCTATTTTTGGGAAGACTAATGAACTCAAGGTTGTTGCAAAGGTGAAAAAATACTACCACGTCAGATGAGATGCCAAGGGATTCCTGGTGTAGCAAATTGAAGACTCGGGTGTGTGCCTAGGAACCTTAGTCCTGGGTTGTAAATTGATGCACAAGTGTCGCCCGAAGATAGTCCTTTCACATGTAATTTTGTTGGTAGGACAATGTGAAAAGGGGGTCATCTACAACTGGTCACAATACCTTTGCCAAGAATTTATGGACAACGTGTGCGAGGCGCAAGATGAAGGAAATAAATTATGTTACTCCTCACTATTGATGTTAATTTCATTGGTATCATGGGAGACTCTAGAGGGTGCAGTCCTCCCATAAGTGGAGCCCGGCATATGAGAAGGGGTGCACTATGCCAATTTGTGGGATTCGTCTGACCCAAAAAGAGTGAAGGAAAACAAGATTTTTTGGGTTCTCTTCTAAGGCACGCTAGTAGCAGCGATACATTCATGACCCAGACTATCCCCAGTAGTGTATGAGAAGTATAGAAGCATTACAAACTTTTAGGTTACCATGCACCATGTCCATAGTATGGCGTGCAATGACCCTGTCTGGTATAATTTTCCCTTTATGGTAACTGAAGTGGATATCGACTAGGTCATTGTGACCTAGCCAGTAGTGTGGAAATTTGGGCTTAGCTCCACCCATCCCATCACAACATCCACATCTAGAAAAGAGACAACACCAGGAGACAAAGACAGAGAAGCAGAGGAGCGCACTGAAAAATATGCAGAGATGGGCACAGAAAAATATGTTGAAAAAGATACTGAGCATGAAGCAGAGAAAGACACAAAACAAGATCCTGGAGGAGAAGCTAATTTGGACCTTGGAGGGCTCGA
The DNA here is from genome assembly GCA_034641835.2 of Pinus albicaulis. Taxonomy (NCBI): domain Eukaryota; kingdom Viridiplantae; phylum Streptophyta; class Pinopsida; order Pinales; family Pinaceae; genus Pinus; species Pinus albicaulis. Next base: position 888,333,521 of record CM076578.1, read on the forward strand.
TGGTATGGATGGAACTAGCACAAAGTGTAGTTGATCAGATAGTGGGCATCCTGGTGCCCTTCGTCGTTGCCATCGAGGAGTTGCAACTCAAGATGAATAACACAACACCACTATGACTTAGGACGAGTCACAAGATTTTGTTGGGGGCCTGTTGGAGCGAGGTCCCTTAGGACCGCAATTTTGGATAAAAATATAGTATTTTTTATAAGTTAGTTCATGTGCGCTAATAAAATCACAGATCAAGGGGCTTTGGGGCGGGTCAAAGCCCCTCATGAGTTGTAATGGGAAAAAAGGGTAGAACTAGTGGATGAAAACCACAGTTTGAAAACCTTAGATGAGCGAGGCTAAAGATATAAATAGGATTCTAGATCGAGTTGAGAAGGCAAGTTGTAAGTCTGATACATTTTGATATGATGTTCTGAGTTGAAATGCAGACTTTTCTAGGTTTAGAAGGGTCCTACTAACTATGTGCGCAGAGACCTTATTCCTGTTGTGTGAATACCCCGCTGGTAATGTCTACGAGTAGAACAAAAGTATTGTAAGGAAGATATGAACTGTGAATGAATAAAGGAATGTTTTGGAAGAAATATAAGTATCAAATGCATATGTATTCTGCTTTATGATCTGTTTCTATATGTTATTTATGTTTAGTGCACTATATGTGTTTGGATCAGTTGTGCAATTGTCTTATGATTTATACAAACATTGAATGAATAGACCTATTACAGTCAAACCTGAATGTTATGTATTAAGACTATTAAAAGGATTGCAACATTTTTATCTGTGCACGTGCAGGATAACCTACGTAAACTGACCTAAATCTGCCTAGTTAAGGTTTCTAGTTAGGGCTTTTGTTGCAAAGTTCAGACCGTTATTGTTTTAGATCTGAAGACACCCCCATCATTTAATTATCTCTAAGGATGTGAAACATGTTTCCAGCACCCCCCATACTTCTTCGGGTGATACTTTTACCTTCACAAGTAGGTCACTACCAAAAGGGCTAGTAGTAAGAGGGTTTTGTTGGTTAACCTTAACTCTGAACCTGAATCAAGGCCCATCAAGCCAACAAAAACCAAACTAAGGCCTCCAAATGCCAAACCACCTCAACCATCAACCAATGATTCCACCTCACACTCGTACATCAGTAACGCCAACCATATCAGTCTCTACCGAAGTTTTCTAGGGCTCCAGGAACTAGTAACTCAACCCATAACCTTCTAGGGCTCCTGAGCGTTTGTCCAACCCATATCTTGGACTAGTTTCTCAACCCACTAGGGGATCCACAGTGTTTGTCCATCCTAGGCTACAAGACTAGTAACTAAACCCAAGTTGTTCCAGGGCATCCAGAGTGTTGTTTCCACCCCACATCCATAAGAAATTATGAGCACCAACCAGAAAAAAATCAATGGAAAAAACCCACTACACCATGGCTATCTAGAAAATGGAAAGGCTAGGAAAAACCATTATCAATCCAGGAAATCCTCCATTCCAATGATAGAACATAACCAAATAATCATATGCATCTACCATGCATCAAGGAAATCATACATGTAACCTATTACCTTCAAAATAATCCAGTTGTAGTTGTTGATCCACCTATTTCCTTGTGCTTTCCCACTCTCTTTTTCCCTCTTTCTCCAAATCAAATGAAAAATAGAGTGTTTTGAAGCATGTTCCAAAATGCTCCAAGGTTTCTCTAAGTGTGCAAGAGTATGAGAGAGAGAATAGAGATAGAGATAGCTCCAAGCTAAAATTGAGGAAAGGTTTCACACATTGACAAAAGTTGTGAACCGGTCCTTAGAAGCCTTGTTATCATTGAAGCCTCTATTTTCTTCATTTTTCCTTAATTTTCCTTCAATTTCATCCTCCTGAAATTTTGTAACATTTCATCTCCCTTTTCTCCTATTTTCCATTATTTTCATAAATAAATTTCAATCAATGCCACTTTTCCTTTGTTAATGCCTTTTCCAATTTCCATAGCCATTAATTAATCACCATTGATCCTCATCATTATGTTTTTTCCAAACATTCAACTTGGAATACATATCCCATTATCTTGGTTATTGTTTTTTATTTATTTACATAGGAAATCAACCAGGGCTTGTTACAAACCCATCCCCCTTAAAGGAACACCATCATTGGTGTTCAAGGACACCTATGAACTAGCAAAACACATGTGTCCCATGGAGCTTTATAACATAGTTCGATGGAAAATTTACATCATATCATATTGTTGAAGACAAAACCAACATATCATGAACACCATACTGCTTATTGGAGCCTTATAGCACAAATCAATGCAATATTTACATACATATTCGTATATAGACATAACCAAAAAATATATCAAAATACATCCATTCAACCAATGAATAGAGAAGGATACATAGCCAGCATTTGATCATCCATATCCCATGTGGCTTCATCGGGCCCAAAGTGCTTCCACTATACTTTAACATGCTCGATTGCTCGATTCCAAAGCATGGGCATATTTCAATACAAAATTCACTAAGGTTCTAGATAGACTTATCCTTCAAGTTCCATCTGCAATATAGATCAGTAAATCACATGATCAACATATTTCACATACTTCTAAAGAAATGACACATGGAAAAAATCATGGACTTTCACTATCAAAAGCAGTGCAAGTCGATAGGATATTGTTCCAATCCTCTCAATAATATTGAAAGTATTGCAATACGAAGGTGCCAACATAGCACATTGTTATCTCTAAATTGGTATTGATGGGTTGCTCCACCAGAAAATATAGAGTAACTCTTTCAAACCAACTTTTGACTAAGGATTAGCCTCTTCAGCTTGAGAGGGCTCTCTCAATTTATCTAATGATTTTCTCAATTATGTCTTAAAACATATGGCTAACTCTGTGAGTGCCTTGGGGTATTTGATTGCAGGTGAAAAATGGGAAATATTTCACTACCATTGAGCTCATGGAGTCAGTAAAAATGAATTCAATGACAAATGTATCTACTTATGGAAACTGAGGCTTTTTATGTTTCAACGAAAGGACAACATTGGCACATAGAGATAATCAATAGATCAATTCTAAAAGGAATTCAGAGCGTGTATAACATGAATTCTGAGTAATTTAACATCAATATAGTGGAAGCAAGATAAAATGAAACACATAAACTCATTGAAACATCTCAAGAATATCAAGTGAAGCAGAAAAACACCATCACTGTCTATTACTGATATAAAATATTTACAATAGTAGTAGTGTCAAAAGCATTCAGCAACATGTTCTAACTCTAAACCTATCTCATTTATAGGGTGAGGACTCATAAAAATTATTTTCCACCTTGCTAGCTTTGAATTCCCACCTCAGAGACCTATTTCAAATATGATTACATCACTTGGAGACTTCCTAGGGATATTCTGTTTTGAAGCGTTTGAATACAAAAAGGACTCTTCTTTCATTAAATAATTCAACAAATCCATTTAATAACCCTTATCAACTGCAACCAATTAATTATTGGATCATACTGGAGTGATGATGTGTCATTATGCCATGTGGATGCTGAGTTGGACCTCCTCCAAGTTGAATTTTACAAATTTTTCATAAATCTGGTTAGTGAAAATTATGAAAAATAGGCTTCAAAGATGAGTGTATAATTTCCAAACCCTTATGGTTTTGCAGAAAATGAGAGAGTTTTTTGCATATGGGCCTATTATGAAGAAAAACATCTTTCATAGTTTCCAGATCATTTAAAATTTAGTTAGAAATCAAACTTTAAGTTGACTACTAAAACAGTCATCTACAGAAAATTTCTTACCACTCATTTCGTAGCAAACTCCAAAATCCACCTTTTGCATAACCTTTGACCTTTCTGACTGTTGGAGGATCTTCCTTAGGGATAATGAGCTAAATACAATTTTTTTCCCACTTTTATTTTGACCATAGCTATGATTTTAAGCAAAAAGTCACCTACAGCAGTTCCATAGCGAAATCTGGTCTTCAAGCCTAGGCTTCACTACGAAATTGCCTAATTTGCTGAAAAAACCAAAAATCCTCCCTTTTCTTCAAAATTTCACTTTCTAGGTTTGCATTATTATATGATGAAGTATTTTAAGGAAAATTAGGTTCAACCTACCTTTTATCCTCCTCAAGAAACATCATTTTCAACTTTAGTAAGTTCCTTTATTAATAAAAACAGAGTTGTCTTTTCTGAACTTTAGGGCTCATAAATGATCTCATATCTCCAGATCCTTGATATCTGTTGCAAAACTGATGGATTTTTTTTTATATCAGTTTGTTATGAAGAAAAAACTCTCTTGGATCTTTTGAAAAACATCTCTAGGTGTCTGGGAAATGCATTTGAAAAACATGTCTCAAACAGGAAAAAAATGCATTCTGAAAATAGAGCTGAAAGACATCTCTAAATCTCCCAATTTGTAGCACCTTTGAGAAAAGTGAAACATTTTAATGTTATTTGATCTTTCCTTGACAATAACCTCTCTCAGTTTCTTAGAATTCTCCTATGTTTGCCCAGAAACTACTCTTGAAGTTGACTGCTCAAAAAGTCAAAAAACAGAGAAATCCTCAAATTTGCCACGAAATTATCAGCTAGTTTCATAGCGAAATCTACCTATTTTGTATAGAATTCTCTACGGAAATGTGAAAAATCAGATATGTGGCTAAAAATTAATTTTAAACCAATGCATGTGAACCTAAGGTGGATTTGATAGATATAACTGAGATGACATGACTAATGAAGTGTTTTGGACTTCAGATAAAGACTTATTTCATGAATTTTTTATCAATTTCATGGACTAACCTTGTGAGACAGAATGAAACTTAGGTGAGTGACCCTAATAAAAATAAAAAATGATGTGTGATAACACAGATGATGCAATCCTCAAGGAGCTCTTTTTGGGATTAATTCCCAAGTACACATGTTCCCTAACCTGAAACTCCTTAAACACCTTGTGTTGATTCGAATAACTTTTTTTCCTATCTTATGCTACCTTTAGATTCTTACTGATAACCTGCATTTCCTATTCCATATATTCCAACGTGTCTAGTCCAATCACTACCTTGTTCACTGGATTAGTCTAGATGATAGGATTATTACAACTCTACCAATAAAGTGCCTCAAATGGAATCATCTTCAAATATTCCTCATACCCCTTATTGTACACAAATTCCACCAGTGGAAGATAATCTTCCCACTTTTATTTTTTATGTATAAAATACATTCTCAACATGTTCTCAAGAATCGTGTTGATCCTCTATGTCTGTCCATCTATCTGTATATGATAAGTTGTACTAAATGACAACTTAGTACCCAAACCTGCAAACAAATCCTACAAAAACATGGAAGGGAACTTGGAATATTTGTCTGGCATAATATTCCTAGGAATATCATGTAACCTTAATATCTCATTGATGAATACCTGAGCTACCTCACTAGCTGAATGAAGTGAGCTACCTTAGTCAACCTTTCAACCAAAACCGTATTAGAATTATGTTGTTTATATGTCCTTGAAAAACCTGTAATGAAGTCCATGGAAATGACCTCCCATTTCCACTTTGTAATCGTAATCGGCTACAATAAACCACCTAGATTATTACACACTGATTTTACTTGTTGATAATCCAAGCATGTCATAGCAAACTCTGCCACCTCTTTCTCCAAATTCATCCAATGGTAGAATTTCTTAAATGTTTTCAATGTCTTATGATATCCCAAGTGAGCTAAATATGTCTTGATATGAAATTCCATCAAGATAAGTTTCTTTATCTCACTACTGTCTGGCATATATATCTTGTCCATAATCTGACCAAACCATCTGCCCTGGGATGATAATCCAAATCTTGTTCACTTGTACCCTGTCGTTGTAACCTAAGCTTAAGTTGCTAGTATTTGTCATCTTTTTGTCTTAACTGTAAGATTTGATCCTGTAAATATACCCCATATAAACTCATGTTTGCAATGGTATTTACCTAAAATCTATTGCTAAGATCATTTGTAACCCTGTTCTCTTTACCTTAATGTAATTTATCTCGAAGTCAAACCCACTTAGCGTAGCCAACCACCCAACTTGTCTGGCGTTCATATTCAGTTGTTCAAACAATTATCTCAATCCACTATGATCACTCATTAAGATGAACCTCCTGCCAAGAAGATAGTATCTCCACATTTTCAATGCATGCATGATCGTTTCCAACTCAAGATCGTGAGTCACATAATTATGCTTGTGCTCATTTAGTTTCCTTGACTCATAGCATACTACTTATCCTTCCAACATGAGGACTCCAGCAAGGCCTCTCTTGTAAGCATTTGTACACACCATGAACTCTTTATCTGGATCTGTAATCTTAAATACCAGAGTATTTGTAAGCAACTACTTCAACTACTCAAAACTAGTTGCACATTCCTTTGTCCATTCAAATTTCTTCCTTTTTTGCTGCAAGGATGTAATAGGATAGGAAATATGTCAGAAGTTCCTAATGAACTTCCTAAATTAACCTTATAACCCCATAAATTATCTGACCTCGTCCACATTCCTAGGAGTTTCCTGTTCCATGAGAGATATAATATTTTTCGGGCCCACTACTATACCTTCCTTGGAAACCACATGCCCCAAATAATGAACCTATCTCTAATAGAAAATGCATTTACTAAGTTTGGCATACAACTGATTCTCTCTTAGCAGTCTTAGCAATACTTCTAGATGTTCTACATGTTCTTCCTTATTCTTTGAATATATCAATATGTAATCAACAAATACTATCATAAACTTGTCTAGATAAGGACACAACACACTATTCATCAAACACATGAAAGTAGTTAGAGAATTAGTCAAACCAAAGAAACCACAACAAACTCATAATTCCCATACCTGGTCTGGAAATAAATCTTGTAGATGACCTATTCTTTTATGTGTACCTGATAATATCCCGATCTCAAGTCGATCTTCTAGAACACTTTGTATCCCTTCAATTGATCAAACAAGTCATAAATTTGTGGAAAAATGGTACATGTTATTAATCATAACCCTGTTCAACTTCCTGTAATCAATTCATAAACCTGATAGTACCATCCTTCTTCTTCATGAACAACACTGGTGCATCCCAAGGTGAAACACTTAGCCTAATGTATCCCTTTTCAAGCATTTCCTTCAACTGCAAATTCAGTTCCACTAACTCTGTAGTGCTCCTCCTATACAATTTGTTTGACGTTGGTGTTTATCTAGGCATCAACTCAATATAAAATTCCACTTACGTATGAGGCAGTAACTCTACAATATCTGCTAAAAATACATCCTGAAATTTCTACAAAACCGAATACCTCTTCAAGACCTCAACATACTTACATTTGTCACTGGAAATATGAACTGCAAAAAATACACATTTTTTCCTACTATTGTGCTTGGCCTGCATAGTTGTAACCATTCTCACTGATGTAGACTTCTTCTTAACCTGCAAGATTATCTTCTCTCTGTCATCATCCAAGTACTCAATAGATGTATCATAGAAATCTACCTTAGTCTTGTGAATGTACAACCAATATATACCCAATATCATATTGTATGATCCTAATGGAAGCACATTTAGATGTGTTGATGTAAATATATCATTAGACTCAAAAGCACAATACCTTACACAATGATGAATGCATTTCTTGGTACATATAACCAACTACACTAGCTAAGAATATGAATGCACTTCTTTATTCAAACCACACTTATGCACTAGTTCAGGACTAATATGACTATATTTAGATCCAGGTTCAATAAAAATAGAAACAACTTGATCAAAAAGCTTACCTTCCATCTTGACAATAGATGCCTAATGATCAGCCTGCCTATTATCCAATGTTGCATAAGTCTGATGAATACTCTGTCCAACATCCCCAACTATTTGTGCCTCCTAAGCACTGTAGATCTATGGTCTACCACCTTGATTATGGACATTCTATCTTGCGATGATCCTTGCCGCAAGTCCAACACTGTAAAGGCTTCCTTCCATCACCCTTATTCTTCTCTCCAGGCTGAAATCTCTATCCTATGTCACCTGCATTGAACTTCTTGTGTGGTGCTACATTATCCTTGTCATTTGTATCATGTGGTTTCCCTCTCTTATTAACCCACTTCCCTTTATTCTTATCATTACCTTTTCAATCTTGTGTAGACTCAAACCCACGCTTTGATTTCTCATAGCAATGCTTTAAATTTCTAATGGCTTCCTCTAGCGATTTAGGCTCATCAAAATGAATCATGTCTTTTAATTATACCGATAACCCACTAATGAATATTTGAATATTTTCTTTCTCCTCCTTAAGATAAGGCACATATCTCAACAAATCCAAGAATCTTCTAGTACACTCTTCATCGGTTATAGATCACATCTCCAACTCATAAAAATAATTTTCCCTATCATCATAGTATCTTTTAGATATATACTTCTTCTTGAAAAGTCTCGCGAACTAACTCCAAGTCAACTCCTCTTCCTGAATGTCTCTGACATTCTTCACATATTGCCACCAAATTCCTACTTTTCCTTTAACACCGAAAGTAGTTATCCTAGCTTTCATATTCTCTGAGTAGTCATGCAGTGTGGAAAATTTATTCATCCCAAGAAGCCAAGTTTATGCATCCTATTATTTCTTCATTTCTTGATCAAATGTAGGAGGATTTTCTTTCATGAACTCCTCTATCAAGTACAGCTTCTCACTCCTCCTATAAAGATGGTGATAGTGATGATGATGGTCTCTCTCTAAACCAAAATTATAATAGAACCCACGGTCATTAACCCTCCTTTTAGGTGTATCCAATAACCTACCATATTTGATTGTGCCATCCCTATCAAACCTATATCCTGATTGAGAATTGTTGCCATATGACCCATTAGTCCTTTCCTCGTTTCCATGATTGATCCTAAGTGGTCATTATCTCTGCAAATATGATAAACTCTAAAGGATGGCTGCATTAACCTCTTCTTACTTTTCCATTGCTCTGTAAATTATTTCTTGTGACTGGATTATTATGTTATTATCTTCCTTACAACTTATGATCTCTGCTTTCAAAATTGTGATTGTATATGCTATGTCAGGGGAGTACTCATCACCATGTTTCTCTTCTGATCTATAGGGATAATAGAGTGAACTTTAGTCCACCATCTTTCTTGTCATATTTTATCTTGTACTTCATGCAAACATACCATGTCATATAAGCCAAATATAAACATAATCAACATACCTCAGTGAAGTTCAAGGGAGGCTATCTCGTCTGCAAGATCAATTCGGATTAGCACAACATATGTATATATATAATTAAATCAACATATTAATCATATAAAAATCCACATCATCAAACTCTACATGAAGACACTACTTACAACAATGAAAATCACAATGTATGCATAACAAACACATAGACAACTGACATGAATGCATTACAAACATATTATTCCCATCGAGTCCAATTGTTGAACCTTGGATCTCTTATACGATTATATGGTATCAGATATCACCTAAAGAGAACAAAACCCACTCTGATACCATTAAAGAACCACCCCTCCCATATCTACCCAATTTCACTGGTCTGCTAGTGTAAACATGAGAGGAAGAGCTACTATGACATAAATCGATCTTCTAGGTTCCATTAAGGAATTGGGGACAACCATAGAAGACAAATCGATGTCTCATAAAATTCTACAGGGGCTACAAGCCACTCAGAGGTTGAGTAACCATCTCAAGTAGCCCAAACCTGAGTTGGACACCCTTTTCTATGACCTAGGTCCCCAACCGCACCAACAACAAGCCCTTCATGTAGTTGTAAGGCTCCAAATGCATGCACAATCCTACATCCATTAAGGAAGTGGGGACAACCATAGAAGACAAACTGATGTCTCATAACATTCTACAGGGGCTACAGGTCACTCAGACATTGAGTAACCACCCCAGGTAGCCAAAACCTGAGTTGGACACCCTTTTATATGACCTGGGTCCCCAACCACACCAACAACAAGCCCTTAAGGTAGTTTTAAGGCTCCAACCGAATTCACAATCCTGCATCCATGCGGTTGCAACCCAACTTCTCTAGTTCAAAGGTAACAGTCCTGAGATCTAAACCTACATTCTAGGTCAGCCTCCAAACCATTTCTCAAAACTTCCTATAAGTTATTAGAATCAATAATGGAATTAAAATAATGTTAGAAATACAAAATTGAAGACATAAATTAACCTCGACTTCCTAGAACATGATAGGAATTCTTTCAAACATATTGAAAACAACTAATATATAGGTCATAAATGCATATATAATCATAAAAGTCTAAGGTTCATCTGTGAATCATTGAGAAGGCCCTATACCCTCTCCACATAGCTGCAACACCACTTTTTATTCCACATATTCATCAACGATCAATAGGTAAAAAATTAATGACAAGAGTCATAAAAGATACACGTCATATAAATCATATAGCTAGCATCTAAACCATGGCAACCCAACTGTAATATGACCAACATATTTCCAATAAATATACATGAATCACAATGGAATAATAACTCTTATTAACATAGGAAAATACGAACCAAGTCAGGAATTCCAGGTACCACCCGACCATAGATTGGGTTGAACCAAATCTCTCTTTTATCCAATCATCCCCATGCCATATTCCAAGTGTGACTATAGGATATAATGGAATAAACCAAAAAAAAAAAAAAAACCTAGAGCTTCAAGAGGCCAAACCACCTCAACCCTTAACCAGTGATTCCACCTCACGATCGTATATCACTAACACCAACTAGATTGGTCTCTACCCAATTTTTCTAGGGCTCCAAGAACTAGTAACTCAACCCATAGTCTTCTAGGGCTCTAGTGCTCCTGTCCAACCTAACTCCAAGAGTAGCAAGTCAACCCACCATGGGCTCCAAAAAAAATTTCCAACCTAGGCTCCAGGAATAGTAACTTAACCGAATTTTTTATAAGGCTTCCAGAGTGTTTTTTGCAACCCACAACCATAAGGAATTATGAGCACCAACCATAAAAAAAATAAATGGAAAAAATTCACAACACAATGGATATCCAGAAAATGGAAAGGTTAGTAAAAACCATTTTCAATCCAGGAAATCCTCCATTTCAATTATAGAACATAACCAAATAATCACAAGGATCTACCATGCATCAAGGAAACCATACATGCAACCTGTTACCTACAAATAAATTGAGTTGTATTTTTTACTCCACACGTTCCCTTTTGTTTTCCCACTTTCCTTTGCCTTCTTTCTCTCAATCGAATGAAAACTAGAGTGCTCCAACATGTTAGTGTCTATTAGTCCTGCCTGTCACCAGTGATAAAATATTCTTTTACAAGGTTTTTGATAGGGTCCTACTCCAAATTTTTATGGTTTCAATAGGTTTTCAAATAAAAATTTTGTCACTGCTTAGTGTGTCTAGGTATCTTACTACTCCTTTCAGTCCATATTTTGGTCATGCCGTCACTCATTGTGATGTTTCATCATTGACATGTCTTCATCACCAGCTCAGTCACATCACCATGGCCATCATTCATCTCATTTCATGTAGTGTCATTATTAGGTCTTAGGGTCAAAATCATGAAAATAGGGCATTTCACCATTAAATTCAGCATTGAAAGGAGTAGTAATAGTGAAAAAATTCAATAAAGGTTTCAAAAGTGTAAATTTATTTCTATCATGACGTAATATGAATAATCAAGTTCTAAGGCTGCAATTCACTATCAATTCAAATCAAAATGTGAAAGGACATGGTGGGGCCACTACCCCACTAAAGAGAAAATAAATTTCCAAGATATTAAAAGACCAAAAGAGCATCCCATTTGCTCATTCCAACTTCAAGCGATGTCACTCCACCATAAAATTTCAGTTCTACCCTCAAAGAAGTGATTTATTTCCATCAAAGACCCAAGTTTCCTCCTGCCCTGTGCTTTTCATAGGCAGTGTTGTGCCTTTGCCAGAGTGTGTTGCACTTTCTTCAAGGAACAAAATATTCATTTCTAGAGAATTCATCATCAAATTTAGGTTCCATACCATTATTATAATGTAAGTGGGACTCGTTTTCTCCTCCTATACATTGTTTTTCCTTTTTTTCATGCTTCGAAAGATCACAATTCCCTCTTCTAGGGTTTTGTAGAATTTTCTTGGTTTCATAATATATTTTTAAAAAAATTGAGAAAAACCCTCACATTAAAGCTCTAATACCTTCCCACACCTTTCATACACCTTCCTAATCATTTTCCCTCCCTTCTATCCCTCATTTACACTATTATCCGACAAATGCTAACCTAAACTACACTTTCCTAGGCTAAGACAGTGTTTTCCCCTTTTAGACACCTTTCCCTCACTCATTCCATGAAATTTCACTTCTCCCTACTCCCTAACATCTATCCCTACCCCCCTAAATTTTCCCAAGAATTTAAGAGACCCCTAACCCCTTCATCTCCCTTCATTCCTAAAACCTTCCCAAATCCCCTATTTTTCCCTACACTAAAACCTAATTCCCCTTCCCATTGAGCTAAGGTTTACTATGTATTCTAAAACCACTAAGTAGAAGAGTCATAAGGGATTTCATATCAATAAGTATTATCCCACCAAAATCCAAGAAATCATAGCTTCACCTTTCCAAGATGTGAGCTGCCCAGTGTTTACATTGCACAAATGGAAAATTCTTCTTCAAAATTAGTTTCTGGAATAATGAAGATTAATTTGACAAAATTGAAAGATTTTTTTGTCCATAATAGACCAAGGAACAGAAACATCCTTAATTTTATGCATAGGTGTTCGGATTTGAGAGAAATTCCCAAATTATTGTTGCTATAGAAGGTTTTCTGCACTTTTGAATAGCTTGCCTTCAACTCATCATTTCAGGGGTTTGGAGAAGGTGTTTGTAGTGCTTGATTACTCTATTATTTAGCAAACATCATACGATTTCCAATCATACCTTCCGATCTTGATTTGGATCTCAGAAAGGCATTCAACAGTTACCTGCAAGATGGCATTGTTTTTTTCTGTTATAGGTCAATTTGAGCATCATTACAAATGACTTGGTTAACTAGACATCATCTCCAAGACCAATGAATAGGGTCTATCATCCCTATCATTTCAATTGCTACATGCCCTAAGGTAAAGAACAAGACAAATAATTCATGACTTTCATCTGCAAAGGTTTCCAAGATCTGAAGTTTATAATATATCATATGAGAGCTCATCAACGCTTCCTCTAAAGGGACTAAGTGTGTTGCATATGGATGTAGCCCCATTCAAGGCTGATCTGAAAAGCACTTCCTGACACTCATAGTTGCATTGGTCACATTGGGATTTAAACTCTCATTGTTCTGGAATCTCCACTTGGCCAGTGCCTTCTAGAAGAGTTCACATGTGTCAAACTTCGAATCCATGTGTCCATTTGACATCTACAATATTGGGAACATGTCTTGCCTATTATTGGAAATTCATTGATTGTAAAAATACCTTCAACTCCTCTATAAATTGAGCATAGATCTTAGTGTTTGATAAGGAAGAATTTGAGTAGAGAAATGTTGGTGGAATTTCAATTGAGGAGTTGATTTGTGTAACATGATGCTGGAGAGATCTGCATTGTGATGAAGTTGGGATGCTGCTGGAGATGGTCACTTCAAATCAATCATTGGGTTGTAACCTCCCCTTCTATCCATTAATAAAGATTTCTTATTACTTTCCCACATATCTATCTCTATAACCTCATGTTTTCCATATTATGAATTCTTATCTGATGTATATGGTTTATGTTTCATTGATTTAACTAAATAACTTGAATAGACATCTGTATTATTGCTATCTTTTGTTATTTAGTGTTCATATTTGCAGGAAATATTTTTGGACATCTAGCTTGGATTTGAAGCTACAGTAAGAGAGACAGAAGTAGAATAGGAAGCGCTTGGACTCCAAGTAAGTTCTTTGATCTGTTATGTGTATCTATTTACAGTTAGGAAAAGTGGTCGCAAAGTCTTTAATCTATTTTTCTATATAAGCACTTGTCTAGGGAATAATTATTTATCCATAATTCATAATTTCGCATAACAAATTGGCGACCACACTGGGGAGTTTACCCTTCATCCTAGGTGTATTTTCCTTTGATTTTATTTGTTTATTCACCCAGTAGATTTTACTTAGAAATATTAGGTTTTTTGAAATCCAAATTTGCATTAGAAGTGTGTTAAATAGCTGTGTTTTTCACTGTACACTGCGCCCAACGCACAGTTGGATAGGACACAATGCTTTACATAGCACTGTATCCCTTTCAAGCCTACGTTGTAAAGCACTGTATCTCTTTATAGACTGTGTTGCCTCCTGAAACCATCCAAATTCCATTGATTTTTTCATTGAAATTTCTTTCAGTTTGTTCTTTGTTGTGTTTTGAGAAGCTTGAAGCCTCATATTGACCAGTGAAATTATCTACCTCTTCCTCCTTTGAAAGAATAGTTTGTTTAATTTTTGTTTAAAGTCTTTTTCTTTATCATTAACGAATTATTTTCAAATTATTTTCACTATTGCATTAGATCCATTTGCTTTTGAAAAGGAAATTGTCGTAAATTCTTCGTTTCCTAATAGGAGAAATTTTTCTTTAATTCCTCATTTTTCTTTCAAAAGAGAAATTGTTGTTTATATTCCTCATTTCTCAAAAGTAAAGGGCATTTTTTTTTGTTGATTTAGTGCACATAGTTTCTTTTCTGCATTCATAACATTAAAGGAACTAAAAAGAAAAACATGCATTTGCATGTAGTGGATTGTGTGATTTGCAAAAGGAACAATTAGGAAATATGCATTTAGTTTGTGCTCTTTGATTTGTTTTCTCTCAAATTGATTGATGTTTCCCTCTAGTAGCTAATATTTTCATTGAAAAACTAAAAGTGAAATATTTCTTATCATTCTTAGTTTTCATTTTAGGAATTTCGAATACATCATCACGGTGAACCTTTGAAAGGCAATTTGATAAACAAGATCAACTTAAAATTTATCTCAATTTACCTAAAAAAGCATTGGAACCATAGCGATAACATTTAGAAGGTCTAGGCTACAGATATGTTCTGACGTCATAAAACATAGCAGCTGTCGTTAACTTGTCTGCGATACATTTTGAGTGTGATATCTCAATCCATGTACGTAAGTATATTGTAGCTCATCCACGTACTTTTGGGTATATCGGGCGGTGTTAGAGTACGAAAAGTATAAAGGGGTGCTCTCACTGTGTGGTTTTTCATTAGACAGTGCTAATATGGACTTGGGCCTCCACGTACCTTCGGGCATATTTGGGAGGACAACTTTAGGTTGCTATCCATCCATAGTGAACCGATTCAGCCGCCTTGTAAATTGTGATACGCCGAACACAAAATTTGGGGATATTGCTTGTCCATACTTCTTGGTTCGCCAGGAGGTATTCTGCAGTTCACAACTTCTTGGTAAACGTTTTTCCTAGTAATACCCTTTTATTTTTTTTATTTTTTTTGGTTAAAATAAATCAGTCATCGTGGAAGAACAAAATAATTTTCCCCATCTTTCACGTAGATTAGCATTGAAACCACCTGTACCACTAGAAGTTACTCTTGGTCGGCGAAGGCAACATCACTCTACCGAAACCAGTACTATCAATACCTATAGTGAAGCATCATCTTCCCATATACCAGAGTCGGCACAAGTTGTTTCTACAAATCTTGTTTTGTCTATTGTTGTTGAGACAGAGTCCTCATAGCTACCCGTGGTCACAATCCATCCAATCTGTGATACCATACCTCCTGAACCTGATGTTGTTCAACTGGAAGTTGATCCAGATCCCATTGTGCTTTAGGGGGAAGTTTTTATTGTTCAAACTATACATCATCCCCAGGACCAATGAAATATGGTCTATCATCCCCTTATACTTCAGTTGCTATATTCCCTAAGTGGAGAAAATCTTGATCCCAAATTCGAACAATCAGAAGTTGTTCCTGTATTGGTCAATCCAAAATCTATTGTAGCCAGTGAGTCTCCCATATCGCGCAGTCAACCACCTGAAACATATTTTGGGCCAGACGACAAAGTTCTTCCACCTAGTTTTATTTTTATTGAAGAAATATCACAAGAAAAGACACCTTTAAATCTAACTCATTTTTGGTAGGAGCTTTACTTGTATGAGTCTTTTCCACAATCACTTTCCTCTGATTTTTTTTATCCTATTTTACTTTGAGTTCCCATAGATTCTATAGGGAATACATTGGGTATTTTGACCATGGCTGAGATAACATCCCAGACTGAACCATCTATTTCAGCTGCGACAACATCTATTGTTGCTTCATCTTCTATTTTTTTTCCATTAAATTCACCAATGTCATCATCTGGAATCCTATCTGGTTCCTCCTTTATGAGTACTAAACGGCTTGATCCTTTATTCACATATTCAGTACAATATCAAGCTAATCCCATCAGTTATTCTCCTTGGTGGCCGGTGATACCACATAAATTACCCTAGAAATTCCAAAATTCAATGGAAACCCTGGAGAAGACCCGTCAATTCATGTTATAACTTATCATTTGTGGTTTTAATCAAACTCCTTACATGATGACTCCGTTAGACTACGTATTTTCCAACACACACTCACTAGTCCAATTTCACAATGAGGATGGTTCTTTTTTTGTGTCAACCTCATTAAAAAATGAAATGGATTTATGAGGATGGTTCTTTTTACTGTGTTAACCTTGTTAAAAAAATGAAACAGATTATGAGGTTAGTTATTTTTTCTTGTGTCAACCTCATTAAAAAAAATGAAACAAGTGTCATTGAGGAAATTTATTTTACCGTGTCAACCTCGTTAAAAATTAAATAGGTCATCAGCATAGTTCTTTTCCTGTGTCAAGCTCGTTAAAAAATGAAACAAATCCTCCCCTATAATTAACCTTCATTCCATGCAACTATTAGTAACTAGTATTCTACTTACGTGAATGAAATTAATCTTGGGGGGCATCTTCTCTTGTAGGGGGAATTTGACATGTACTCTTGCAGGGGGCATTCAAAACATTCTTACCAATTGCATGGAATCAATCATTGAAGTTTAGTGGAAAAACTGGTTCAGATCTCCAAAATCCAAATGGTAAATTTCAAATGGTAAAAATGAATGTTAAAAATATTTATATTTAGTCATTTAATTGTTTGTAATGAATATTTATTGCTATGACTATGGTTTTATTCTATTTTTATCATGAAATAGGTATTTTTAATCCATTTGATGTTGTTCTGGACAGGTTTTACAACTGATGGACAGATTAGTCGTGCAGATTTATTTCAAAGAATGATTTGACCACAAAGCATACTTTTTATCCTTATTTTTCGAGATTTGTTAAAAATAAAAAGGATTTGAAGTGCAATTTTATCTCTTTTTCGAGCTTCGATAACAACGAAAAAGGAACCCCTAGGTTTTTCTTTCATCTCTTTTCAGACTCCGATAATGTGAAAAGATTTTCGAGCACTTGTCTTTTCGAGCTCGTAAAAGTAAATGAATTGATATCTACTCAGTATAAGTTTAACCCTTTTCTTGACTGAGATAGATTATTTACAAAAAAGGAGTACCTTGGTCAAACATGACTAAATAGGTTCTCTCGGATATTATTTTACACTTTTTCGGATCTGAGCAACAACTTTACGAAAAAGAACTTATGGAGTTTTCTTTCGTCCTCTTTTTCAAACTCTCTAAATATGAAAAAGGACCGAGCTATCACTATCATTAAGCTCGTTAAAACATAAAATATTGACAGGCTTGTCGATCATGGCAAGAATTGAGTTTCATTCATCGCTAGACTTGTTAAATTATGAAATAGTGATACATTATTTTCCCGAAGGGTTGAATTATAGATCAAGCAAGTGTTATCCTCCTCAAGCTTGTTAAAAAATAAAGAGGTAATGGTCGACAAATGATCGGGGAAAATTTGGGAAAGTGAACAAAAATTTTTACGGTCGCAGGTCACTCTTGAACATGACACTTCACTCCATCACCGTGATTGTTTGGGTTGGGTAATCTTCTTGATGGTTCATTCATACCTATGGTTCATCATACCTTCACTCCAGTTTTGGGTCAATGCTGCCAACTCATCTCAGTGTCGTCGATATGTTCAAGAGAAGTCATCCAGTGAATACTCATTCTTCTGCAATACTCATAAACCTTCATTCTCATGACAGTCATCCCTGAACATTGCTATATCAAGTCATACCTTTGTCTCTGAAATCAGTAACTCCCATTTCACAATAATGTGGCTTCTTGTCGATGACAAATCATTATCCAGGAAGTTCACTTAGAAACATTATGTTCCAGTACCATGAGGCTTGTTATAGCATTGACAAGATCCTTGCTTCCAGACTTTTGATCGAAATATTTTGTTTGGCGTTTGACATCAAATCATCTATTCACGCCTTATGAAATGTAATACAGTACCTTGAGGGCCACTAACATCAATAGTGGTTCTCTCACGTTTGTTAACAACTCACATCATTGGCTGGTAATTAAACGATGTCTTTCCATGTTCGACTACAAATCACATATTCGCATGGCTAGACTTGTACCCGAATGATCGAGTGAACGAGATAAGAAGACCCTGGATCTAGTTTCAGCCATCTGAGTTGTGATTTCAGGATTGTTGTACACGTCATTTATACAGTAACCTTACATACATATCATCATCCGAACATGGGCCAATATCTGCAGGCATGTCTGTATTGGGAAACATTCCAATGTAGACGACTTTTTGAATTATGTACATGTTATTAGATTGTTTATGTGCTCAACATGGGAATGCCTACCCTCAGCAATTATGATCAAGAGGATATATCATGATGTAATGTATTGTAATATTGATGCAGGTCGCCACTCCGCTTCATCTCCAACCCATCATAGTGTAAATTATCTCAATCAAAATATTATTATTATTATTTTGACTTCATGCTTTAGGGGAGAATTTTTTATAGGTCAATTTGGGCATCATTGCCAATGACCTGGTTAACTAGACATCATCTCTAGGACCAATGAATAGGGTCTATCATCCCCTATCATTTCAGTTGCTGCATGCCCTAAGACAAAGAACAAGACAAATCATTCATGACTTTCATCTGCAAAGGTTTCCAAGATTTGAAGTTTATAATATATCACATGAGAGCTCATCAATGCTACCTCTAAAGGGACTAAGTGCATTTCATATGCAGGTAGCCCAATTGAAGTTTGCTCTGCAAAGCACTTTCCGACACTCATAGGTGTGTTGGTCACATTAGGAGCGAAATTCTCATTGTTCTGGAATCTCCACTTGGCCAGTGCCTTCTAGAAGAGTTCACACATGTCAAACTTTGAATTCATGTGTCCATTTGACATCTGCAAGATTGGGAACATGTCTTGCCTATTATTGGAAATTCATTGATTGTAAAACTAACTTCAGCTCCTCTATAAATTGAGCATAGATCTTAGAGTTTGATAAGGAATAATTTGAGTAGAGAAATGTTGGTGGAATTTCAATTGAGGAGTTGATTTGTGTAACATGCTGTTGGAGAGATCTGCATTGTGATGAGGTTGGGATGCTGCTAGAGATGGTCACTTCAAATCAATCACTGGATTGTAACCTCCCCTTCTATCCATTAATAAATATTGATGCTTACTTTCCCACATATGTATCTATATAAGCTCATGTTTTCCATATTATGAATTCTTATCTGATGTATATGGTTTATGTTTCATTGATTTAACTAAATAACTTGAATATATATCTGTATTATTGCTATTTTTTGGTGTTTAGTGTTCATCTTTGCACGAAATATTTTTGGACATCTATCTTGGATTTGAAGCTACAGCAAGAGCGACTGAAGGAGAATAGGAAGTGCTTGGACTCCAAGTAAGTTCATTGATCTGTTATGTGTGTCTATTTACAGTTAGGAAAAGTAGTCGCAAAGTCTTTAATCTCTTGTTCTAGATAAGCACCTGTCTAGGGAAGAATTATTTATTCGTAATTCATAATTCCGCATAATAGTTTCCTTGGTGGCGCTGCGCTTTTCCAATTTTTAGTGACCAACTTCAAACTTGGATTCTAACCAAATGGGAAAGTATTTTTGACAAATGGAGGAGTTTGTTATAACATACCAAATAACAAAAAAATATCTCATGCTTGCAAAAAACATTATGGTTAGAGAGATATTTACCTACCTTTGAGCCCTATGCTTGCAGAAATTTTCGAATTTTTGGTGTTTTTGGCTTACACAGGAAACACAATTCAACCTAAAGCACATTGCCTTAGTGCTGCGCTTTTTCCTCAGACCTCAAAATGGAAAAAATTATGAATTGATGGATATATAATCACTTATAAATTTCATATGTGTACTTTTTGCACCTTATCATCAAACTAGTTGGGAGAAAATTCCCAAAAACATGCAAAAATGTTGCTTTTTGCCACTATTTTGGACTAGGCATTGTGCTTTTGAGAGTAACTTTGGGAGAATTAGTTTTTCTCTATATTGGAGTGTCCATTTTGCTTTCTTGATGTTTCTAATGAAAAATAGACATCTTCATATTTCCATTGGTTCCTTCATAGCTGGATTTCGAGTAGTGGAAGGCCCTCAAAAGTCTTCTCAAAGGTTGGGGTTGCGCTTTTGTCTAGTGGCATTGCACTTTTGCAGGTGGCGCTATGCTTTTGCTTGTTAAGTGAAATTTTCGAGTTTTATTCAATAAATATTATTTTTTATCATTTAATTTCTCTATTTTCATGTTTAATTGATGTAATATAAGGTAAATGGTCTTGTTAGAGTCACTTTGATGTAATTTTGGACCTCATTGATGAGTAGGTCAGTCAAAGTCTATAAGGAGGATTGGTTTTAACCTCCCTAATCATTTAGGTTTTGTTGAAAAATTCATGTAAGTTGTTTCTACACTTAGGGGTTTTACCCCTAAGAGAGAGAAATGTGTTTTCTCTATATGTATGTGGTTTTCAGTCAATCTAAAGGTTGGACATCAGAGGGTGAAAGTATGGTAGCTTGTACTTCATCATTTTTATAAGAAATCAAAAGAAAGTTGCAACTATTATTTAGTAATTCTCGTGTTGTGATTTTGTGATAATTTTTTCTCTCTGTTATAGACTTATATGAATGATAAACTAGTCTCCTTACCATATCTTTGATCTTCAGTGATTTTTCTAAGAGGTTTTAAGCAAAATTATTTTAATTAAGACCTATTTTGTTAGGAATATAATTTTGTGTATTTTATCTTCTTGATTAATAATTCATGGTATACATGCTGACTATTTTCTTCTTGTTCATTCAAACCTACACTAAATCGACCAACTTCTAAGCTATCCTACCCTGCTCCTCTATATTTCTTGCAACTGAAACCTTTGCTGTTTTGACCTAGTTCCCTAATTTTCACTCCTGATCCAACCAAAAACCCTACAATCTTTCAAACCCTAGAGTTGAAACTATCTAGACAAAAATCCATTCTTGTACTAGTCAAATCGTTGGTTGTGTGTTTTCATAGAGAGATCCATCTCTGGTTTGGTAGGGCTAGCTACGAAACTAAAAGCTTAGTTTGAGGTTACCATCGTCAATCTCCTTTCAGCCTTGGGATATTGTGGAGGCTAACATTTCTGGTGTTGTTTCCGGGGAACGAAATGATTCATATTCCCCGAGAAATATCATCAAATTTTAGATTTGATTTCTCATGGTGGACATCGGTCGGATGCATATGAAAGCTGAATCATTCACCTAGCGACTCCAACCTGATATAAAGACTCCACTAGCAGCAGGATCTAGAAATTGAAATGATTTCTCAATCCAGAAGATGTGCTCCTTTAAAACGATGTCACATTCCAGGATTTTTGAATCGCATGCCTTGTGTAGATTGGTAGAATTATCTTCCAAAGTTCAAATATGATAAAGGATATGATGATCTACATCGCGTTAAATTTCACATGCATACATGCAATTTGAGTGTTCAATTTCCTGATGATTTTATGATGAATATGTTCATGGAAACCTTAGAAGGAAAAGTGTGATCTTGGTATGAAGGTCTTCCAACTGCTAGTATTTATTCTCTTAAAGATTTTCATTCAACATTATTTTAAAAATATAGATAATCTCATCCTTCGACTTTTTCATTGTTTGAGGATTGTTGTGAAAATTTTGAGGCTTTCATTCAAAATCTAGAGAATTCTTATGGTGATAATTAGTTCATGGATGAAGAGATCCTTGAGGATCTACATGACAATCCTTTCCACCACCAAGAAGAACAAGTGTACTCTCTCTTGGAAGAAAATGAAACCTAGAAGGATCTCAACGATGACAGTCATCTTCCATATTTTTCATTTGATTACAATTCGCAACCATCTTGTGATCATGAGGGAGAAATAGTATATTTTAGTAGCCTTGATACATAAGATACATATGATAATGTTCATTTCATCTACCCTATTTTCCTTGATAAAGATACTGATTCTGAGTTGGTTTTCATTAATATCCCTGAGATTCAACATTCATCCATTGATTTTGGAAGTAATGAGCAGTAGCATCACAAGAATGCAACCTAAGATGATGGGATTAAAAGGTTATGTGATATAGAATTGCACCTTTTTTGTGCCAGTTGTGGAAGAGTACATTGAAGGTAGTCTTTTCCAAATATTTGATGAATTTGTTGCTCTAG
Source organism: Pinus albicaulis (assembly GCA_034641835.2). Classification (NCBI taxonomy): domain Eukaryota; kingdom Viridiplantae; phylum Streptophyta; class Pinopsida; order Pinales; family Pinaceae; genus Pinus; species Pinus albicaulis. The sequence goes on from CM076578.1 coordinate 888,356,193, forward strand.
AAAGTATCAATCCAGATTTACATGAAGAAACACTCATACATGTAGCTTTGGATTTTGAGGATGTTTGACTTCAATTTAACCATCATGAATTGCAGGAAAGTAGTGAAATAGAAGAGGTTGTTTTAGAGCCTCTTGCACATGATGATCTTCCTCCAGATTCAAAAAATAAAGAGTGTGCTTGTATTTATGTTGAATTTCAAGATATGGTAATGTTTCAAATTATTAAAGACCCTTTTTCCAATATGTTGCATCCATATGGGAAGATGAGTTTTATTATATTTATGGATCATGTACACATGTTCGATGGACACTTGGAGTGGCCTATATTTTGTTTTCTTATCCTACTCATGGAAAGTGCCAGCGTGATTCAACTAATTAGCCATTCACTGGATTGGTTACACTAGAGGGATCATTTCACATGATTGTATATATGTCTTTCAGTAGGTGGCCATTTATCATCAAGATTTGAAGCCCCAGGTGAAGGCCCTAATATCTCGGTGGTCTGCTGCCATTAGTGAGCTCAATAATTTTTGTTTTAGTCTAATTCGTTTTATTTTTTCAGTTATTTTTTAATATTGAGTTTGGTATCTTGATTTTTGACCCCATGCCCAATGGATACGGCTACTTGGTCTACGGTGTTCTTGACACCTATTAAGGAGCTTCCATCCCCAGCTGGAGCCAATGTTATTTTTTATCAGTCCTGCCAGTCACCATTGATCAAATATGCTCTTAAAAGGTTTTTTATAGGGTCCTACTGCAAATTTTTATGGTTTCAATATGTTTTCAAATTAAAATTTGGTCACTAGTTTGTGTGTCTAGTTATGTTACTACTCCTTTCAGTCCATTTTTGGGTCATGCCATCACTCATTTTGATGTGTCATCATTGAAATATCTTCATCACTATCTCAGTCACATCACCATGGTCATCATTCATCTCATTTCATGTAGTGTCATTATTAGGTCTTAGGGTCAAAATCATGAAAATAGGTCATTTCACCATTAAAATTAGCATTGAAAGGAGTAGTAATAGTGAAAAATATTCAATGAATGTTTCAAAAGTGTAATTTTATTTCTATAATGATGTAATATGAATAAAAGGTTCTAAGGTTGCAGTTCACTATCAATTCAAATCAAAATGTGAAAGGACATGGTGGAGCCACTACACCACTAAAGAGAAAATAAATTTCGAAGCTATTAAAAGACAAAAATAGCATCTCATTTTCTCATTCCAACTTCAAGGGATATCACTCCACCATCAAATTTTATTTATACCCTCATAGAAGGGATTTATTGTCATCAAAGACCGAAGTTTCCTCCTACGCTGCGCTTTTCACTGGCAATGCTACGCTTTTTCCAGAGTGTGTTTTGCTTTCTTCAAGGAAGAAAAATATTTATTTCCATAGGATTCATCATCAAATTCAGGTTCCATACCATCAGTATCACGTAAGTGGGACTCTTTTTCTCCTATTATACCTTGTTTTTGCTTTTGTTCATGCTTGGAAATATCACAATTCCCTCTTCTAGGGTTTTGTAGCATTTTCTTGGTTTCATAATCTCTTTGAAAATTTTGTTGAGAAAAACCCTCACATTAGAGATATAATACCTTACCCCACCCTTAATACACCTTCCTAATCATTTTCTCTCACCCCTATCCCTCGTTTACACTATTTTCCCACAAACACTAGCCTAAACTACACTTTCCTAGGCTAGGACCGTGTTTTCCACTTTTGGACCCCTTACCCTCACTCATTCCCTGAAATTTCACTTCTCCCTACTCCTTAACATCTATCCCTACCCCCTTAAAATTTCCCAAGAATTTATGAGACCATTAATCCCTTCATCTCTCTTCATTCCTAAAAACTACCCAAATCCCCTGTTTTCCCCTACACTAAATCCTAATTCCCCTTCCCATTGAGTTAGGGTTTACTATGGATTCTGAAAACAATGAGAAGAAGAGGAATAAGAGACGTTAGATCAGTAGATATGAGCCCACCAAAATCCAATAAATCATAGCTTCACCTTTCTAAGATGTGGGTTGCCTAGGGTTTACATTACATGCATGGAAAGTTCTACTTAAAAATCAGTTTTTGAAGTAAGGAAGATGAATTTGACAAAATTGAAAGAGGTTTTTGTCCATCATATACTGAGGAAAAAAAAATTCCTTCGGTTTATACATATGTGTTATTATTTTAGATAAATTCCCAAATTACAGTTTCTACAAGATTTTTTCTGCACTTTTGGATAGCTTGACTTCAAGTCAGCTTTTTAGGGGTTTGGAGAAGGTTTTTGCAATGCTTGATGACACTATTTTTTAGTGCAGTCATAAATTTCCCTAAAAGTTTGCATTGAATTTTTCCAATTTTTAGTGACCAACTTCAAACTTCGATTCTGACCAAATGGGAAAGTAGTTTTGAAAAATGGAGGAGGTTGTTATTCATAACATACCAAAGAAAAAAAATGTCTCGCAGTTATTCAAACACATGTTATTTTTAGAGAGATATGAACCTATATTTGAGCCCTATGTTTGTAGAAATTTTCGAATTTTTGGTGTTTTTGGCTTACACAAGAAACACAGTTCAGCAGGCGCTGCACTTTTTCCTTGGACCTAAAAATGGAAAAAATTCTACATTGATGGATATATAATCACTTATAAATGTCAGATATATACTTTTGGTGACTTATCAACAAAATAGTTGGGAGAAAATGCCCAAAAACATGCAAAAATTCCACTTTCTACCATTGTTTTGGACTAGGTTTTGCGCTTTTGTGAGTAACTTTGTGAGAATGAGTTTTTCTCTTTCTTGGAGTGTCCATTTTTATTGTTTGAGGTGTCTAATGACAACTATTCATCCTCCGCTTTCCATTGGTTCCTTCAAAAAGCTGGATTTGGAGTAGTGGAAGGCCCTCAAAAGTCCTCTGAAAGGTTGGCATTGCGCTTTTGTCTAGTGATACTGCGCTTTTGCCTATTAAGTGCAATTTTTGAGTTTCTTCAGTCAATCTTACTTTTTATGATGTAATTTCTCTATTTTCATGTTGACTTGATGTAATAGAATTTAAATGGGCTTGTTAGAGTCATTTTGATGTAATTTTGGACCTCTTTTATGAGTAGTAGGTTAGTGAAAGTCTATAAGGAGGATTTGTTTTAACCTCCCTAGTCATTAGGGTTTTGTTGAGAAATTCATGTAAGTTGTTCCTACACTGAGGGATTCCACCCCTGAGAGAGGGGAATTTTTTTTGGTCTATATGTATGTGATTTTAATTCAATCTAAAGGTTGCACATCAGAGGGTGAAAGTATAGCTTGTACTTCATCATTTTTATCATTGAGGCCTCTATTTTCTTCATTTTTTCTTAATTTTCCTTCAATTTCCTCCTCATGCAATTTTGTGACCTTTCATCTCCATTTTATTATATTTTCCATTATTTTCATAAATAAATGTCATTTAATGCCACTTTTCCTTTTCCAATGCCTTGGATACTTTCCATAGCCATTAATCAATCACTAGTGATCCTCATCACTATGTTTTTTCCTAACATTCATTTTAGAATACATGTCCCATGACCTTGGTTATTATATTTTATTTATTTACATATGAAATCAACTAGGGGTTGTTACCCACATACTGAGATATTTTTGTGGTATGGTTTACTATGGTTTGAGATATGTCTCAAATAGTGATATGAAACTACAGGTTTATACATATGTAGGCTAGGAATGGAGCGATGAAGAAAGAAAAAGTACATACATAAGTTGATTCAATTTTGGATCCGCTATGTTAATTTCGTGGATGAGATAGAAGCATACATATATTGCACTCATCACTACCAAAGTAGAATATATTATAGAAATCGTGGTGAGTCGTCAAGTAGTATGGCTTCAGAAGTTACTTGTGGGACTATTTGATCATGTGCTAGAACTGATATATTGTGACAACCAAAGCTATGTGAAGCTAATAGAAAATCCAATTTTTCATGATAGGTCGAAGAACATTGAGATAAAGTACCACTTTATTCATGAAATGGTGCAAAAGTGAGTAGTGAAGTTTCAATATGTCTCCACCAAATAGAAGATTTCTAATATTCTTATAAATCCTTTGTCTAGAGCAAAGTTTGTATACTTCAAGGATAATATTGGACTTGTTGAGAATGACTCTCTCATTAAGAGGGACTATTGATGAGATATCATGATGGAATTATATTCTCCCTGTGTGATATATGACCGAAACTAGGGAGAATGGTCCAATAAAAAATAATCATTCTCCCTGTGTCAAATATATTGAACAAAATTAGGAAGAATGGTCATTGAGGTCCATAATTACTCATATAGAGTGTGGAATTTTAGCATCAAGATAATTTAGCATCAGGCCTAGAATTACTTAGATAAAGTGTGGCATTTGGGGATTCACCATGTGTCAGGTACCACCCAGAATGATGGTGTGTTGGCTCTATGGGGCCTAGACCCAGGTTCAAATGTGGATGCACGAACCAAAAAAACCCACTATTACCATCCCTTTCAGCAACAATCAGCTTGTGCATACCAAAGACTCACCCGAGGCAATATAGGGGGATGCTAGTAACATGTTCCTATATCCATAGGGATAATGGATTGTGGATTTATGGATATTCTTCCTTGATAGGGCTTCATAGAACATATCTATCAATTATACAATAATTGTTCAAAACATTTGTTTAAATTATTACTATACTTCGTGATCTTGCTTAATCATACATAAAATAACATAACCAATCATATAGTATACTTTGTTATGCAATTACAGATAAAAATCCTTACTTAACACAGATAATCATAAACAATAGTAAAGTAAAAGACATCAACATAACTCATATCTATCTTCAAATGTATTTCTTTAAGTGCTCATATCTTTCTCATACATTCAATTCCGCCCTGCATTGTTCACTCAGATACAGGGGTATATGCAAACAGTTGCAGACTTCCTAAGTTTTCTGCACACTCAGCTGTAGGAGCCTTTAATCTATCCCAAAACACATACTTTGAATCAAAATAGCCTTACATCCAAATGCATTTCATCAACTTCTACTTATTCACTGCCTATTACTTCTACCTATACTCGTTATACATATATTTTTCATTTACAATTTGTTATGAAACCAACTCAGAACAACAGAAGAAAGGATATATCAACAACTTAGAAATCAACCTCTTTGACGGGGAAACCTCCTTGACATTACATAAATGAAAAATTCTTGGATGATACAAATGAAAAACCCTACTTTCTATATATAGGAGTCTAAGGGTTCCCAATATAATCAGACCCTACATAACAATAATAATGTAAGGGCACAACAATAAAAATAAGTGATTTACACTAACAATACAAATAAGGGGTTGTACTAGTATTATAGGGACCTAACATGCCCCTCACCTTCAAACAAGTGTTGCCCTCAACACTTGAGTAGTTTTGGATGATTCTGTATAAAAATTTTAATCCTCCCATGAGGAATCTTTAGCTATTATGTTCTTCCACTTGACGAGATACTTTGAAATTGATCGATTTCATAATTGTCAATTTCTTGTTTCTATGATTACTTAGGGTTTGAATATGTTTTTTCCTTCCTCTTCAAGTTCTAGCAATATTGTTTGAGTTGGATGTTTGTCACTTATAACATTCTTTAAGCATGAAACATGGAAAATTGGGTGCATTCAGGAAGACGCTGGAAGCTCCAATTTGTATTCCATAGTACCAATATTTTGCAAAACCTTGGAAGGACCATAATACTTTGGTGATAATTTATTATCCTTCTTAGCTTGCTTGAGGAACATTTTTTTGTATGGTTGTAGCCATAAAAATACCCAGTCTCCTACATCAAGACTTCTTTCGATGCAATGTTAATTTTCCTGTTGTTTCATTTGATTCTGCGCCAAAGTGAGGTTATCCTTTAAGAGTTTGAGAACTTTTTGTTGGTTATTGATGTGATCTTCCACTGCTTGAACCTGTAGTGAGCATAATTGTGCAATTACACCTCGTTTTTATTTCTTCAGAATCTTTGTCATGACATTATAACTAATTATCTTTCCTGGTTTTCCTGCAATACCCCATAATTCAACTTTCTTTCCTTCCCAAAAAAAAAAAATCAAGAAAATTTCTTGAAAATTAAAATCTATATTCCCCAAGGATTGTAACCATTGGTATCCTGGTACAACATCAACACCACCCACTGGAATAGAAAGAATTGGACTATTCAATACATATTCCCCCATGGTTATCTTGATATTATGGCACTTTCTAGAGAAATTTACAATTCCTCTATTTGCAACCATCACTTAACACTCTAGTGCTAGATATAGGAAGCAATTCAATTCCTTGGCTATCTTATAATGAATAGAATTATGGGTACTACCCGAATCAATTAGTACTATTACCATTTTCTTTTTGATATGTCCTTTAATATTGAGAGTTTGAGGAGTGGTAATTCTTGCCAATGAATTACAAGATATCATCGGATTCATTTCTTCTTTATCTAGGGTTGGTTTTTTGTGTATATCCTTTTCTTTTTTATTTATTATTCATTTTCTTCCTCCTCTTCACAGTCTATGTAGATTAATTTCTTCTCAAAATACTTATGACCTTTAGTGTATTTTCTATCACAACTGTAACATATCTCTTTTTCTCTTTTTTCCTCCATTTTTTGGTGTCAACCTTGTAGTTTGTGGAAAGCTAGGAGCAACATCATTTCCATCTTTATAGTTGTGATTGGTAGACTTACTCATTGCCATAATTTTTCTTTCAAATTTTCTTTCCAACATGAATTCCTTCTCCAATGTATCAAGTTCCCAAATTTGAACCTCATGTTTTTTGTTATCCTTTAAAGTCCCTATGAAGACATAAATCCTATGTCCCTCTGGAATATCTTTTACCCTTATATTAAATTTTTGGAAATCCTCAATGTGCTCCATCATTCAACCCTTTTGTTTGAGATTTATCAATTGGCTAAATAAGGTGTTTCTCTTTGTATCCTCGTAATGTGCTATCATTTCCTTCATAAAAATTGACCAAGTGACACGTGGTTTACGAGAACAAAGCCATCGATACCATACAAACTTTGTTTTTTCCAAATATAAAGTTGAAATGTGTACCTTTTGTGTGGGTTTCACATTATGGAGTTCAAAGTATTGCTCCATTTGTAGTATCCATGTTATCGAATCCTTTCCATCAAACTTCTTCATATTGATATTTGGAATATGGGCGGTTTTCGATCCAACATTAGGTTCTATGAAATCATGATTAATATTTCTTTTTTTCTCGTCATGATTTTCCTCTACTACATTTTCACCATTAGGAATCTTTTCTTGTAGCAACTTTGTCAAACCTTCCTTCAAACCTTCAAGTTTTTCTTCTATACTATTAGTGTATGTCAATTCTGCCAGTCACCAGTGATCAAATTGTACTCTTTCAAGTTGTTTATAGGGCCCTAGGTCAATTTTTTATAGTGTCAAAAGGTTTTCAAATAAAAATTTCATCATTGGTTAATATTTCTAGGTATGTTACTCCTCCCATCATCCCATTGTCAAAATTTTCATCTTGGTTATGCCATCACTCATTGTGATGAGTCATAAATAATATGCCTTGATCACCACTTTATTCATCATCTCATGGTCATTCATACTGCAAGGTTCAAATTTCCAAATCATCAGTTTATAAATCCATTAGGTGTCATTATTAGGTCAAGTCATCAAAAAGGTCACAAAAAGAGTCATGACAACACCTAGGTCATCATTATGGGAGTAATAATTAGGGAAAGTGTTCAAAAATTATTCCCAGAGTGCATTTTATTCTCCATAAATATGTAACTATGCATACTAAAGTTTGAAGCTGCAGTTCACTGGAAATCCATATCATTTTGTGAAAAGACAAGGTGGGGCCACATCATCACCTAAGATAAAATCGACCCCCCAGCCTATAAGAAGACAAAAGGAACAAATAATTTACTCATTCCACCCTCATAATACAACACTCAATCAGCAGGAAGAATTTCCACCCTCTGAAAAAATATTTTTTTGCCAAAAAGTGCTAAATTTCCTCCCTTGCTATGCTTTTCTCAGTTGCATTGCGCTTTTCTCCGAAGTGTTGTGTTTTTCTAAAGGGAGAAAAATATTCCTTTTAAAGGGGTTTCTTCATCAAAAACGAGTTCTAAATCATCAAAAACAAGGAAGTGGGATTTATTTTTCCCCCATCTATATTTATTTTTCTTCAGTTCATTCTTGAAAGCTCAGAAAATCACCCTCTCCTATGGTTTTATGAGTTTTTTTGTCTCATAGTGTTTTTTATTCATTTTCTATGAAAAAACATCAAATTAATGTTAAAACACCCTCCCTCACCTTCCATATACCTTCCTTGAGACTTCCCGTCACCCATTTCCCTCATTTCCTTCATTTCCCTACAAACCCTAGCCTACACTACACTCTCCTAAGCCAAGACTGTGTTTTTCATTTCTATACCCATTCACCTCACTCATTTCCCTAATTTTCACCCCCTACACTCCCTAAATTCCATTCCTACCCCACAAAATTTTCCCAATAATATAGACACTCTCAAACCCCTTCATCTCTCTCTATTCATAAAATTGCCCCAAATCCCATGTTTTCCTAAAGCTAAACACTAAGTCCCCTTCCTAGTGAGCTAGGGTTTCACAATGGATCCAGAGACCACAACCACTGATCAAAAGAAGCATAAAGGAGGTCAAATTATCATATATGAACCTGTTATCACTCTAGTAACTATAAATTTGTGAGATTTTGGTTTTTAGTCAAAGAATACTAGAGGTAACCACAAACCAACTTCAAACTATAGGATCTAGCCTTCCTAGGGTTCAGAGAGGGCTCTCTCTTTAAGTTTTAACTTTGTTTAATTTGTAAAATATTAGGCTAGTTATGAATGTGCAGCTTTGGTTTTGTTTTAGTAGATTTGGTGGGAAAAATCACTTGA